>VZRR01007554.1:311994-378387 GCA_013398015.1 Oreocharis arfaki
ATGGGGTTGTGGCTTTGTGGGCGTGGTTTGACTGTACAGGGGCGGGGCCTTGGGGAGCCAGGCGGTGGCGGGAGGGGCTGAGGGGAGAGCCCGGGGAGGGCTGAGGGGAGAGCCCAGAGAGGGCTGAGGGGGCTACGGGCGGGTGAACGAAGGGTGGCTGGGTGGGTCCGGCGGGCTGGGGGTCTCTGCGCTGTGCCGGTGCCGGGCCGGGAAGCCGCGCTGGCGGAGGGGCGAGAGGCCTCTGCTGCCCTCAGGCCGGCAGGATGGGGCTGTGGAGGCTCTGGAGGAGCGATACCTCCGTGCTCGCTGTGTCAGCCCCGAGTGTCGCGTGTGGCGAGGGCTCTGGTGAGCACCCAGCGCTGGCAGTGCTGAAGCGCCGCTGTGAGCAGTGCGAGGAGGAGCCGGTGAGGCGGGACCTGCCCGTCTGCTCCTGCCAGCAGTGACTAAAGGCGCTCGGCAGAATTGCAGCCAAAGCATCTGGCGTACTTAGTGTCACAGTTAACAGGAGTTGCACAGCTCAGGTTATTTGCAAAGTCTGGAAGGAAATTGCACTAATTTAGAGGCCTTTATAGTATTTCAGCACTGAGAAGAAGTTCATTGTGAGATGATCCTACGAAGTCACTGCCGGTGCAAGGAGTCCAAAGTGTATTTTACTTCTCTAATGCCTTAAAGAAGAGAGAGATCCAGAGCCTTCAGATTCACACCCCAAAGTAATGGACTGATAGTTCATTTTGCTATATCAGATTTTTTAATGAAAATAGGGTGGGGTTTTGGATAATTTTTCTCCCAAAAAGGGCCTTAAAGCTCATCTCATTCCACCCCCTGCCACGGGCAGGGACACCTTCCACTATCCCAGGTTGCTCCAAGCCCCGTCCAGCCTGGCCTTGGGCACTTCCAGGGATCCTGGGGCAGCCACAGCCTCTCTGGGCAACCTCTGCCAAGGCCTCGCCACCCTCACAGGGAAGAATTTCTTTGTAATTTGACTGGACTAGTGTTGATATCATGGTTTGGGTCTTTTTTACCAATACAATGGCTTATAATGACATGCAATAACTCAGAGGTATAAGTGAAGAGTCGTAAGTTTGATTTTGAAGCATTATTAATCATGAAAATAACATACAAACCCCAATTTTTTTTGTTTCTTACTTTCTGCATAGTTCTCCTTTCTGTCTTTTGCCTGATCAGTCTATAGATAAGATTTTTAGAACTATTTCCTGTTGTTTATGTAGGAGCCTGGCTCTGTGAGGCGTTGCCTTAATTGGTTTTTAGATGCTGTCACGAATAACTCAGATAAATAATACAAATAAGGGTTGGAGTTTGTCACTGCTTTTCTTTACTCTTTAGCTTTGAGCTTTTCACTCTTGTGCTGTGTCTGAAACAAATTTAGTCCTTGTCTCATTTTTTCTCCCTCTTTGAAGTAAATGTCATCAAAATAAGCCCCCTCACTTTTCATTTTCTTCAATGACTTATGTTTGTGATCTGTTGTCATGTGTGAGTGAGACGTATCTTAGAGATGCTTTTGTAAAGTGTTCTGCAAATTAATGGTGGAACATAAATGTGTTATGGGAGGATCCAGGGAAGTACAGCCAATATCGTGTGGTGAAGGTGAAATCTTGCAGTGGATGTCCTAGAAAAGTTCTGAATCTCTTCTGCCTTAACCACCATGCTGGATCATGTGAATTTGTGCATAAGATCTGTTCATTTACCACAGAAGGTGATAATTCAAGTTGATCTCAAACACAGAACTAAATGTGTTGAGGTAATTTTACTTTATTAGGAGTTCATTTAGGAAGAAATAAAACTCAAAGATAAGAACAATAGCTATATAAAATATTCAGAGTGATTTCTGAAGAAATTTTATTAGGTTTCAGGTCATAAATTTCCACCTTAAGTAGAATCCAAATAGATTCTGCAAATGAAGAGGGAATTTATTGCCTGAAATATCAGATTTATTCTTAACATCCAAAATGTGGAGTGTGGGAAAGGATGGGGGAAGGGTTCTTGGTTCTGTCAGGTGAGGAACATGCTGTAACATTTTGGAGTTTTCAGGTCAGCTCTTGCTGAATGTGTCTTTAAAAATACCACACCAGAGGGAATTGTTGATCACTCCTGCAGGCAACTTCATGCTCTCAAATTTTATCTTCTTTTCTGAAGGAAATGCTTCCTGATGGTGGGAGAAGTGATGAGTCAGGATAGCATATCTTGGTCTACCTCTAATCCTTTGTGCCTTTGGGAATCCATTTTGTCAATACATGCTTCAGCTGCAGTTAAAAAATCAGGTTGTAGAAAAGAAGGTGTAATTCTCAATGTTTGATGTTGTTTTAAAAACTTGTGAAGATTATAAGCTGGAACAAAAATGCCTCATATGCTGACATGTACAATTTCATTGTTTTCTAATATTCTGCTAAAACCAAGTAGTAATTAAAAATATTTAGTCTGGTGACAAATGCAGGTGGAATTGATACATAGATGGAATGATCTTCAGAATTTCTTACTGGTTGGAAGACTGAACTGTTTTCTTCCTTTGGTAAGACAGGGGAAATGTAGTATTTAATTAAAAGCCAACTACAGGTAGATGGCTGCAGGATTCTACCTGGTTGATTATGCTAGACTTAACAGATGAGGATCCAAAAAGTATGCAAAGTATGAAAAAAAGTATGAATATTCTTATAAGCAACTTAACTTCCACTCCTAACTTCACCAAAGATGCAGGTAATGAATTTGTTTGTTGGTTTTAATTAGAAGAGGTCTGGTTACAGAGCATGTTAAAACTGCTCTAAAGAGATAAATATTACAGATGGGCATCACTCTTAATGTAGGTGAAAAAGAAACCCTGATGTTTTTAAGGTTTGGGGTTTTTTTCTGAGGAGATGGGGTGTCTGTCTAGCCATTTACATACTGGATAGAAAACTGTGAAGGCTTAGGTGCTCACACTTCATGCAGAGATTTGAATTCTTAATAGCTCTTCATTTTAAGCTACAGCAAATATTCCAGTGCTGTGACTGAAAGATATCTTCCACTGACATGGGGATAAAGACTTTTTTTTTTTACTTTTCTTGAATATGTTTAAGTGTTTTTATTGGCTCTTAATGAATTTTACACTTTGTTTTAAAATTATTTTTTAATTTTTCAACTTCTGAATCCCTGTGCCCTTGAGGTCAGCCCACCTTGAGCCTGTGTGCAGCGAAAGTCAAGACTTGTCCTTTGGCTTCCATTTTTTTCAGAGCTGATGCCAGTTCCAGCCTCAGTGGAGCAATGAACGTTTCAAGTTCAGAGGGAAATCTGCAGCTGAAATTTTATGCCTGTTTTCAGAGGCAACTGTCACAAAAGAATTTAGGTTCTAATAGTTTTAGCAATGTAGAGAAAGATTTGACCCAAGTTCTCATATCTTTAGGAGTAGCCCTTAGTCATATTTGGTTTTGTTAATTCCAGCAAATGAATTTTGGTGTTGGTAGTATAATACTGAAACTGTGAACTTCTTCCCAGCATGGTAATTCTTCATTTTAATGTCTCACTGGGACAGTTTTATGCAGCTGAATTTGCATTTTCAAAATAAGTTTAATGATGGTATCATTAACTCTAAAAATATGTGTTGTTCTTTTACATTTTCTAGTTGCTTACAAAGTAACAGCAAAATATTTTTATTTATAGGTAACTTAGAAGAGAAATGCCCAGTGGTGCTTCTGTTTCTTTTACTGGATGAAAAGTCCTTGGAAGCTGATTTGCAGTGAATAATCAGTGAAGACACACAGCATTTTCTGGAATATTGCATGATCTCATAATGAAGATCTCTCTCCTGCAGCAGATGTATAAGGACGTCCTGGCAGGCATTCTCCTAGCAAGGGAAAGCCATCATTATTCCTCTTTAATTAATCTGTGTGTTGAGCAGCCACCAGAAGGAGATGAATCCTGTCATCAGAAGCATCTGCCATCTACTGCTGGTGGCGTTAGGAGCCATCAGGACACTGATATGTCAGATGTCCCTGCAACAGATGATTTATCAAACAGCTTTGCAAACATGAGCTCCTCGTTCTGCCCACGAGAGGTGACGCTGCTCCAGCTCACCTTGATCAAGATGATGGTGGCGAAAGCAGAGTCCCAGGAAATTGAACTCCACATGAGACAGAAGTACTGTGAAATCTTTGTCCTTCTTCTGAAGGAGGCAAAAATTGACTCAAAATTGGTAAGCTTTTGTAAACTTCTGAAAGATTTTTTTATGAAAGGAGGAAAAATAAAAAGGAATGTGCCTCAGATATTTTTCCTTTTTTACCTGTCTCCAGATTAATCTGCTTGGTTGTTATGATCGGCTGTTATCTCACATGGCCTCACAAACTTTAGCATCTCTTGTGTATTTCCAGCTGAAGGAAGAGGTGAGTGTGGCATCACTTCACAGCTCAAAAAAATGGCTTAGTGAACCTGTGCCTGCAGGTTGTTCCATTTGACTCTACAGCCAAGTTTTTATTGTGTTACATTTTCCGAGAAACTTTGTCAGCTGCGTTAGGAAGAGCTTGGAGTATGGAAAGCAAGGAGATTTGATGTGTAGCAGAAGTATGGAATATCTTTATATATAAAAATCTGGAATTTTATGAAACTCTTTTAAGGTAAAATATGTGTAGATGACAAGAAATATTCTCTTTAAGGTTGCAATACAGGTATTAAAAAAAGTCATGATCCAGAGTATCAGTATTTTTACAGTTCCTTGGCATCTGTTGGGTGATGCAGTATATAAAAAAAAGTAATAACCTCTTGGAAGTTAATCAAATTCTTTGATGTGTTTTCTTGTTTGAATACCCCAATTACTTGATTTTTTAAAAATTTGCTGTATATTTAGTGAATATGTATTGCAGTCTCCATAGTAGCATCCTGAACACAGATTTATTTCACAACTATGTTTGTAGTATTTCTTGCCAAGTTGTCTGGGAATTATAAATTCAGATCTGGTCTGTCTCCAGCACTATCTGATTTTGGGTGGGTCACATGACATTAGGAGGTTTGGTTTTCCCCTTTTGGAACATACAGATAATTTCTATTGCATGCATATATTGCTTCATGTTTGTAATTAAAGGCCTAATTAATGTCCCGGGACAGACACTGTTTCTACCTGTGTTTTGTCTGTGTCTACAACTGAATCTTTTTAATGTACAATTTTAAATCATTGTGTTACGATTTAATGTAATTCGCATAACAATTGAAAGCATACGTGATTGGGTTTTGAATTATTTTTCTTAGGACGCCTTAAATGTCACGTGGCTCAGCTTTAGCCTGAACACGCTGCTGGGATTCCCCGGGAATGCCCGGGTGGCCGATTGCCTGTGGACTCTGACGGCGATTCTCAAGGAGACGCTGAAGGACGCGCTTGCCCCCAGAGCAGGTACCGGCGGTGCTGCGGCGGTACCGACACGCTCGTGCCGCCAGGGGGGGCAACTCACCTGCAATTCCTCGGGCGTAGTTCGGCTCCGGGACATCTATTCCCTTCCTTGTACAGGGCGTGACGAAGCGCTGTTAAAATGTACTGGTTTAAACATGTTTATGTTCTGACAGTTGTCACAACACCGGTTTATTTCCTATTTACTGATTTATCTGTGTCACACTGCGAGTCAATAATGTGCCTCCTCTTGCCGTAGGTGTTCTGAAGAAGTTGTTGGCTCCTCTTGATGCAGTGCTTGAGGGATTTTATAATGCCATCCTGCTCCATCATTTTGACAGTCACCACTACACTTCACCTTATTCTGAAGCTACAAACAATCTGATCAGTTTTATAGATCTGCTTGAAGCACTTTTGGCTTCCAGAATTGAACTGGAATTACCGCTCAGATGCCAGAGAATTTTGTTTTTGAAAGTTTCTTATGTCCTCAACCTTATTAGCTCATCAATTCCCTATGTAATCAAGAAGAAATTAATTTTGCTCCTTAAAAAATGTGTCCTTTACAAGTCTAGAGAAGATGCTAAAAGTGGATCACTGTTTTTACAAACCCCATCTTTATGTGAGGATATGCTTGCACTGAGTAATGCTGTTCTGCAGGTTGTGAGTTTGACTTGGCTTAATCAGATCCCACTCAGTGGAAAGTCCAGCTACTTTGGAAGCAGTGAAGCTGCTCCTGGAGATGATTCTCAAGGTGGTTCTGACCAAACTGTTCTCAGAGCCTTAAGTTTGGTTGTGCTTAAAGCACTGGAATTCAAGATTCACAACTCTGCAACAGAAGCAGAAATCAAAGGTAACAGTCCATTTAAATTTTGTTCATTAAGCAGCAAAAGTTTTAGAGCTTTCAGGTTTTGTAGTCTCAACTCATTAAGACTGTAAATAGATTTCAGCTGAATTAGTGGTGGTGGGAGGGAGGAAGGAGAAGACCCACCCAAGAAACTGCTGTTGCTGTGTCCTGCCTAATTAGTTGTCTCCTTGCATTTTATCAAATCCTTAGCCCTGCAATATGTTAGGCTTGAAACAGCTGCATTTGGGATTGAAACTTTTTCCTGTAAAGAGAATTAAGCCAGCTTGGGAACACCAGGCCCTTCTCCAGCTGGGAAAGAAGAGAATCCATAGCACAAGCATCTACTCTATTCAGGGTGGGGAACTGAAAGGAACTGCAGGTAACACTCTTACCTTTTCTAAGGTGGAGGTAGAACTTCAGGCACCATTGTGCATTTATTGTATTGAACGTACAAGGCATTACTGTCAGCCAAGTAATGTAACGAGGCAAAACCAGCTGCGGTATAGAAAGGTAAATAAAAATAAGGAACTTCCAAAGTAAGGCACAGGGAGATTGTGGGACTTAGCACAGAAACACAGAATGGCTTGCGGTGGAAGGGGCCTGTAAAGATCATTAGGGGCCTGTGAAGATTACTTTCAATTAGACCAGCTTGCTCCATGCCCCATCCAACCTGGCCTTGAACACTTCCAGGAATGAGGCGGACACAGCTTCTCTGGGAATCCTGTGCCAGGGCCTCACCACCCTCACAGAAAAGAATTTCTTCCTAGTATCCAACCTAACCCTTCCCTCTGGCAGTGAGAAGCCATTCCTCCTTGTCCTGTTACTCCAGGCCCTTATCCAAAGACCCTCTCCAGCTCTTCTGGAGCCCCTTTAGGCACTGGAAAGGGCTCTAAGGTCTCCCCAGAGCCTCCTCTTCTCCAGGTGAACACCTGCCATTCTCCCAGCCTGGCTCCAGAGCATCTCCATGGCCTCATCTGGACTCATTCCAGCAGCTCCATATCCTCCTTATGTAAATGGTTGCGTTCTTCACCCTGACTGACAGGTCTAGTCTTTCCAATTACCAGGCGTGAGCATTCCTCCCATAGCTGCTCCCTTGGGCTGGTTTGTTGTAGTGAGGAGCTGGCTTGGGGCAGGAGAAAGGCAGAGCTGCTGCTGTGCCGGGGCTGTGCCATGGGCAGCAGTGGGATGGCCGGGAATGCCACGGAAGCGGCGTTCCTGATGGGAGAGGCTGCAGTGCTGTGTGACACTGGGAGCCAGTGGGTGCCTTCCCCCTCGCTGTCAGGAAGCAGCAGGGTGAGGCTTTTTGCCTGAGAGACGTTTCTGCAATCTCATCTTCCCACCTGCCCTTTTCCCACCAAGAGCTCCTCATGCACGTCTGATGCTGTGTGAATGTGGATGTGCAGGTTCTATGATCAAAGCAGGGTGCTGTCCCTGGATTACAGCCTTCATGGAAAAATGGAAAAGCAGTTCAGAAGCAGCATTTCTAGTCAGACACCAGTGAGAGTGAACATTTCTATATTTCCTGATTATGTGGCCAAAAATGATTTCTATTTCTTATTAACCAAGAATGAAATTTTACAGCACTTCAAATACATTAAGGAATTTTAGTTCTAGCTGTAAATATTATTTTACTTTTTATATTTCTACGCTATGTAGCAGGCCTAAAATCAATTTTTAATTCATCTGTGCAAAAGAGCTGCAACTTCCATAAGACAGCTTCTGAAACTTTTTCCAGATTTTTGGAAGATGTTATATTTGTGATGTCAGTTGCATTCTTAAAGATTAAGTATTCCTAAAGAATATTTTACTTGTGATCCACCTCCTGAAAAATGTATAGAGACTGAGACTGTGTAAGAACAAATAAAAAGAAAAAATGTAGGCTATATCCATTCTAGATGTCTCTATGAAAATTCTTTCTCAAAGAAAACCATTCTGCCTTCTTTTCCAGATTCATGACACAAAAATGAGTTATTTAATTAGATTAAAACACCTTAACTGTCAAGAGGAATTTCAATTTGAAAGAAATGGTACTTCCTTATTTTAGTGACATTACAGGAAGTGATATGTAACACATATTACACCTCAATGCTTTAATATGCTAACTTCCCTTCCGGGAAGCTGCTTGATCTTCTTGCTGTTAACATGGATTGGAGTGGCGTAACTAATTAATTTCAATTTTGAGAGTAATTTCCAGATTTACAGGGAAGAGTTTCAGTCTGAAGAGTAACTATTAATAACAAAGATAATTTGATGTTCCTATTATTTGCTAGGAGGAAAGACAAATCCTAAAGTCAAATATCAAGGAAAATCATGTAGTGATGCAGTAAATAAAATTGATTTCAATGCTGCAGGAAAATTTTCTGTTTTCTAAACGTTGAATCTGTGCTGTGTTATGTCAAAAACTTCTCTGTAGTACCACATTATCACATAGTATCTCATTAGTATTGAAGAGGTAAGTTTTTTGACTTAAGGGAAAGAGTCTCTCTGTCTAATGAATACAAAGTGATTTTTATGAGTAAGCTGCTGCACTAAAACGGCAAGAACCAATCTGTAAAATGTGATGCTATGATAGATCAGTTAAGCTAAAGAGAGATAACTGCATTCATGATCTGTTATGCACTGTTAATTTAAAAAGATAAAGACTGTATGTCATTTGGCAACAAAAAATGTATAGCAGAAGTCATGGTTACTTCTTCTTTTCAGGAGACTTTGAGAGTTCCATATCCCAGCTGTTGTTGTTCTGGAGGAGTCATGTAAAGCCTTCCCCACAGTCTCACCCAGTTGTGCATCACTGTGAATGGCTCTCCTTGGTTTTCATGGAGCAAGATGATGACATGTGGGAAGCTGCTAAAGCTTTATTACTCATCTATTTAAAATTTTATAGGTTAGTGTACTTTTCTTTTTAACAGAACTATGAAGAATTGTACTTTAGTGAGGTTGCTGTGACATACATGACATTCCCATTGGTTGCTTTTGTTGGAAGGAAAATTATTTTTTAATAATTTAAAACCCCCGAAACCTCAGAATGATGTAATAATGTGTGGTGTAAGAGCTGATAATTCAAGTCTTTTTTTGGATGGAAACAGGAGAGTTGTGAAACAGTTTCTTACTAAATACTTTATCATATCCTGTAATTCAGGATAATTGATTTCATGTCTAGAGTAGTGGTTAGACAGATAAAAAGTAAGATTGCTTCCTTACAGTACTGAAGGTTTGACAAGAATGAGATATCAGAATTAAACTTCAGTAATTCAGATACTTCTGGCAAAGTTTATAAGGATTGGCCCTATGGGAATTCCAGCTACTTTATAAAAATGGTTATTGCTAACAACTGAAATGTGTTCTTTGTGGATTTGTCCTGGACATACAATGCTTCATTGTTGTTTAAATTACCATGCAAGACATCAACTTATACAAGGCCCTCAAGCTTCAAATGGGAAGATAGAGCAAGTAATGTCTCAGATACATACAATTCTTAGACACTTGACTACAAGTAGGCTCTTCTTCCAGTGTGTGTAACATTCTGAAAGTTAGTCTGAGTTCAGGTTTACAAAAAATATTAAAATACGATTGTTTCATATTTATATCAAAGTACAGTTTATGTGTTGTAAGTAACTTTGTTTATTCCAGAAGGTTTCCTAAGGAGTGCCCTTTAAGGCCTGCTTTAAGTGCTTTGGTTTCCTGAGCTTTCAAATCTCCTGGCCCCACCTGCCTTCATTCTTTCTCACTCTGATATAAAATCTTCTTTTTTGGCTCTTACTTTTTCACAAAATTAAAGAAGAGCAAGAATCCATCTTCTGGATATTGCTGGTTTTAAAAAAAATTGTAAATGTCCACTGAATTATTTCCTGGCTTACTTTTCAGGTTACGGCGAGATGCTGCTGCTAACCTAAGCCAAAAAGAGGAGGAATCCTGGAAGTTCCTTGTGCATACAGGTGGATATAACCCACACTGTATCTTTTTATTCTTTCTGGAAAAGATTGCATTTGATTCCACAGTACTTCTAGATTTTTTGATTTCATCAGAAACTTGCTTTCTGGAGTACTTGGTCAGGTACTTAAAGCTTCTTGGGAAGGAGTGGCATCAGTTTGTAGATGTCTGTAACCATTTCGATACCAGGCACAGCACTTTCCACCCAATTTGTTCTGTCAAGCCTCCCCACCAAGAAAAGCAAAGCTGCATGACTGGAGAGAGTTTACAAAATGCTGGTTGTGAACCAGAACCACAGACTCCGATGTCTTTGGCTTCTTGTCACAATTGCCCGGTGTTTACAGCACAGCAGGGCGATAATGAAGCTGCAGAGTGGAACCAGTCTGACTCATTGGCAGGCACTGATAGTGTGTCCCTGCTCGGTTCTCTTCAAAGCCTGGTTAATTATGACAGCTCAGAGGACTCGGAGGTGGAATCAGATGGAAAGGAGTGCTTGGTAAACACAAAACAATTGCCTACAAACAATGAGGGTGAGGTGAGGAGAAGGGAAACTGGTTGCAGCTGCAGAGATGATGACCGGAATCCACGCACGTCTGAAGTGTCGCCTCTGAAACCAAAAAGATCTTGTACCTCATCCTGTTGGACTTGTATGGCATCTTCAGATAACATTGCTCCCCTAAGAATAATGCTTTACAAATCAACAAAGTGTTTGGAAGAGCTGCAAGAAGCTATTTCTAGGTTGCAGAGAAGAAATCTTTTCCCATATAATCCATCTGCGTTGTTGAAACTACTGAGCCACATTGAGAAGATGAGTAAATCCATGAATCCACAATAATCCAAAGTGTTCTTGTGGGTTTTTTGAACAAGTTCACCAGGGAATATTTCCATGAGACTAATGACTTCTAAAGCTCATGCTTCTTTCAGTAGTCAGTTCATTTAACCTCAGGCAGGGTAAACATGGGTTTGGTTGACACCCTAAAAATCTGGAATTGCCTCCAGTGATATGATCTGTGACCTGAGGGTCTTAGGCTTATTCATGATATGTATGTTGATGTACAGTATATAAGGATTTGTTGTTGGGTATTCAACATTTTATACTAAATAACTCATGTGAAAGCATTTCAAAAATATATGATACTTAAAGTGTTGTCAATTGTACTTAATGTCATTCTGTTTATGAATTCATTGCCACATTGGTAGTGGTTTATGGACTACAGGGCAAAGTTAATGCGACACTTGACTGCTTAGAAGTCGGGCTAAATAAAATAATATAATTGGGGACAGTTTACTGTTTATCCTGTGCATTTTGCATTGGTGCATTGCTCAAAGTGGGCCTTCAGATGTCCGTAATCCTTTAATTAAAAGAAAAGGTAGATGTGAAATTAAAGCATATATTGTGTATGGAAAACTTTAGTCAAGAATTATATCTTAAATTAAGCGTAGGTAATGCAGAAGTGAAATTCCAGAATTTTTTGCATCCATCATGCATTTCGTATAAGTATAGGATGTATACTTAATTAATCTAAATCAGAAAGAGAATTAGAAAGTAAGTGACTCCAGTGCAGTGAGATGGATATTGAAGATGTTAAATTATTATACTTATATCTTTTATTAGATGTAATTTGAATAACCTGAAAAGTAAGTGTCTGAGAGTTTGCCTGGGGGAGTGAGTTCAGAACAGGATCCAAGGCAGCGTGTGCACTTAGCAGGAAAGCACCTGATGCTTCTACGTTTAATCTGAAGCTTGTAATGATCTGCCAGGGTTTAGGCACTGGGAAAGTACTGGCAACAGGAGCACTGGAAAAACCTCAGACCTCTTCAGAACTGTGGGAAGCAGTTTTTCCTTTTAGGATCTTCTCTTGGAGGTAAGTGCTGTGTTCTGACTGAGAACAAGTAAGTGCTCTCTTCCTTTTGAATAGCTATTTAGTGTTAAATTAAAATAGATACTGAGCTAAGATGAGCAGTCTCTGGAGCAGGTTTCTGACCCTCAAATCTCTGTGGCCATCTTCTAGATTAGTCTTTAGCTCTGAACGGGTGAATCAACGCAATTGGGAGGGGAAGAAAACTGGGTGTTCCTTATGGGATCCTTTAGCTGGCGATTCCAGTGCTCTCCAGTGACACTGGAATGATATGAATTCTCAGACAGGAAGGTTTGAACCTCAGTGTTACTCCTTCAGGATGACAGCTGTGTTTTAGGTAGGAAGGAGTGATCCTCTTCACTGACATGAAGGAGATTCGGATACTCTGGGTGTTTGTTGTACCTTGGTTTCTTCCTGAGATCAAGACATCTGTTGTGCAGAGGGGTGGTTGGGGATGTCAGGGAATGGAAACCTTTCCATCCATGCCTGCAGTTACAGTAGTTAAGAACTAACCTTGGAGTTGTCCAGGGCAGAAACGTGCCTGGCTTCTCTTTACATTTGAGCTCAGTTATGCTGTAGCTGCTGAGTTGCTCCTTTCTGTTGGGACTAAAATCCCTCTGAGCGTGTTCAGAGATGCAACTCCAGACAACTTGGGAACTTTTCAGTTCAAACACGGGAAGTGCCATGGGCAAGGTGGTTGAGCAAGAGTTTCTCAAGTTCACAATTTTCAAAGTAGGTAGGTACTTAAATTTCAGTGGAATCCTTTCCACTGTCCTCACTCCTTTTCTAATCTAGCCTTTGCTGACTAGTTTATTTTAATTGAGTAATTCCGTTGTTTTCACTGAGTGTAGTATTGTTCAGCATTTCTTGGTCTATACTTTGCCAGTTGGAAGTACCTAAATTGTAGCAATATCTCACATGGATATGATAAGCTGAGTGGGAAAGGTAGGATGATGTGATAATTTGGGGTAAGTTCTAGTCTTGGTTGTCAGTGGTTGCTGCAACTATATAAGCTCTTTTGAATTAAGAGTTCAGACATCTCAGAACAGTGTGTGGAATGTAGCAAGAAATGTAGGAGCCATAACCCAATTTTTTAAATATAGCAAATCCAGTTGCAGTCCAATTGTATTTAATTCTTACAGGCTTGAGGCTGACTGTGTGCCCACTTGGTTATTAGAAGTGATTATTCCCATGTTTCCCTTCTCAGAAAGCCATTGTTTTAATTCTCAGAGTGTTTTAGCTGTAGAAGTGGTAAATACAGTTTTTATCTGTCAACTAGATACTTTAATGTGTTAATATTTTACCATTTATGGCCTGAGATGGATTTAAATTGATGAGTTGAGGGTTTTTTTATTGCACACAAAATGAGGGTGAGCCAAGAAAGTGGATTGTAGTTCTTTAACTGTATTGAGAAAGGCAACCACAAAAAAAACACCTTGCAAAGGAATTTGTATTTTAATCCATTGATGAGTATAGAAAGTGGTCTGGTTGGGGTTTGTTAGGTTTTGGTTGGGTTTTTTTAATGATACAAAGTTTTTCGGCACAGCTGTTATTTCATGTGCTAGAGCAAATTAATTCAGCTGCAGAACCTGTTACCAGTGTTAAGTTAGAACTTGGGAATTAGGTCAGTGATTACCAGATCAACATGTCATGCCTTTGGATATTGATAGCTGTCAACTTTTCTTGTATTATTTCAAAGCAAGACACAGAACAAATCAGGTGACCTGTGTGGAGACAGTTTCCTATCTGAGGACTCCTGAAATGTTCACAGTCCCCACTTATGCAGTTGTTTTGTGGAGTTTACCTTCAACATCAGTAAAATAAGTTAAACTTTAATGAGGTAAGCAGTTAGCAATAGGAAGCTGCTTACAGGATGTGCTTTTTAAAAATAACATTTTTTTAACTTTTTAACTGAATGTTTGTAGAGCTTGACTGCAGCTACAGCTGAATCCAGGTGGTTCCACAACTGTGGTTCTTCAAACTGGATTTTCTCCAATATTTTTACGGCTGCTTTCCATTCTGCTTTTAACACTTGTAGTACGAGTTTTAATCCTGTAATACACGAATAAAAGTCAACCTTGGGAACCTCTATATTTACAGTATGCTTGTAAAGCTGGGAGTAGGGAGCCTCAGTTGTTTCCTGGTTTATCACTGTAGGATAAGCTTTGTTTGTACTTCTTGCAGAGTCAGTCTGGGATGGTGCCTGAAGTCTGTATAAGGGGTTTATCACAGTGTCAGTAGGAGTGAAAATATTGTGGTCATTACAGTGTTACTTGTGTGTGTTTTCCCTTAGAGTTCTCCTAATGAGTTTGTAAATTTTTGCTGTATTTTGTTCAACTCTTTTAGGTCACCTGGTTCACTCTGAAATCTTGTTAGTAGCCAATAGTACATGTCAGAATGGATCACTACTATAGTAGCCACTATCGCTACCTCAGTGGCAGGCATGGACCTGGACTTGGTTGAGAAACATCTCAGGGATTTAAGCTTTTCTAAGTCATTATCTTCTTAAATGTTGTGTAAATGATTTTATTGCTGCTAACTGACACTGTTTAATGGACCAGCTGGCTTGGTGCTGGCTTGCATCATGAATGGAAGGAATAAAATGTATTTTATGGTAAAAATGTTGCATGGAGAATTACAATATTCTTAGTTATTTCTGGTTCCTACTTGTCCTGTACTGTAAAACGTGAGTTTTGCCAGTCAGCAGTGTCCTTTCAGGGGAGATTTGAAAAAAATGTGAATTGTTGGAAAAAAGATCACACAAAACCTCAAAAGTGTGCACTGCTGAATGTTGGCTTCCTTAAAGCTTGTAAGGAAGATTTGCATGTCCATATTCTGAAGTTGTCTGGAATTGTAGCTGCTAATTGGAGTTGTCCAAGTATCTACCCCGTCTTCTCCTAGTTCTTAAGAGTTAAAAATTAATGTTTTCTGTGGAACTTTAAAGATATTCCAAATGCCCATAGCACTTGGAGGAAGTAATAGCCACATATTAAAAAATTAATAATAATTTGAAGTCTATTTTGCAAAGCGATGTAAATTAAGTAAAAAAGACTTGTCAAATGACAAAATCCTATGTCCTTATTTTTTCCTTGCTGGAAAGGAAAAATCTTTATTTTTGAGTGCCACCTTCCAGGGTTTGTCAGCTCTAGAGTAACTTTGTCACTACAGACCTTTAATGGCTCTTGCATGTAGGGATTTAACTGAAACAGAAATTACTGCTTTCTGGACATTTAGCTCCAGTACTTGGCTTCCTTGATAATATTTATATCCTTCAAGAAATTTGTGTCTTTCTTCTGACACCATTACAGCTACTGTGAAAGTTAGGCAAAGTTCCATTAAGCAGCAAATACCAAACTGTACCAAATTTTTAAAAATGTTATTTATCTCCTCAAGGGAGAATCCAGTACTTGGTCACATTCAACAGAGCATTGGTCCATCTATAGGAATATTTCTTCTCCTCAGCTAAAATTACTGACCAGCATGATGCCACTATTTTCTGTAGTCAGTTAGGAGCTGATGCAGAAGTGGGAATTGCTGAGTGTGAATCAAAGGAATTGTCTTTCAGTTTCACCAAGCAAATGCTCATATTTGATGTTTTCTGTGGGTGGATAAAGATTGATACTCCAAGAGTCTCCCAGTAATGTAATCAAACAATGTTTGCAGCATTGTCGTACGTGCAAGTGTTACAAATTGTTGAGGTTTATTTTCATACTGTCGTTAAACCAGTGCTTCCAGCTCCGAGGATCAACAAGGCATCATTTTTTAATCCTATGTTATTTCTATGTTGTTGGAAATGGATTACGAAACTCTGATTTGGTTGGATTAATTGTTCAATCTCTTAGTGTTGCAGCCAGAAAATTGTGTGAATTAGTCTTCCTGCATTTTAAGATAGTGGGAGCACACAGGAGTGTTGTTTGGGTGAATTGGCAGTGCTGTAGGAGGAGAGGAAAATGTGAATTTTGCCTTTTCAAATGCATTGGAACAAACTTAGTAAGTTCCTTATATAGATAAGCAGTTATATTTCACTTTTCTGGTATTTCTGGTTAACAGAAAAGGGGTTTTGACAAGTATGGACAAGTTGATGCTAAATTGAGAGGAAAGCAAAAAAAACCTTCTCACCAAAGATAATTTAAAGATAAAACAGATTAGGATTTTACATAAAGGATGTGTCACAACCAAACTGTGAGCAGATGAACTCTCCAGCAAATCACATGTACATCTCTGTGCCTCTGGATATGAGAGGATTCTTAACTCCTGTCTGGGAGGCTTATTGATACATGGTATGTTCAGTATTTAAATGGAATACAGCCAAGGGTTTGTAACTTGAAAGAGAGAGCATAATTGTGGTGTTCCTGGCCCTCGGTGGTTGAGTGTGTGAAGAGAAATTGGTTGGAAGGCAGTCCCCAGGTAATGTCTTTTCCTGGAGCCTTTTTTCCTGAGGTGTATCCGAAGCCTATGGCAGATTGGATCAGCAGTAGAGTGTGTTCCTTCCCTTCACTGACTTTATCCTTCCAGTATTGCTTCTGACATGCTCTCTTCACCCACTTCATCCAAGTCATCTTCCTTCTTATTATTAAAGCCCAGATTCTCAAAGTAATGAATTTTCTTTCTGTCTGAAATTCATGGGAATCAAGTTCTGAAACAATAATTTCAAAAGATTTAAGTGTTTTGAAGATTTCACCCTGTATGTTCAAATTTTCCTCATTTAGTCCTGCAATGGCATTCATGGATGATTAACATTTATTGCCTTAATGGTCGCTGCGTTCAAAATCAGGTATCTAGTCTTTATTTATGACAGATGGCATTACTAATTAATTAGTAACGAGCCTCTCCTTAGTGAACCTCTCCCTGTAAGGATATGGATGATGAATCAGGTCACAGTAGGAAGAAACGTCTTGAGGAGAAAGCTTTTCGAGAGATTGTATATGGACTTTTTCATCCCTTTTATGTAAGGGAAGGCTGGCGTATTAGGAGAAGGTGTGAATTCCTGTGAATAGAAGAATCTTAGCTTTTAAACTACAGATTGCAAGGTTTTGAGTTACGATATTATGACACATGACCTGGAATGATTCATTTTCAGGCTTTTCTTGATTCTTGAGGAGCAGCAAGTATAGGAATGTCAAGGTTTTTTACTTTAACCTTGAAGGAATTCCTGATGGCAAGGAGATGGGTTTCACTGGTGGTGGAGAGAGAATTCAGAGTCCAAATCATTATCAGATCAAATAGATTCCTACTTTTCTTCCATGTGTACATATGACTGAAGTTTGATTAATGGTCTGCTGTTGAGATAATCAGTTAGCAAAACTGGTTAGGTACTAACAGGCAGTATATTTAGAACTTTTATTTTTGGCTCCCCAGATAAAATCCAGGATTTTTTTTTGTTGTTGTTTTGTATAAAGGAATACAGAAGGAACCCTTAGGGGGTTTTGGGATAGTTTTGAAGGGTTTTTTTCCTTCTCCCTCTGCAGGTGCCACCACACACATCAGCTCTGATTCTAGAAGTTTAACGTTTAATACAGTCTCAGAGATTTGCCAGGAGGGTTTTCTCTACTGAGAAAGTTTACTAATACTATAAGCTCTCTTATGTAACTGTTGGAAGCTCAGTTGAAAGCTCACACCCACTGTGTGGATTCACTGTAATTTATTATATGAATTCAGCTGGCTTGAAAGGGGTACATTTTGTGACATTTTTTGAAAGAAGTAATACATTTTTTTTTGATGTAATACTTTTTTACTGGGAACTTATATGTAATTTCCAGTAATATGTAAAATAATCAAGTCAAATACATGTCTCCATTATCTAGTTATATTTAGTTATATTATTATATTTAGCTATATTTAGTTGTCCAATGAATGAGTAGATATTATGCTGCAAGTAAGGAACAGTAACACTTAGATTTTGAAACATTTATTTTCTCAGTGAGATGTACAGACTCGAGTATTTTTTGGTTTGATTTTATATTTTTGCAGCATTCAAATTTAAGACACCTGAGGAATAAGCATGATGGAGGTGCAGAGATAATTGTAAGGTCAGTGGGCACTTTGATCAAGGGGGTATGATTAGCTTGTTATTTACCATGGAATATCTTTAATCTTGTAATAGTATCCTCCGTAGGTGGTGCCAGCCTAACAAATGCTGCCCAAAAAGGATGTAAAAGCATGTGCTCCCCCTTTTTTTTTTTTTGTAGCAGTCCCACGTTTGTTCCAGTCCAACAAATTTTTTTTTTGCAATATGCCGTAACAGTGAAGAAACTGTGGTTCTAGGCATAAGAAAGGTGTTGCTGCCAATTACTCCTTCCATTCCTGGCCCAGTATTGGCCAAGTGATATATGAATCAACTTGCTCTAGGCTTTCCTAATTGGCAGAGTGTTCCTAAATCTTCTGCTTGGTTCACAGCAGTGGTTCGTTCAGATGTGGGAAAGTTTGGAGATCATTTAAAGCAGCAGCCAAGCCGTAATTCCTTCTGAAATAACCTTTCATGTTTAATGTTTCTCTGGTGCATCAGGTTATTGAATACTGCTCCCAGCTTTATGGAAGGACCAAAGACTTGCAATAGCTGCAAGATATATTGCCTAAAATTAAAAAAAGAAAAAAAAAAAAAGAGCTGTGTGAAGAAACCCACTCTTTTCTTTTGAGGGGAAATAAATGAAGAGGTTCCAAATATTGCCTGGGTCCCATCTTCTTTCGTGGCAGGTTTATAGATTAGGATGGAAGTTTCAATATGCTCAGAAGGAGTTGTGGAAAGGAAGGCCTGCAGGAGGGAACCTCTCCAGTGCTATTCCCACAGACACCTTCTGTGGTTTAGGAAGTCTTGGAGCCCCAAACTACTGATGGCTGGGGACCTTATCAGTTGCTATTTTGTGTTTCTTCCATTCTTGTGCTCTTCCACAGCCATCTGCTCCTGGCTTCCTTCTGACAGTGCTGGGTGAGATGGAGCTTTGGCTCAACTCTGACGACTCTGTTCCTGTTTCCTGGGTTGCTGTTTGCTGACTGCAAGCAGGAAGAAAAGGCTAACAAAAGGTTCTCTGCTCCTGGCTCTTCTGTGAGGTTCTCTTCTCACTTTCCAACAACTTTAATGTGTCCACCAGAATGCAAAGTAATGCCAACACTTCTGAAAGCTGTTATTTGTTGTTTGAAACTGGGGAGAGCTGCTGAGGAATGACTTTCAGCTTAATTCCTTAGTCATGGAATTAGAAAAGAAATTAAACAATCAGATAGGTTAAGTAAAACTGACATGTTTATATGGTATCTCTAACCAAACACACTCAGTGTGTCCTTTCTTCTGCTTTAGGAGTTTCAGAAATTCTGTTTTAGATCCTCTGAGGAACTGAAACACTTGTAAAACATTCAATTGATTGAGGCTGAAAGTATTGCTGAGAGTGGTCAATAGAAGTAGAAACCTTTCTCTAACTTTATTTAAAACCCCGCAGTTAATCTAAAACCTGTCAGAGTGAAGTGATGTGTTTAGTGTTCCCTTTTCTGCACCCTCAGCAGGCTCAGCATCCTCCTGTGTGTGTGTGCGGGGCAATATACGGTGAGACAAATTCTCATCGTGCAACCACGTGACTTCAAACATTTCTTCATCTGCTGTGTTGAAACGAGCAGGGAAGGCACTGGCATTACTGCTCCCGAGTTTCACGGAGTGATGTGGATGACATCAGGATTGCCTTCAGTCAGAAATCTTGAAGTGCAGCTTTGCTGGGTGGGTCTCGGAAGAATTTGAAAGGGTTCTGGAGATAGGGCGTGTTTACCTCGGTCAGAGTAGTGAGTGTGATGCCTCTTCCCTGCTAATGTGCTTATGGTCTCTTTGACTGCAACATCAGAAAGGTAAGAGTTTCTTTTTCTGTCCTTTTTTCCTGCCCTGGTATGTTTTGTTGGGTTTTTTCCCCTCTCCTTACATCGGACTGTGTTCTGAATTGTCAGCATGTGCTGGTCTCTAACAGTGTTTTATAAGGGAAGAGTAGAGTAACTCTTACAGTAGTCTTCAGATAAAGAATGGAATGGCATTAAGGACATTTTATATGTTGCCACTAAGTAGTCCAACCCATGGGAACTGCTTTTTATGGAAAAAAAAAAAAAGGCAATAGAGGTTACAGTAGTAGCTTTGCTTTTCTACTTCTTGCACCATTATCCTATTAAGTGCTTGTAAGAGCACTTCTTTCTGAACTGGAAGGAAGGAAATTTTCTTAAGAGGAATAAATGCTAACTAATGATATAGCCATGATTATAGAAAACGCCTTGAATTTAAGTTGCTTGAAAAAGCTAGTTCTAATTTTTTTTCTGTAAAATGCTAAGAGAAAAAAAGTCCTTTAAGAAATTCAGTTTAGCAGGTTTCTTTTATTTTAGAATAGGCTTACCTTTTGCAGCTCTGAAGAAGATTGTGCTATAAATAACACACTTAAACAAGCTGCCAAAATAGTTATTTCATAGTAATGCTACAACATTTAGATGGAGGAACCCCAATCATATTTTTGCAATGTCTATTTCTCACTACCTTCCTAGCTCAGCCCTTCAGCTGGGTGCCACTGCTGATGAAGAGGCTGTGCTGGGTCACATTTAGCTGAAAATTTCCCTTGTATTTGTTAGGACATGAAAAGGATGTCAGAGTGCCTGAAATAATGAAAGACCAGTTCTGTTCTGGCTCCTCCTCCAGTTGGCTTTGTGGGTGGGGAATGTCTGGGCAGGTTGAACTGCAAAGCAGGAGATAACCAGGAGAGAGCTGGGAGCAGGGATGCACAGCAGGCTTGGTTCAGCTGCTGGCTCAGGGTGGTGTGGAGAGCATCAATAGATGGCCAAGTGTGAGCCCCTGGTGCACACTATGGCTGAAGATCCTGTTTCAGGAAGCTGCAAACAGACTTGTCCAGAGGACAAATGGACTTGCCTGGTCCCTTTCGTGCCTTCCAAGGGCTAATTTAAAACCTTGAGTCATCCACTGATGGTGGAAAAGCCAAGAGCCTCTCCACCCTCAGGTCTCCTCTCTGGTTCTCACCGTTCTGCTGCCTCCATGTGTTCAGCGGTACCTCTGTGCTCCCACTGATGTGCTTGCCCTGACCTCTGTGTACCCTGTGCTGCTTGATTCTTCTCTGCCCTTAACTCTCTCCCTAAATAAGTGACACAACTCTGGTAAAATCTCGATTATGTAGCTTACATTTTAAGTTAGACTCCAAGTTTGTATTTCAAATGAAGTTTTGGTAAAAAAATTATCCTTTTTGTGTCTTTCCCTAATAGTAAAAATTTGAAGAAAAATCTTACAGCGTAAAAGATTTTTTCTTCACGTTCTGACAAGTGTTACTAAGTTCTCAAAGCAACAAGTGTTGTTCCTTTAGGTTTGTTTAAACTTTTTATGAATTAAGCATCTGTTAAGAACCTCTAGTTTGGATAGGGTTTGGGTTTTTTCCAACAACTACTTTTTATCTTAGAATTATTGCAGTTATTTGAGTTATTTCATAGGTCTTTATTCCACTATGTTCATGTTATGGATTTTTAAAGCCTAAAAGTGGACATAGTTTGCACTGTAACTGTACAGTGAGAGAACTGTATTTCACTTTCCTCAGCAGCCTGCCGTCACCTAAAACCATTTTAGCTGCTCAAAAATGATTTATCTTTAAGTAGAGAGAGAGCATGGTGACTTTCACCTGGAAAATGAATTATTTCGAAGAAGTCTGGTTCACTTTTTTTGTGGTTTTTTTTTTCCTTCCAGGGAACAGGAAAAAAAAAAAAACCTCGCTTGCCACCTTAATTGAGATTTATTCAAAGTGCTGTTTTTGCCTGCTCCATATAGTACCCAAGTTACAAGGTAATGTGAAAGAACAGTAAAAGAAGTGAAATGCTGTAATTGCCCTGTAACGAGGCACTTAAAGTGTTTTCAGTTGAGATTTGTACAAGCCAGGGAGTAAATGTGAAGTTAAAGGTCTCACAGCAATTTTAATTCAGCTGTTTTAATTCAGTATTTCAGGGTTTCATTGTAAGAAACTCTTAAGTCCAGCAGCTCCTTTATTCCATGCTGCCACTGCTGCTGTGTGTGGGCTGGGAGAGGTGTCAGTCACCCTGTGCCTCAGGTTGTGCAGAATTCAACTGGAATCAAGTTTTCCCACTTGCACAAACAAGATGAGGAAAGACAACATGCAAGGAGATGGCAGCATCAATCCAGCATCTTTCCTCCAGTCCTTTCCTCCACAAACCACAGTTCAATGGGCACGACCCGTCTCTGTTCACCTGTACCCTGGTGGTAGCTGCAGTTGGGATTCTCCACACAATGTCAAAAAAAAAAAAAAGTCTGTTTGTAGTAGAACACAAACCTGCAGCTGAAACGTGTGTGTTAACTCTTGGAAATATTGCTGAGTCTTACGCAGAACCAAAGCCTGTGATATGGGGGATCTGATCTTTATTTACTCGTTGAAACCACTTTTATTTCATGTTGAGGATGAGCAGCCTGGAACAGCTTTGCTGTCTGTTTTGGTATCTGAGACTTGATTTTTCCCAACAGTCACTGCACCAGCTTTACCTGTTCTGCCAAATTATGAGGGGAATAGGAGAATGATGTTCTTCTTGCTTTTTGCTGATTTCAGTAGTTCCCTATTACACCTCTGGAGCCACACTGAGTAGACTAAGGGCATGCTTAGGAGAATTCAGGTTACTTTCACTTGCATGTTTGTGTTGTTAATCCATTGGGTTTTGTAATTTATTCAGTAAATAAGGACAGGAAATCCTCCTAATACACCCTGCAAACCTGGATATTGCCTTCTCTTAGTCCTGGCTTGGGAAATGCAGTTTTTGCAAGCAAGAGCTTTTGTGCAGAGAATACAATCAAAGCTTTGGCTCGGTTTCTTTTTATTAATTCCTTAGACTGCAGCAGCCAGAAATTCCACTTCAAAGCAGCTCCTGAATTTGTTTTGCAAAATGCAGCTACATAGCTTTTGTCAAACCCAAATTTACCCCCTTTTTTTTTTCTTTGCTTAATAGCATTAAAAATACGAGGGCTTTTTTCATTGAATATATACAGGATCCAATAAACAGAGCTTTGAAAGAAACTTCACATTGGTACTTCCCAACTGTGTGGGCTTTCCTTTAATTAGAAAGGATGCAGTTCCTGAAGTAATCATTCCTGATTTTCCTGTTTTGCACTAGCCCATTAAAACTAGATTAAGCTACAGAGGTGATTTGGTTTCTTCACTGGGAGTATTTAATCCCTGAGATGCTGAGGAACTTCAGTTTTCTAAAACATCTTTATTGACTGACTTTTAGCCCCTTCCAGAGCAACGATTGGAGTTTTTTCAATGAAAATGCTCCTGGCAGCACTGGTGTGTGGATAGGGATCTGGGAAGAGGCAGAGGTTTTTCACCCTACGCTGGGCAGAGTGAGTCACTCACTGTTGGCTTTCTCACTCCTGCTTTTTTGGTGCTGCCACAGGCTGTGAGGAGAAGTTCTGATCTCAGCACTCAGCAATAGGAGGTTTAGGCTGGATAGGATTTAAAGTTTTAAGTTAGAGCCAGTCCCAAATCAGGCCAAGCTTGACCTTTGCATCCACTGCCCATCCTTTGAAAGCAGCGTTTGCAGGGGAGAAGAACAACTTGTGACAGTTTGTGCCAGTAAATAAACATTTACTTTGGAAATCCAGTGTCTCCAGCCTGATCCCAGCACTGGGACTGGTGGCCACAGCTGCCCCCTTGCTCCTGCTCAGGTCCGTGTTTGTAAGGACTTCCTCACCTTCCAGGTGCTCCAGGAACCTCGTGACGAGAGCTGAAATTCATTCAGGAGGCAGCCCTACTATTTCACTGCTGCCATTATGAAGATGGAAATCTTCAAGATTTCCCGGGGAATGGCCTGATTTGCTGCAGTGAAAAAATCTAATTTAAGGATAATGAAACTTAAGAATAGGCTGCAGACAGATTTGAAATCTCATCATTGGTTTTCTCAGAATCACTTGGGCAGTGTTCATCAGGGATGGTCTAACCCCCATGTGCCAGGCCAGTCCTGGTACAAATATAGGGATTACAGAAGGCAGAGTTCCAGAGAACCCACCTTTTAATGAAGCTGTTTAGTGTTTGTGAGGAAAGATTTTCCCTGAAATATGTGAACTCTGGAGCAGACCTTAAATCCCAGAATTCCCTTATATTTTAAGATTAAGCATGTACTTATGAGCTTAGTTTAATAGTGCTATATTAACTAGTTTAAGAGGTAATCATTTGGTGAGGCATCCGTGTGTGGAAGAAAACCATCAATTAGTGAGATCCCAGGAATCCAATAAGAAAATATGCACTACTGTGCTTTTCTCAGGTTTAAATGTTTTGGGTGCGTGTTCAGTCCCAATCCATCTTGCCACAAGGCAACTGTGAGTGCTCCTTCCACTGTGCTGTAACAGACTGGCCTATTTTTATTACAGTTTGTGATAGTTTGCAGTGCACAGTCTAGTTAAAAAATGTAGATATATTAGGAAGCAGAACTGTGTAACGAGGCTCTCCCCGGGTCTTCTATTGTCTGCAAGCCTTTCTGTCTGACCCAAAATGTCATGTTTCAAAGCCCTGCTTCATTAGGATGGCGCCTGCAAGCTGCAGTTTAGGGTCTGTTAGCAGCCCCGGCATAAATCCCCACTTCCAGGAGTTTATAATTCAGCAGTAAAACATTGCTCTAGGCTGAAACTTGGCATATAAAGTCTCAGTGCGGGAACAATTGTGATTTCTCCTTCCTTTATGTTTGCATTTGCTTACACACACACGATTCATTCAGGAGGTTTTTACTGTCCCCTTCCTGCATTTAAAAAGATTAAATGGCCAGGTTATTAATAGTTCAATTCTGACTACTGTGCTTGGCCAGTAAATGGATCTGCAGAGCTGTTAAGCAGCTCTGTTTGATGGGTACAGATCACTGTTTCACAAACCTGCTCCAAGCTGAGTGGAAACAGCCCTGTGTGGACCAGCAATGGTTGCTTGGCTGTTAATTAACGTGGGCTTCAGTGTTAATTAAAGCTGGGTCCAGGTCTGGAATGCTGGTGGGATGCTCTGGGCACGATGTCCTGACCCAGCTGCAGGCACAACTAAAATCATGTGTTCCCTGCTCGGATATGGAAGGACACAGAAAAGCCTAAAGTGCTGCCTGACCTCAGCATGATTTGATCTTATCTTGTGATCTTGTACAGAGGTATCACTGGCAGATCTGGTGAGATACAGATTTGGTTGAAATTATCCTCCCAGCTCAACTGTTTCCTCATCAAAGCTATGTTTCAATGAAATCAGTTATTTCCTCATGTTTTTCCTGGTTTACAGAAGATTTTAGCACGGAAAAAGTAATTCAAATTTACTATTACTAGAAATCATGGGAAATTATGTGTTTCAGCCTTATGGAAAATGTTACAGTAACTTCTATTTTTCTTCAATGTTAAGGTATTTTTATAGGATATATAACATGTTTGTACTGTGAAGTCCTTACAAATAAGTGAGTGAGAACGGCAATTTTGAAATATATAATGTAGACTGCAAAGGTTAAAAAGGAGGATTTTACTAGAATGAAATACTTTAGTCAAAGTGAATTTTTTTTTCCTTCCAGAACTGATTTTAGATATTTTTTCCTGATCTAGGTTTTGGTTGCAGTTAAATCATAGTCTTTCCTACAATTCACAGAAAAAGCTTGCTATACACTACATTTTTTTCCCCCCACTTGCTCCTATGCACAGGTGTTTGCAAATTCAGGGTATATTTCCATTAACATATTAAACAGCAGTAATTCATCAGTGGAATGTCCTCATTACTATGGAATTGAGGCACTCCCTGGACTTTCTCATTTCTTTTCCACTATTCCTCCCACTTAATTTATAAAGGCAGCCTTGGGCAGATCAGTTCTCATTAGTATTGATATGATAGATAGTACATGAGTATTGCAGGAGATTTGACCAGGTATGAAGCAGTGTAGTGAGTGACTGAAAGGAGACAGCAGGTACCTCCCTGTGCAGATTTCAAAGGCCCTGTATTGGTTTATATCAGATAAAAATTTGGCTCTGTTATTTTATTTTCTGCTGAGTTATAATCCCACCTGCTTGTTCTAAACCAAGAGAGTTTTAATTTCCTGTATGACTTTTTTTTTCCCCTTGAGAGCACTGGCTTTACACAACAAGGCTCAATATGGGTTTTTTCATGCATTTTCTCTTTAATATGTGAGGAATAAATTTAATTCTCTCTTTATTTACTTAGCATGGCGTACATCCTAAAGACACTCAACAGCTGGTTCTGGTGGGAGAATATCTGGATGCCCATCAATTGCACGTGGGCAGATTTTGTAGACCGTGATGGACTTGTCTTTCCCAAACCACATCAGTTATATGCCACAATCCCATATGCTTTTGTATTGCTGATCATCCGATTCTTCAGTGAAAGGTAAGAAACAGAAATGCAATTTGATGCTAATGTTAATCCTCATTAATGCTGAAAATAAGGTATCTGTAGATCAATGTTATGTTTTATAGAGGAGGATTAGTTGGTGGTTTACTAGGAAGATCTAGTACAGATAAGATGGCAGGTGAAAAATTGGGAAATATTTTCATTATTAGGTACACATGGCTGTGGTCCAATCCAGAAGGAAAATATTTCTATCCAGCTTTTCTTGAACAGCATTTGGATACTTCTAATTATCTCCCTTCACTAGATATACAATTAATTCTAAACCATTTGGGTTTTCTTTTTCTCTTTTAGTGGAAGGGTAGAGATATTTGTCCTCTCAACGAAACCTTTCATTTGGTCCTGCACCAGAACATCCATGTGAGGCTGATAGATCCCAGGTGTCTCTTTGTGGCCGGACTAAGCAGACTGAAGGGATCTCAAAGTTTCGTGTGAACATTTTATGCAGATCTAGTAAAGCTGATTTCTTTTTTTTCCCCTTGATTTGGCACTGAAAAATGGATTGCTTCTGCAGCTGGAATCCTAGGGGACAGGCAGAGGTTGGCTCCACAGAAGAAAGCTACAATTATATTAAGATTTGCAGTGTTTTGACTTATTTATTTGTATCTTTTTTGCTTTACTTTCTTTCCTTTTTCCTCTAAAAATGTGATTATTAGGTTTTTATAATTATTTCAGGGCAGAATGAGGAAATTTGGAATGTCGCAAGTTGGACAGACTTAAAACAGAAGCAGATAAGATCATTCATGCTGGAAATCAAAAGTAATTTGGATCATATGTTCATAACCATTCCCAGTGTCTCTCGAGCAAACGCTTGCCCAAGTGTGTCTCACTGCAGTGCAGTTGGAAAGGGCTGCTGAGGGTAATTAGCCCACACATCTGGCTGCAGGGAACCTGAGGAAAGCTGACCACTGCTATGAGTAATGAGGAATCAATGGCTGATAGCAGCAGGAGGGAGGGGGCTTTTCAGAACACCCTGCTCAAACAGAAGGGCGAAACCTTTGGCATGCTCTGCAGCGATTTGGGTTGGGAAAAGGAAGGGAAATAGTCTCAGGGAATGGCTGTGTGCCACAGGCTGGATCCAGTGTGGGTGGTGGTGGCCCACAGTGAAGAAGGTGCCAAATGACTCTGGGAGGAAGTAGCCCAGTAGCAATCCCTGAGCTCACAGGGAGAGAGCATCCGGTCTCCCTTCTCTCAACTCCAACACGCCTCTGATGGACACAAAAGTCAGGATGTTTCCTTTAGTCTTATACCATTTCATGGACTGCACAAACTGCAGTCCTTGGGTCTTCTTTGTTGCATAACTGCTGAAAAACTGTGGTTCCCTCTTGGGATTAGCTAGAGGGAGATCCCTTTTTCTCAGTGCCCTGGCACATTCTATGGCAGATTAAATTGCATCAGGTTTGTTTTCTTTATATCCTGGCATGAGAACAGCCAAGGTCTTGTAACTGTTGTATGTGTAAAGCTTTTCATGGCATGTCTTTTCAGATATGTTGCTATACCTCTAGCAAAAGCCTTGGGTATAAAGAATGTAAGACGTGTGAAGCCGCAGCCTAATCCTGTGTTAGAGAGTTATTTCCGGGAGTGCTCAAGACATCCGTCCCAAGTAAGGATTCTCATTCTTTTAAACTCATTTTGCTGTTGGAAAATCCCACTCTTACTGTTTCAGTCAGCTCTCAGCAATGACATCATGGGATGAGTTCCAGCTGATTGACAGATGACTTAATTTATTTGGGTTTTTGTTGCTGTTCTGCTGACAAGGGTATATGGCACCCGAAACAGAAAATACATTTAAGATGTTTAATTTTCTGGCATGCTGTTCTAGGGTAGACTGTTAATAATATTTCCAGTGAAGATCAGTGTTCCATCTTTAACTTATTCTGCCTGGAGAAAACTTCAGCTGATGTCTTTTGTTGGAAAGCTGGACCATATTTATTGCAGGCAATAATATCGGAATGCTGGCATAGAAGCCTTTTGATCCGTTATGTTGCTGCATACTTAATCCTGGCTTATGTGAGAAAGAAAAGCAATCCTTCTATTACCTTGCTGTTTGTTTTTAAAATTGAACAAGGGAAAAAGACTAGCCAATGCTTGTCACCTCCAAAAATGAGGCAACTTGATTGTTGGTGGGAGGCAGGTACTTTGCTGTGAGTGCAGCCTCGGGAAGTTAATTTACCTGACTACAGTTCCCAAACAATTGCAGTTTTCCTTCACTGGTTTTGAAAAGAAATAATGTGCTTTCTAGTAATGAGGGATTTTGGTAACTTGGCATTCTATCCCTAACTCTGCTATTCTTTTATTGTGTCTTTTGCCTGATAACATCAGGTATAGATGTATGGGTGTTCACACATGAGCTCTTCTCTCCCTGGGCAAGCATCCCGGTCTCAGTTTCATTCCTTCCTTCTGCATGAGTACAGCTTGACATTTGATTCCTGAAAGGAAGCACAGCATTTTTAGACTCCTCAGAGCATGGGAAGCATTCACGCTGCCTCCTTTACTGTCCGGCTTGGGGACCAGTGTGCCTGGGAAAGCCTGGCTGGCAGTTGAGGGCAGATGGGCTCTGTTATGTGGGAACAAAGTCGCTATTCCTGCATGGCAAGTGGAGAGCTCGGAGCCGGCAATGTGGGCTGGATCCAGCAGCTGTTTGCACTCCTGCCCTCCCTGGCAGCTGAGGTGCCTTTTCTCACATTCCAGAGGTTTCCCTGTGGGTAGGAGACTAACTGGACTGGCCTCACCTCGGTGGAGGCAGTGCTGCTGCCACCTACTATTTGCATACTGCCCTTGGAAGGAAAGAACTTCCCCAGGGATGAGCCAAAAACTCTCCCTGCCCCTGTGGCAGCCCCAGGGAGGTCATCCCACGCCTTCTGCACTTGAGGATGCAGGAGAGGGAAGAAGCCCACAGGCTGCTGCATATGGGGCACAGAGCACCCTGAAGTGCAGGAGTCTCACTGCCTTGTGCTGGACACGTGCTGGTCTGGTCACCTTGGGAGCACAGAGCATACAGAGACCCGGGGGTGTGGCACCCCAATGGCCACATGCAGTTCTAGGCCATGCTCCATCCCCAGTTTAGTTCTGGTGTTGGAGGGGGGCAGTCTGGACCTTGCTCAGGACAATACAGTGACTTGCATTGGATTTGAGAACAGAGCTTAGGTCACCTTAATTACAGGCTATGTCTCATCTGTGAGGCTCATTTAAATATAAACAAAGTATTATTTATGATTAGGTAAGATATTTGGTGCAATGTCCGTGTGTGTTCATACGTGGCACTTTTCCCTCCAGCCTAAGCTCTCATCTAACAGTAAAAAGTTGCATCCCTGAAACTCTCAGGAGCCACCAGAAAGACAATAGAACAGTTTGTGGATCTGTTCACTTTGTACCTGCTTTATTTATATAAATAAAACCCGGGGTTTCTGTGAGCATTCCTCAAAAATACCCCCCCATCCATATTTAATATTGGTAATGTTTTTAAATTAAGATCTTACAACAGTGAGAAGCTGCTCTGTGAACTACAAAATAAATGAAAGTGATGTTGGAGTGCATCTACTGCTAACACTGTTTCATTTCTTGCAGTCAGAGATCCAAGGCCTTGCCAAAAAGTGCAACTGCACTGTCCATTTGGTGGAGAAATGGTTCAGGAGACGGCGAAACCTTGAGATCCCGACAGTGCTCCGGAAATTCCAGGAAGCTTTGTAAGGAAAGACAATGCTTTGGGTTATCATGTGCTCTACTCTTTTGGAAAAAAATGAGTGAGGTCCCCCGTTTCCAGAAGGCTGGGTCTGCCTGATGAGGGTTTTGGTTTCTGAATGCACAAACAAGTTGAAAGGATCTAGTAGCATCCTCCAAATGGTGGTTAAAATATTAGGTTAAGTGTTTCTCCTGGGAAAAAAAAACAACTTAAAAATATTTTACAGTTTTCTTTTTTGTGGAATAATGGATTTGTAGGCTCCTGGTACGAAGTGTAAGATGAAAACATCCAGAGAAGAGAAAAATATTTTCCTGTCTGCCGGTAATCATAGGGGAACAAAAATGCTTACCCTGGTTTATGTCTGTACCCATGCCGTCATTTTGCTTGCTGTCATGTGGATGAAGTCAGTTCAAGAGCAGTAATTTTGGCATCCAGACTAAAGGACAGGTGCCACAGCTTGATCATGGGATACTGTGTGAAACAGGAACTCAAACTCACTGCCGAGAGTGGGCCAGTGAGCAGCTTTGAGTGATAGTAATGAATATGTAAAAGGTTTCAAAACCTCCTGCATATGATTTTTCATTTATGTGTGAGAGCTTCCTCATACCTAAACACTTAAAGTGTGATCTAAAATCTCATACAAATTGCAAATCCCCAAATGGGCATGGCTTTACTTACACAGCTCATCCCTTTTGGGTACTGACACTAACTGTATTAGTGTAAAGCACTTTCAAATGCTCTGTATATTTGGCTTTTCATTAGCATAATTACATTGGCAAAAATTCACCTGATTATAATATTGAACCTCTGTTACTGTAGATTAGCTTAAGGAATGAGGGTTAAAAGTACAGCAGAGAGCTCAAAGCTGAGTACTTTATCAAGATTGTTTTCAACGTGAATCGATGTGTTGATGATTTAGTGGTGTCCTCTGTCAGACATAAATCCAGTTGATAGACAGAGGTGTGTCTCTTTGAAGTCTGCGTTGAGTAAACTCTCCTGACATGGTTTATGTCTGCTGTTGTTTTGGGGATCAGCTAATTTTTTTTCACAAGTGACAATAAGATTTCCTGCTATTGCTAAAAGACCTGCCTGCCATGGATTCATGTCTCCAGTAACAAACAGCTAAAGACTGAAATTCAAACTTGCTTGGCAGCTTGAGTGAGAATGAAGCGAACAGGTTTCTCTTGTGCAATTTTGCGAACCTTGCTCTGCTCTTTGTTAGTGAATTTAATTGAATATAATTCTCTAGGCAAAAAAAAAAAGAGGAACAGAGTTATTCCACGCTAGTAGTCAGGGTTATGAGCGTTATGAAATTTTTGAAAGCCTGCAATCTCCAGGATCGTTTTTCTGAATCACAAGGAAAATCTGATGAGCCAGATCTAAACCATACTTAAGCTATTAGTGCTCCCAGTTAAGCAACTCTGGGGTTTGGAAAGCCCTTTGCATGAAACCTTCACTGCCTTGTGAGACCTACCAGCCTTTAACTCCCCCCACTAAGTTCTTTTTTGTTACATTCAATTCGAGAGAAAAGATTCCTGAAGTTAAACCAGAAAATCCTCTTGCATAGCAGTTGTTCAGTGCTCTTTCTGGTGACCAGGATCAGAGTTTAAAAGGCACTTGAGTAAAATTTGGTGAATTTGGATGAGTTTTACTTCAGGTTTTATTCACCAAATTCATAAAGAAGCTTGGCTAAAAGCAAAATGAGGTAGTACTCTGGCAGTCTTGCACATATAATGAGTTCATCTGAAGTGCTGTTTATTGCCAAATGTATTCAATATATATTTGTAGGGCTGGGGACTAATGGCACAGTCTTGTAGGTGCTCTGTACTTTGGATCTGATTCAGAAAACCGCTTGCACTTTACAATCAACATGGAATCAGTCCTGCCATATCCACTGGACCACTCACACCTTCCTGATTGGAATGGGAGGCATGAGGGCAGAACCAGCCCCTGTGTAAAGTCTGCCCTATGCCCACAGTGTTGTGTTTTCCAGCATCTCGTGATTAATTCTGAGCCAGGTATTACCTGTGGGTTCCGCTCTCCCCTTCCATTCGCTCTCCTAATTTCCACCATATACCTCTGAGTTTTTCCTGTCCATGCAGTGGTTGTTGTGTAGTGTTATTTTCAAATCATCTGAGGAAAGATGGTTTAAAGTTTAGAAGAAAAACAGTTGTTTATCACATGTGTATTGAGTGGCAATTTTATAATTATTTTCCTGACTTTCCTCAGTGAGACACTTTATCTTGTCTCGCCTCCAACGTTCCACGTCCTCGTCTTTGTTTGTTGTTTTTCTCATGAAACGCTGTCTCAGTCTTTGAACATCTCATTCTTTCTCCTGGGATATCAACCTCCAGGGGATGTGGGGTTCAGAAAGGAGGGGCTGCTTTTACCACACAGGTTCTCCTCCTCTTCTCTTATTTGGCACTTCATTAACACTTGCCAAAGACCACAATCTCATTTTATACATCTCTCAATCCATTGGTACAGTGTTCTTGTGGTGCCTTCTCCTTTTCAGTGGGTTTAGGTTTTCTGGGAGTTGCTTGCTGCTCTCCTCTGGGATACCTTTTGTTCTCACCCAGGTCTGGGGCCATGTGTCTGTCCCTGTGGTCACAACCTTTCTTTGCATTGCAAGTCCTGCAGTGTCTTCCTACTGATTGTAGAGCTTCTTAGGGGAAAGGTCAGGCTTGTTCCTGCCGAGGGGAAGAGTGGAAAAGAAGATTTCCATCACCTGTAGAGGTGGGAGTGGGAATGCTTGGGCTGAGGCTCCAGGCACACCCAGTCCCAGGGACAATACCTCCCACACAGGCTCCAGAGTCATTACCGGCCGATTGCTGGCTCCAATCACAGCGTCCTGCTCTGACACCTAAAAGCAACAACACAGTTCACTGAGATGCACGAGGGCTTTTCCCCTTTGCTGACATAGCAGGCTGATGGTGCAAACCTGGAAGGTTTATCTACCTTGCTGGATATCAATTTAATCCACAAAAAGCTTAGATCAGGCTAAATTCTGGCACACCTAGTCAGAGATGAGGTTTATAGTTAATTGAGACCTTGTAGTAAGATGTAAACTAACCCAGTAGATGTTAATAATTCATATTACATTTGTCACAACTGGTGTTGAGAGACATGAAGAGAATGAACCCAGGAAAAGGTTTGTATTCTCAAACATTAATTTTTAGGGGATTTATTACACTTGATGTGGTCATTCTCTTGATTACTTCAAGCTTGGCTGGAAATTTACTGCTGTCATGACAATCAAAATATCTGTATTGTGATAATGTAAATGAATTTCTTATTTTAGCAATTAGTCAAAGCTTAAATATTTAAATATTAATAATGCAGATACAGTTAATATGTACCAATCCTTAATGTAGAGTGTGAGCCTACTTTTTGTGAAGATTGTGATATACAATGCTTTGCAGTAATTGTGGCTCAGGACAATATCTATACAAAATATAATGTTTTGTTCCTGTTTTTTCATTTCAATTTTGCAGCTGGCGATTTTCATTCTATCTGACATCCTCCATTGTTGGATTTATATTTCTGTATGATGTAAGTAAACTTTTTGAAAGAATGATACTCTGTTTTCAACAAAATAATTTCTAGGTTTTCTTGAATCCCATTGAAAGACTCAGTGTTTTCAGTGGCTCTGTGGGTTCAGATCTTTGGTGTATGTAATCTAGATGATAGGCTGCAATATGCACTGAGATTAAATTTTTAGGTTAACTTTTGACCCTCTATGATAAAGGAATTTATGAATAATCGGTATTTTTAAGGCAAGCTCGAAGAAGTCACGCAGATGGTTTTACAACATGCCTTGTTAACACCTACAGATGCATCACATGGCCATGTTTTTCTCAGAGGAGGCCATAAACCTTTTTTGGCAGCATTTTTGGGGGTCACAGCTATTTATTGAGGTGTTGCTGCTGAGTCAGAAGTTGGGAATAACAGAGAGAGTGGTGCTTGTAACTCTGTGAGCCCTGCCTGGGGTGTCATTAATGCTTCCCCAGAGCAGCGGAACAGATCCTGGCGTGTCTCTGCTCATCTGGCCCTCCTCCCCAAACACTGTTTATCATCCTGAGCCACTGGTGTGTGTGACTGGTAAACACAGCAAATTTAATCACTGTGGCAACATATCTTGAGTAATTGCAGTAATAAAACACACACCCACTGCTTTGGATGATGAAATTATGAACTGAAACGTTTCAGGTGTCCTGAAAAGAAGCCAGAAAGCTGGGAACAATATAACAAGTCTGAGATGTAAGTTCCCTTTTAGAAATTGGTGGAGAACAGTTATCAAATTACAGCTTCTTAGCCTGCTCCACTTAGAGAGATTTTAAGTAGTGAAGATTTTGAGTTAAGATGATTATTGTTGCTGAGTTGAGCAGTGTCTGACTGATGTGTCTCCCCCAGAAACCCTGGTTTTACGACATATGGCAGACGTGGGTTGGTTATCCATTTCAGGTGAGCTTTTTGGCATCGGGCCAGTGGCCTCCAGGCATCCCAGGTATTTCCCCACTGGAAGGGGTAATCCACAGCAGCCTTTCCCCTCCACACTGGCACCACCCAAAGAGGTGCAGCACCAGAGCCTCCTGCCTTTTTCTGGGAAGTGCTGCTGACTGTTGCAGGACTTCCCTGGGATCTGCCTGTGCTGCAACTCCCCACTCCAGCCAGACCGCTGTTATTTCCACCCACCCCGGGATAAAGTTACTCCCTGCAGATCTTATCAGTGTTCCCAGTTTCAGTGTAGAACCCCTGCACTGCTCCAGGCCCCATGGTGCTTCAAGGCACTCTTATTTTAATAACCCTGCCCCATCCCACTGCCTTCTTAGTCCTGTCCTAGGCAGGGGCCAGGAATACAAATAATCCTGCCTCCCAGCTGAGCTTTCCCAGCGCCTGGTACACACCTGCCACCTGGGAAATGTATTGACCCAAGGGAGCAGCCAAGCTCAGCTCTCCCCTAGGCAGATCCATAGGATTTTAGCATAAATAATTGACATTTCAGTCACGGGATGTGTGAATGTTTATTATGTTAATTGTTCACTAGAATGGAGGGAGTTTACTTGCAGTTGTTTGTAATTAAATGCAGAAGGACTCTGCATGTAGTTCTCTGACAAAAACATGGAGAAAAGCATGTCAAAATCCAGAGGTGGGGGAGGAACTGTGGGAATTGAGAGTTTGGGCTGAGCAAAGGTTAAAATACTTGGCTCTCAGAACATCCTTCCTAATGAAGCCCAGGACGAGAATTTAATTTAGCTTAATTTTTTAAGCAAGACTCAGCAGAGGAGCAGAAGTCAGGAAAGGAAAAAAGAAGTAATCTCACTTGACATTTACTTTTTCCTATTCTCAGAGTTAACTGTGGTTTTTCTTCATCACAGACCCTGCTGCCGTCCCAGTACTGGTACTACATGGCCGAAATCGGGTTTTACTGGTCTCTCTTATTTACGCTTGGGATTGACAACAAACGGAAGGCAAGTGGTTGTGCTTGTTTGTAGCTTGAACCTCTGTTGCCGTGAGCGGGGAAAAGGTGTTTGTAAGGAAAAGCACCGCCTGGATCCGGCATTTGGTGCAGCCACATGAGGGCAGCATCAGTCTGCGCCTGGCATCCCGCACACATCCCTGAATCCCCGGCTGCCAGGGCAGCGCTCGGGGGCTGACAAGTCAGAGATCCTCAGGGACTGGACGTGATCGGCTTTACCTTTATTTTCTTCTGTCCTTCCCAGGATTTTATGGCTCATGTGGTTCATCACCTGGCAGCCATCGGGTTGATGAGTGGCTCTTGGTGTGGCAATTACGTGCGGCTTGGAACTCTGGTGATCTTTGTGCACGACACTGCAGATTTCTGGCTCGAGGTAACCCTGCTATCCAGCTTGCTTTTTTTTTTTTTTTTTTTTTTTCCTTCTGTCCTGAGTTTTTTCGTTGTTGGAATTTTGGTTTTGGTATCAGTGACATTTTAATCTTTTTGCCCCGAGTTTCATATGATCCTTTCCTGTCCTCACAGGGACACAGCTTTGCAGATTTGTTACTTGTAAGATAAAAAAGAGCTTCTAGATAATTTAAGAAGATAATTGTTACAGAATCCATTATGAGGAAAGAGCGGAAGAGAACTTCGGTACAGAACAGGGACTGGAAATTTAGCTGCATCCCTGGGTTATTCTTGTTTCACTGATAAAATTAGACCAGGTTGTCCAGAGCATCACAGAATCACTGAGGTTGGAAAAGACCTCTGATATCGAGTCCAACCTCCATCAGGTATCTTCTGGCAGAAGAAAAGTTTCTTCTCCTGGACTGAAGGGAAAGTTCCTTCCCTACATTAAATATCAGTAGAAGTGTTCAAGAAGTGTCCAGCTCTGCACAGAGCACTGTGGTCACAGAGTTGCTGCTGGGTTTCTTGGAAGACAAACACCATGTTTCCTTCACTAGAATTACCCCGACTTTATGACACTAGGTTTGAGAGCACAGTTTCATCACCTCTTTTGGTGGCAGTGCCAGTGTGAGCAGCCCTTGTAGGCTCTTATTTGTCACTGTCCATTTCTGTTCCTGATACTCTATCACATTGTATCAGAACTAATAATTGTGGGGCTGTGCACTTGGGATTGGTCCAGATTAAACAAGTTTTCTTGCTGGGTTACTTTTAATCCTGAACTGCTCCTAGGTCCAATTAACTCTGTGGCTTTACAAACAGTTGGGTTGACAGCTGGTAGGACAGCACTCGGATGGAAACTGGAGTTGAGTATCAGAATAACTGAATCCAGCCCTGCCACTCAAAAGAAGAAGGAGAAGAAAAGAAGTTAATCAAGCTGCTGTTTAAAACTTAGGCTTGGCACCTGCAGCATTGCTCACATCTGAAAACAGCTGCTTTGCTCAGCAGTGCCCAGGGTGTTTCCAATGGAGCATGGAGAGCTGGACTGTTCATTTAGAGGAGAAGCAGCAATTTTAGCCTTTATTAGTGGGATAGAGACCAGCACTGAGATCTCCTGCTCTCAGAAAGGAGAAGACAGGAGCTGAATTAGGCCCAGACAAGGGTCAGTAACAGGCATGTCCCAGAACACCTGCATTTAAGGGGTCACTGCCACTCCTGAGTGTGCAGGTGCAGCCGGCAGCTTCTCCTAGAATTCAGCCTGTTTGGAATCTGGTAGAAAAATGAGGAATTATCTCTGTTCTAAAGAGCACTTTGTGTTTCCATGACACTTTATATTCTCGTTGGAGAGCTGTTCTTTAGGCCTTTGATGCAGAGTCCTTTGCTTCAAGATGAAAGGAGAAATATAAACTAAGAATCTGGTCTGATGCTGCTTTATTAGGTATCAGTGAAATGATTGCTTTACATGTCAAACTGGGAGGAAATATTCTTCCTGCTTAGGTGGAAGATGAGTCTTTATTTATGAAAATGCAGAATTTATTTCAGAGAATATTTACAATACGTTTGGGGGTTTTTATCCACTGCAGGCAGCCAAAATGTTTAATTATGCTCGCTGGGAGAAAACCTGCAACATGCTGTTTATCATCTTTGCTATCGCATTCTTCATCACCAGGATCATCCTGTTCCCCTTCTGGTAAGCAATATTTAATCCAGTCACAGGCTTTTACTTCATTCCCACTCCCCCTGAAAGTTTAGTGTTGGTTGTGATGGAAAAAGGAAAGGAATGGACCGGACTTGAAAATTCTGCTAGCGAGAAAATTGAAAAAAACTGTCATTTTCTGTAAAAATTCCTTAGTAAAAATAGTTTTAAATGAGCCTCTTGAACATAAATAAAGGCTTTTATGTATTATTTAACTTGGTTTTGTAAATAGCAGCTAAATGCTATGAATCCCTGCATTTTCAAGGGGATTGAGCTCCTTAACTGAGAGAAATCATTTTCCCTTTCATTCCACCCCTTCTGCTGCAGCTGCAAAGTCAGAGTACATGGTTGTAGTTAATTTTTTGTAGAACCTTCTTTCTGCTACTCAGTCCTTGGGCAGTGCTTCACCTCACTCACATGAGGAGCACTTCGAGAAGTTTAGGTGAGCCAATTAATTTATGAAGTCAGCACAAATAAATCTTTACTTGCTAAATACTTGCATGCCTTTGGAGTGCTGTGATTTAATCTGCTTTCGAGTATCCACATGGGTGCTTAATATGTTTATCTTTTAAAAAGTGTTTAATGTGTTTCATGTTCACAGCTCTAATTTGCCCCTCCCTGCACATGGACAAACCCTTAGAGACTCAAGCTGGTTAAATTAATAGTTCTGAACATTGATCAACATAAGGCTTTAATTTCCTGTAGCATTTTCTTTCAGAAATGCTGATATCTTTTACTTTATTGTTGTTTTTTTAAATTAACTGTACGAGTGATCTGCAATAATTTTGCTTCACTGAGTTTCTTGTTCAGTTCTTGAGCTTGGAACCAATACATGATGAGATTAAAGGGACTCAAAAAGCCCCAAATAATATAGAAGTAGTGAAGTCTGAAGATGGACAAAACATATTTTAATTAATGAAAAGCCCTGTTGCAAAGCCTGTAGTGTTTTCTCTGGTGTGTAGATTTCAGATTAGAGAGAATTTACACTAAAAAAAGGCATAGACAAGCTCTGAGTTGCACAGTATCTAGACCACACAGAGATGAAGATCTGAAAAACAGAGACTTTTTTCTAACCTCACTGAGAATACTTTTATGTCAGACTCGAGTTTCTCATCTTCTGAAGTCTATATTTCAACAGAGATGCATAATCTAGTCAAGGCAGGGCTTGTTAATTAATCTACTATCTTTGCAAAATTTTTTAATATTAATAAGTTTGGAATATTAAATTAGAAATAAATGTAAATAGCATAAAGAAGAGCTCTTGCACCATAACAATGATCTTTTTTTTTTAGGATTCTTCGTGCTACACTGTATCAGCCTACCTACTACTCCACGACTCCTGTTATAGCATATTTTTTATTCAATGGGATGCTACTGATCCTCCAAGGCTTGCATTTATATTGGGGTTACTTAATTTTCAAGATTTTGAAAAGGTTCGTTTTCCTAAAGGTAAGAAATTTTGTTTCTTCAGGAAGATGTGAGAAGTTTCAAACAGATGCCAATACCTCCAATAGATTTACTTGGAATTTTATTGTTTTCCTGACCATGCAAGTCAGCATTTCTGATAGAGATCTACAAAGAAGAGAGGTGTTCAAATTTGCTTTGCACCTCTCATTGTCACACCCAAGGTCTTGGTTGGAATATAAAAACTTCAGCTAGAATGGGGTTTTTTCTTGCCTGTATTTTCTGTTTTGTATCAGTAGTAAATGAGAAATGAGCTCTCCCAAAAACTGACACGCTAAGGTGGTCTAGAACTCCTCAGGAATTCCTGTGTGCTGAGTGAAAGCAATCTTTTGTCACTGGGCTTTGTAGCAACTTACCAAAAAAAAAAAGAGAAGTGAGTGATGAGAGTTTTGGCTATGATTTTTCTTCAGATTTGCCTAAATCTGAGGTCAAATAAACTTGAACACTGGTTTTGGATCACAAAAACCATATGAAGCATATCTGGTATTATAACATGACTCAATGAAATACTGTCCTGTTCAGCTGGAGCAGAGAAACAGTGCAAGTCTGGTGCTGCCTAATCTGCTTTTACCTCATAGAGAACTCATATGGGAAAAACCTCTGAAGAAAACTGCCATTTATGTCTCGTTTGATTGCCTGAAGTAGTGGCATTTTCACAAGGTCTCCTGCCAAGGTCAAGTGTGCAGTGGGGTGCAGGGTAGATAAAATATTTAGCCAAAAGCATTAAGAGAAGGACTTTGGAGAATGTCTCTAAGATTTGGCACAAGTATTGACAGGTGTATTTTTCTAGTTAAGACAAAATTTAAGTTGTGCTGTTGAAAAATGGTATTTCTTCTGAGACTCAAGAAGCTGAAACTTAATTGAACTGACTGTCCTTTTATTGGAAGCAGTTAATGCTGTGAAGCATCTTAAGGAAATAGAAATACTTCGTTCTCCCTGTATTTAATTGTTGTTTGAGTGCTAACAGGAACCATCCTGTAATTATTGGGTTTTTGGATTCCATCAAATCTTATGCAAATAGACAGCTGGGTATCATGGGGAGACCCAATATCTGCCCTAGAAGTTACAAACTCAGACCTTGCTAGACAGCAAACAGCAGCACAGAAGGGACAAATCTGTGGAGGAAATGGTTTGTGTTGCTTTGCCTCTAAAACAAGCTTCTGTGTTCCCTTAGACACGGAGAATCTCGTATTTCTTGTGTGTCATTTATCTCTGTTTGACTAATTACTACATTATTTCTGGCCTGACTTATTGAATGGTAAAGTGCTTCTTGTTTTCTTTTGTGATTTTGGCCTTGTCTCTGTGCTGTTCTTGTTCTCTGTGCACAACCCCTCTTATGAATAGAGAGACAACCCTGTGCCTCCCAGCTGAGGAAGAGGAAGGCTCTGGCAGAGCTCTCCATCCACACTGGCTGGGGTTCTGAGGGCACAGTGCAAGAAGGTGCTCAGATGCAGTGGTGAAGAGGGCATTGCCAGGCCAGCTATATAAGGCCACTGTCCTGCCTGCTTATGTGCCTTTGTAAGGGGCAGAAATGTTTTATTTTGAGGTAAGAGCTTTGTTGTGTTCATCACTGCTAAAAAATGGGAAAGCACCAAGCCTGCATCCCTGCCACGGATTTTTGATTCCTTATACAGCTCTCTGAGAAGATGGTTTCCAAATAACATTTTTACTATGGTAGCAGCAGCAGCCTGGGCCCTTTTCAGTCTGGATGACTTCAGCTGGCTTGCATGTGCAGCCTGTTTTCCATAGCAGTGGCAAACTTGGCTGTGAAAGCAGCCAGTGCCTCCAGAGCTGGAAAGGCAACGTTGAAAAGAATGGTGTTGGCAAGGCAGTGTTTTTATACCAACATCTTTGTTATAGACATGCTGCACACAAATAGCTGCTGCTATTTTAGGGAAATACCAGTAGACCATCCTCCTGGTGTTAGGAGGGGTTTGTTTCTCTGCCCAAGACTGCCTGTTTTCTGAATGAAAACTTAGCAATTTTTGATATTTTTCTTGAAGCAACAGTTAGCTACTTCAGATGGAAAAATGAAGTCATGGTGTAACTGGGAATAGAGACTTCTGTTGTTGTTTAACTGAAGGAAGCTCTGAGCATAGAAGGGTGTAAGGAATTTTTTCAGTGCTCTCTGTGCCTTGAGCCATCCTGGAGTTTTGGGGTCACTGCAGCCTCAAGAGCTGGTGTCTTCTTTCACACTTTACTCTTCCCCCTGAGGAGGAGATGGCTTTTGACTGAGAGTGGCTGGTCAGAAGCTCTTCATCTCACATGTCACCACCCCCCTGCACCGATAGAGGGGACAGTTATCCTCAGTCCTCTGGGATAACTGCCCAGCCAACTGACTTGCTTTGGCAAAAAAGAACTTGGATTAAAAATCTTGCATTTTCCCTCCTCCCGAATACTGCAATGAGAGATGGATGCAAATGAAGGAAAAGGGGAGAAGGGAGATGATCTTCTGCCATCCTGTGTGTCCTGTTTTCTCAGCCATGGGAGTCTCTGGCACAGACACTGGTGGCACAGAGCAGCACTGGAGGTCTCCAGGCTCATGGGACTTGTGCCACCTTTCCCTTGGTGCTCTGGGAATGCCCTAACAAGGAGGAGTTCTACACCCACAAGCTCAGCTGTACTCAGATACTTCACATTAAAAAGCTTTTTATTTTCCATGGGGGTAAACTTGAGGGTACAGAATTAAATTTTTCAAATCCATTACTCTTACTTCTGGAAAATACAATGTTCCCTAAATGTCCTTTCTCATATGACATTTGTAACCTTGTGTGTGAATAAGGCCTGTAAGAAAAGCTCTTCGAGGTCAGCCATGTACCAGTTGTGTTTCAAGAGGAAGGAGGACATTCTTCAGTGTAATTTCTTTTCAAGTTAGGTCAGGCAATTGCAATGTTAGCTGCTGGCTGCCATCTTGATGTCCAAGGCCTTTTGTTGCTAGGAAACTCCGTGTGTTTCTGTAATATTGTTCAATTACATGGTTAAATTACCCACTTGTATCAAGTTTCAAGCACCACTGAAACATGTCTAGTCATCATGTCTGCACATATGAGAATATTTTAGGAAAATTGAAAAAGCATATAGAGAAGTATGTACATATGCACTGATTTAAAACATCTCGCCAGGAAAATCCCATGGAGATTAAACATTTTATTTCCAAGGTCAGAAAAAGGGAGTGAATGACAGCAGCTTATAGCCACATTATTATGGCAAATTAAGATGTAAAATACATGTTAAACCCATTACACACTGAGTTAAGGTTTTGAGACTACAGTGCTTTAAATCTTGAAAAATATGTGTAAGTTGTAGGAAACGGGCATGATGTCCACATGTCTTGGATACTTCAGGGCTGATGCAAAGTCCATCAGTGGAGGGTAATAGCAGGTTTCTAACAGAGTGTAATGTGTCCAGGAATAGGTTTTCCTGCTCTTGTAATTGTTTTGCCACCATCAGACCACCTTCAAGGAAGGCAATGAGCTGCTCACTAATGGCTGCTGTTATTTAGGAGTCGTCAGCAGCAATTTTCTTGGATTCACTGTGGTTCTTTCCTCTTCCTGAAGCAGAAAAGACCCTGCACTGCTGTAGATCAGGATTTTGGACTTGTCACTCTTTAAAAACCTGTCTATGTTCAATATTCCTTTGGCATTTTGTACTTGGTAAGCTTTCTAAAGACTGGTTGGGCGTATCCTTGTCCATGGTTTGTTCATTCCTTATTTGGCCCAAATTCCCAAGGCAACAGAGAGAGTTAGTGTTCAAAGAATGACTAAAAACAGAGCAAGGGAAACGGAAAATGATAAGAAAATACTGTTTTGGGTTGAAATGAGAACTGTGAAGTGCTTGTTATGATACTTCTGCTCTTCCCAGTCATCATTTTTCTACTGCAGCATTTTTCCTCTTAGTTTTTTTTAATGCTTGATCTGCTTGCATCAAACAAAATGAAATTTAATGAGAATTAGCACATTCAGTGAGAAGTCATTTCCAGAAAAATGCCGTACTACAGGAGTTAAACAGAGGATAGGGTTTATTTTCTAACCTAGAAGCACACAAGATTTTTGTTTTCTTTTACTTACGTGTTTTATTAGGCCTGTGCTGCCTAGTGGCTGTTGGGGTGCTGGTAAAACAGACCTACAGGTGCACTTGCCTTAATTCCAAGTAACTGTTTTAAAAGCAGCAATACATTTCAGAGCATAATGATAATCTAGTGAGTAACATTTTCATGACTGGAACTGGGAAGTTGTGGAAAAGCTTTTCCTGGGTATTTTGTTGTTCCCTTCTAGACTGGGAAGGGCCAGTACACATTGTTCTGCTTTGGAGTTTGAGTTCTCTCAGTGGAGGGTTAGCACAAACATAAGACAGGTTGAACTAGATTAGTGGGGGTTCCTTTTTCTCCATTTTAAAGGGAAACAGGTTGTGGAGAAGTTGAATTTGTTGGTTCTCAGCAGATGAGTATTTATGGCAGATTTTCTCATGAGGATAGCTTATTAGGGGAACAAAATGGGCTGAATGAAAAGCTTTCCCTCTTAGACATGAAAACCAGTCAATCTGAGAGCCTTCCCAGTTGGTTAAAATCATTGTCCTTGGGACATGAGCTGTTTAATAGCCTGAAGACGGGAGTTAGCCAGCCAGGTCAGCAGCGTGGAGGCTCGTGCCCTAGTAAAGGGAAATTACTTCCTGTTATGACTTTCTTTCATCTGCATATTTCCCATTCTGCTCCAGAAATCCAGTTAAACCCAAAGCCTGGCTACATGTCTCACTTGATGCTGCCAAATTCATCTGAGGGAGGGGGGTGGGAAGCATGCAGATGGAGCATAGAAGAGTTCGAGGTTTGCTGGTATTTACAGTGATAGGCAAGGAGCAGAAAAGCTGGGGAGCCCTGGAGTCTTGCCCTTCCAGGGATTTGGAGTCAAGGCTGCCCCCAGCCATGGATATTGTCGAAGTGTGCAGCCCAGCAGAGCCTGTGAAAGAGGAAAAGCCACTAGTTCTTCTCCACTGTGCCAATCCAAGAGCACTCTTTGGTCTCTGGAGCCTCAACCAGTTTTCCTGGCACTGGGAGTTAGAAGGCAGCTTTCTATTCAAATCTTTACATTTACTCCAGATTCTGAAAGGGGTCGGTAGCTGAGCAGTGACTTCCAGGGAGGTGTGTTATATATGCATAGTGTATTGTGTGTTACACCACACACTAAAAGATACTTCTCTGGTTTCAATACAGCAACAATGTTCTTTGCTGAATTTTTTTTTTTTTAATTTTTTTATAAACTCTGCTTAGAGTGCCCATAATTCCACAATGTTTTTCACCTGAGCATTATACAAAAATCAGGTAAAGCTCTGAAAACCTGGGTTAAAGGCTGTTGTGACCATTGTGGAGGAATGATCTAATGAGAAACCACAGAAAATAAATTTCAAGCATTTGATTGTAATAGATGGGTGGTGAAGGTATGCTGGGGTGGGAGCACTGGGCAAAGTACCCTTCCACAGCCCTGTTGTGCACACACAGGGCTGTGCAGGAGCAGCCTCAGTCCTCTAGCCAGAGTCCAACAAATTGGGGGTGTGGATGCTCCCTTTGCCCGTCTCATGTTGGCCGTGCCGTAAACAGCTCTGATGAGCTGCAACAAAAGTCTGCTCTTTCCAAAGTCACTGAGTTTTACTTCAGCAGGAGCTGCAGATGACCACTGCCTCTAAGAATAGACTCCCAAGCCTCCATGCAATCCTGAGGCTTCCTGGCCTGGCCGTTCCCGCGGCGTTGATGCGGGGCCAGGCTCTCAGCTGGTAGGAATGAGCGTGGTTCAATGGGATTATGTCAGTTTTCACCAGCAATGGATCTGGCCAAACAAGCACCCCCGCCCCTCTCTGCGAGTTCCCTGGCATAAAGCAACTCCACTTCTAGTAAATCTCTGATCCAAATGATTCTTTTGATGTGCAAGTTCCTAATTCAGAGAAAAGACAAATGTTGGTAAAGTTTTTGTTCAAAAATTAATTGCTTTACCTTGCTGTTCACAGAAGGGTATTTGCTGACAGATTTTCTGGCTTCTCATTTTAACTGCTTGTATCTTTTAATCTTCTAGCAGGATCTTTATGAAATGTTCCATTTCTTGCTAGTTTTATATATACACCTATATAAAAATTATATATATGTAATAGTGTGCATATGTATTTATTTTTTCAATTGCCAAAAATCAATTCACGGAGCAAACCCTAAGCTTTTACAGAACTTTTGATGCCTTCATTTGCTATTTTTAATATATTCTGCAGAGGTTTGAATTGTGACTTTGTTATGAGGTGAATAATTCTTATACTTTCAGAGGGAGTTACTGAACTGCAATCTGGTGAATCAATTTAAGAAAAGATTGAAATAAAGCTAGTTAATGATAGGTTAATATCAATTGAGAAAGAAAGTTGTTCTGTCTTGTATTTAAAGAAAATATTTCCCTAGGAGGACCTGGGAGTGCTCCAGAATCATAATTACATGGCAAGAAGGGAGGAAATCCTTTAAAGGAGCAGTTTGTCCTCTGTAATAGAATAGTGACTTTTGATCAGGTACAGGACACTGCAGGTTCCCCACAGCAGGAAGCACAGAAGGCAGCCTGAGCAGGCAGGGATGGGTGTGAAGCAGCTCCAGGGTGGGATTCGCCTTGTGTAGCTTAAGCTGTGCCTACCACAATTCCCAGGCTCCCTCTGTAACCAGTGGGGGAAGAGTGGTGTCCCCATCTCTATCATTTGGCTCAGTAAGGAAACTGCATAAAACTTTGTTCACTGCGTGCTACTGAAAGTATTCCATACCTAGCCTTGATATCAGGGTGTTTACAAGGACTGTATGGAAATGATTTTAGATATTGTGACATGAATATAAGAAAAAAACATTAGTTGTTAGGTCTGCGACTGAAAACTAGATTGATTTTTAAGTGTGGATATAAAGTTTAGATGCATCACAACAGGAATGGAATCGTGTCTAAGGATGTAGAGAAATGTCCCTGCTGGACAGAAGTGCCTGTCACATACCTGTGCTTTGTGGTCTCAGTCCACAGTGCTGCAGGGCTTCTGTAGGAATACTCTTTAGCAGCTGTGTTGTTTCCAAACATTAATTAAGTGCAGTATCATACCTCACTGGGAACAGCACGAGTGTCTGATCAGCTGTTCTGTAGCCAAAACAGCATTTCTAAGGAGTAAAAGTGCATGTTCTGATAAAAGTTCATACCACTGAACTCCTTGGCTTAACGCGAGTTCTGTCCTAGGGTAAAAAAAAGTTCACTATAGAGAACAGCATCAAATGCCTATTATATTGTTCTTTGTTTCTTTGCCAACTGTGGATTTAAAATTGGAATAATTCAAAAAGCAGTGGGACATTATGACTCACTCAGTACCTCCTGGGCTTTTGACATTATCGTAAAGCCCCGTACGCCGCAGTGCGAGGTTTAGTCGGTGGATTTCAATAACTCAGCCAGCAGACTCGGCTGAAACCACAGAGAACATGGTTAGCTGTAAACAAGGACTGAGTTCTTCAGGACATTCCGGGCATTAGAGCCCCAGTTCCAGGTGTGCTGTGCTGAGTGACACCACCAGCGAGCTTTTCTTGGGGTTCCATTTATCCCGTCAGTCAAAATCAGGGACATGTTCTTGTAGCAACATCTGGTTTTATAAAGCTATTCTTTTCAATAATTATGGAATTAGTGTAACTTTTATTTGTTTTTTACAAGTCTTCTTTGAGGTCCCTCTGAAAACTGTCAGTGGAAAGCTTGGGGAATGGGTATTACATAGAGGAGACAGACTAAATAAGAGGACTTTTTGCCATAAGATGTCCAATACAATTAACTTAGAAAGTCTGCATCTTCATTTAAAAACTGCAGAAAGCAGAGTCCAACTATGCATCTTCCATGGAAGATAAACATTATTTATGTTGCCTAGTGTGTATGAGCTGAAAAGGGAAATGTATTTTCCAATAAAATCTTCCAGGCTGGAAATACAGAAGAGTTTGCTTGAATCCAAATGTATATTGCTTAGTCTCAATAGGAAAGTAAAGACTTATTAAGTCATATGTCAGCTGAGTTGAATTATTGATGTTGAATTCAACATGTTGAACTCAGAGATTCATCAACTTTATAGTATTATTTGTTAGAAAAGTACCCCTTTCTATCTATTTGGACTGACTTTTTATTATCTCTCTTGTTTATTATCTCTTTTATTTGACGCAGTGGTTGCTGACCTGACTAATAGCTTTCATCTTTGTACTTCAAGCTGTTTCCATATGTGCAGGTGCTGTGGAATTTACTGTCTTTACATTGAAAAATCAAGATCTAGTCAATGTGTTTGCGGATGTTTAAACAAAAATATTTTTAAGGTAGAATTAAGGTATAAGGTTCTGATTTTAATAGAAGATACACTTAAGAGTGAGGAAATTCCAACTGAATGTTAAGAATAAGTATTTGAAAGTCCAAAAATCTCAATGTCACCAGATTAGAAAACAAAATTCTAGAATCAGCTCTGAATTGTTTTGATACATCAGTACTCGGTAGGAGAAATCCAGTTAACTGTGTGGGTGTAAACTATGCTTAACCCAAAAGATTAATCTGTTCTAGTCTTGTCCAGTCAGGGGCCAAATTGAAATCTCCTTATTCTGCTGAGAAGTGTTGATTCTCCTTACTGCTGGAGTCAGTGTTGACCCCACCAGGTGAGTTAGGCCTGGAACATCTCCCACCACTTACGGACACAGTAAGAGTCATGGAACCACAGAACTGGTTTGGGTTGGAAAGGACCTTAAAGCCCATCCCATCTCACCCCCCACCATGGGCAAGGACAATCTTCCACTAGACCAGGTTGCTCCAAGCCCTGCCCAGTCTGGCTTTGGACTCTTCCAGAGATCCATCCACAGCTTCTCTGGGCAGTCTGTGCCAGGGCCTCCCCAGCCTCATAGGGAACTGTGCATTTGCTAGCAAGGGCCCTTCCCCTTCTGAGAAACCAGGGGCATGTTGCTAAGGCTTCCTCTCTGTTTGCAGGATCAATCCACGTTGCTACAATATATTTTTGCCTTTTTAATACTGCTTGGCACCGTCTTTCCCTCTGCTCTTACACTTTCCACTTGCACTACCCTGCTGTGGCAGATACGGAGCCGTGGCTGCAGTGTGACCTCAGCATGCACTGGACGAAGGTGCCACGTTCCCAGTAAAGGGGGGCAGGAGGGAAGGGTGGTGTTTGCTCAGCCCCCCTTCAGCAGTGATGTTCCCATGGTGTCACCAGCCCAGGGGACAGGAGACCAACACTTCCATCAGTTGTCAGCACAGCCGTGTCCTTCTGCTGCTCTCAGCTGTAGCAGAGTGCAGGGCCAAGGGCTTGTCAAGAAGGAGGTGATTTCTGAGTGCTTTATTGAGAGACAAACCTGTACAATTAGGAGTAAATTCTCTGTTAGTTTAGATGGAGATTTGACCAATATTTTTCTGCTTACAAGAGGCTGGGAGGTAGCATATGAATTTTGTTCATCTCTTAACTTCAAGAAGTCTTTTTCCATGGTGAAGTCACTTAGAAGGTCCTTTACCGTTCATGTAGTGCTAATGACTTCAATGATACATGTTCTAGCAGCAGTGAAATGCAAGAAGCCAAAACTACCTTAACAAATACGGTTCATTTAACTAAAAGAGGCAGACTGAGCAGCAGGTGGAAGGGTTAAACAAAAGGAAAAAAGATTATAAAAGTTTGCGGCTTTGGCTTCACTACAAATGGCTCTCTTGCAGACTTTATAGCATTAGTGTTGCTTCTCATAAACCTTGAAACCATTCATCCATTTAGAAAGATTAAATTGGTTAGTCATCCAGAACAGAAAACCTACACATCCATTTTGTCTGTTACTCTAAACCAGCTGAAGTATAATAAATGCAGTTGATGCAATTAAACTAAAGCATTGAGTATTAATGATGGCCTCAGCTGTGGTATTTACAGTTTGCCAGCTCTTGTGTTCCTGATAGTATATTCATCTGCTGCTGCTCAGGGACAGTCAGAGCAGAGCCTTTGAGTTGGAAAACATGAGAATAATATATGATGTGAGGGGCTCAGAGAAAACATCTTGGTATTAAGGCAGGGAAAATCCTAAAAATGTTACAATTTTTGTTAGTATTAGAAGGTCAAAGTTAAGAGGCAGAAACTTCACTTAGGATATCTTAATATATATATAATGGTCTGTTAAACAGTTTGCAAAGACAGGTTTGTTTGGATTTCCAGTTACAGATGAAGCTATTGCTATTTCAAGTTCTGTCACTTAAACAAGCCAGACAAAAATGGCCAGACTCTCCTAAAGCAGGAATTTGTAGAGGCACTTGGTCAGGAAGCAAGTTTATTAGTACAAAATATAGTAAAAATTAGATTTAATTTAGCAACTTTTTTTTTATTTTATTAGTATCAGGATTTCAGAAGTAACACTTCTTCCCCAAAATTAAGAAATTTGCAGTGATTACTTCAGAATACAAAGAAATTTAATTCTGCTGCTTTGAAATCTGTAAGATGTTCTCTCAAAGGCAGGGATTTACAGTGGGCTGGAAAAAACATGACCTGTTTTTTAATTACTACATATAGTGCCTTTAATCAGAGCATCCAGCTTGACAGCATTAAAACTGGGAAGCAAACTCTATCTGAGTTTCCAGTTCCATGCTGGAAATGCCAGCTCATTCCTATAGGAAACAGGAATCAATACCACATACTGGCCATCATTCAAAGCAGAGCAGTTTGCCAGCTGTTCTTAAGCACATGCTTGAGCACCAGCAACTTGTGTGCAGCACAAGGAGGGACTCCAAGTGAAATACCATGAACTTCCCTGACTCTATTCCCAGTGAGCCCCAAGGTGCTGCTCCCTGTCACTGCCCACAGTGCAGCCTCAGGGAGATGAGAGCACTTCCAGGGAGTGCAGTGGATTTGGCATCAGACACTGCTTAGGATTAGTTTGCTTTTCTTTCTGAAATATTTCTGGTGGTGGAAAAGCAACAATCCTCCCCCCACCCCCTCAGCATTTGTCTTTTGCTGCAAATACAAATGGCAAAAATACCAGGAGGGAGTGAGGTGATCTGAAAGAGCCAGAACCTCATAAATTGTGTGGGAAAGGCTGTCTTGCCTTTTCTCTAACTGATGGCATGCCAAGTTTATTTTACAGTATTTACAGTAAGATTTGTTTGTTTTGATACCCTTTGTAAGTTGTTAGGGAAAAGGCAAAATAAAATCTCCAGGAAGTTTATAGTTTGTGATGAGCCAGAGATCAGGCTTTAATTTGCTTTCTAGCCCTATACCTTTTACTAGGAGCGTAATATATAAAGAGATATGAGATTGCAATTGCATGAGTTATTACTGGGCTGTTATTTATTTTCTCTGTATGAATTTGGTGCTTAAGAAAGACCTCAGTGCAGCACGCTAAGGAAGTGGAATTGTTAGTTCATTCTGAGAGCAGATACAGGAGGGGCAGGAAAAACCCTGGTTTCTCCTCCCTGCGTCACCACTCTGACCTTGGCACATCACAGGGAGAACAAGGAGCCTCTGCCTGTGTAGCTGAGGTCCAGATGGATGACATGAGAACAGATTTATCCGTGATAGAGTGGTCCCAGTGTGGCTGTGCAGGCAGGGGATTTCTGTGCTGACATTCCTGCCAGCTCCAGCACATGACTCAGGAGGCGGCACTCTCTCTGTCATGAGGAGAAGCTCCAGGTTTCCCTCAGGCCAAGCATCCTGCAGTACAAAAAGACAAACAAAGTGGTGCCTGTTCTCGGGCACCAGTCAGGAATCAGGAAGAAGGAAGTGTTATCTGGAGGTACAATGTCTCTAGCTAGAGCATTCCTGCCCAAAGTCTGTGGAGCAGGTCACCCATTGGTGTGGAAACTCTTCCAGGCAAGTGCTGCCCTTGTGAGCTTGTGCATGGAAGGAAAACCAGGGGTGTTTGGGTTTAATGCTGAAGCCTTGATTGTTTGAAGCAAACTTCTGAACACATTGTAGGTCCTTGGGTTATGGCAGGAGTTGAGAAATAGGAGACTAATCGTGTATTTTACGTGCCGTGACAAACAGCACAGTGTGGTCTCACCTCTCCCTGAAACACAGGGTAGACATGAAGACTTTTCTCTGTGTGGTGGAAACATTCACTATTTCAATTTTTGACTGTCTGGGATGAAGCATAATTGTCAAATGTTAGGAGCTGTCCCTGTGGAGCTGGGGAGGGATTTTCCTAAGGCCAGACTGCCCCACTGACCCCTTCCATCCCTGCTCATGGAGCAGCCGTTCTCCTTGTGGGCAGTTTCCTTAGCAGGGTGATAAATCCAAGATATGCAATAGCTGTACAGACACAGCCTCCCCTGTGCCAGTGTTGACATGCTGTGTACACCACTGAGCAGGAAAGAACATTTTAGGGTGAGCAAATGTCTTTGAGCAAAGCTGGTGCTAGGAAATGCTGGCACAACTCATCACTGTTTAGTTTACACCTGTCAGAAGCAGGCAGCCTCTCAGCTCCTGTGTTTGGGTGAGTGTATTCATCATATTTAGCTTTTAAACAGTATTCTTTTCATCTTCCCTGCACTTCACAGCTGTTAATTAATCCCACAGCACCCAGGGATTAATAGTAACACTTTACAGGGAAAAGCAGAAACGAGCAAGAAGGGGTCAAGTGGCTGGGCTGAGGTCATGGAAGCAGTTTTGACTAAAGAACATTTGGTTCTGCAAGATTAAAGTATTGTTAAGTGATCTCTCCTTAGATGTCAGGCTCCATTTTGGGGGCAGGGTGTGTTTCTTGGGGGCAGTAGAATATGTTCACAGTGTTTTCTTCACCCTAGGACTTGAAAGATGATCGGAGTGATGAAGAGGAGGAAGATTCTCTTACAGATACTGAAGAGGAGTCCACAAAGAATGGCAACAAGAACAGCAGTGGGTCAAGCAAACACCTCCTAAGCAGCAGTCACCACTAGCCCTGTTCTGCCTCACCTCCTGCAGTGATTCGTGCTCTGGTTTTAGCCCAACCTCCAGGATAGGATTTAAGTCAAAAGGCTTGTGAGAGGCTGTGATTGATTTATTGTTGGCTACTGGACCTGGAAAAAAGCCCAGTTTAGAGGGGAGGGAGAAATTGCATAACATGACAAAATGTGTTAATGACCCACTTTCAGAATCGTTGCGGAGTGTGTGGAAAGATGTTTGGACACGCTGACTGACAGTGCTCCACAAGGGCAAAGCTCAAGAGAGTCAAGTAATTTAGTGTCCCATTGATTCTAGTGTTGTTTTTCAATCTGATATAAGATATATTTCATCAAACAGTTTAAATCACAGATGTTTTGTGGTAGGTAGGTCGTGTGAACACCACTAGGAACCAGAATTACTCAATGTAGGAAAAGTTTGACAGTGCTGTACAGTGACTGGCATTTTAGTCTTTACTTTTCAGTTTAAACCCTCATCAAAATGGGTATTTTTCTGAGTTATATTTCATTTCCTGGAGGCCAGAGGAAGCGAACATGGAGGAATTCAAATTACTTTTCTGTGAAGGGTTGGCTTCAGTGCAGAAGTATAGTCTTTCTCTGAAGTGATAGATAGTTGAAATATTGTGTCAAGGAAGTCACTGTTAAAACAGCAAAACTCAGCCCCAATTCTCCATTGAGCTCTAGGCTTCCCAAATGTCTTTCAGTCATTTTGGCCCAGTGTTAGAATAGAAGGTGCAGAGGGGAGAGAAGAGGGCAAATAGAAATTGAGTATTTTCACAGATTCTTGTGCACTTATTTGTCTTTAAAGCTCCCTGTTCCGGGCACATCTTCAGACCAGAAAGTTAAAACCAAATCTCATCCATTCCCTTCTTGTGAGCTTGTCTCACAGCTTTGGATACTCCCTTCTCTGGAGCGAGGCCACCAAGTTCTGATCTGTGGTTCTGGAGTATTCGCTGCAGGTACCCGAGCACTGGGGAGCACAGGACTGGCACAGGATGTCACACTGTCACTGCTGTGTGTTCATTTGATACCAGGACCTGTACTTCCATCTCTGCTCTTTTGTAAAATCCAGGAGTCACATCAACTAGACCCAAAGTTGGATGTGACTTCAGCCACACGCCGTTGTTTATGCTGTAACCAGTGAGCAACAGCTCCTCTTACCTAAAGTGCCTCTATCCTAAATTTGCACTTCTGTTCTAACACCAGTGGGGCTGCAGCAGCATGGAGAGCCCAGGCCTTGTAAACAGGGTGGTGCCAGTCCCATTTCCCTCTGCATTAGCTCACAGGGTCATAAAGGATTTGTGTCATAAGTTTGGGAGGCGAGAGGCTCTGGATGTGGTTCTACAGTAGCTGAGATCATCTGGGGAGCTAAATCCAGTAGCTTGATAGAGGCCAGGGGACCACTCCTAGAGCAGCCTCAGTGCAGAGTGTTCGCTTCAGAACGGCTCCGTTCCCCTCCAGCTGCTCCGGCAGGAATTGGTGACCTACAGGAAGCATTATATGACTGACTTGTTTTTCCAAGATTTCCTTGGCAAGTGGGATGTAATTCAGTGACTGAAGCATTGAAAGAATGGGAAATGTTTGGTATCTCAGATACGAAGAAAGAAGTGGGTTTCATGCAGTTACAAGAAGCTGCAGGATGGCTTTGTTACAGAGGCTTAATTTTTTTACAGTGTCTAATTTTTTACTTATATTTTGGACCATTTTGGACCCAAATGTGCATGTTTTACCACAAAGGGAATTACACTGAGGAGGGAGCATTGCCTACAGCTTCTGAGAAGGAAGGGAGATGTGTGGTGGTGAAACCAGGTGGGACCCCTGTCTCAGTCCTTGTAGTTCAGTGGTGCCACTTGCTGCTGAGGGGGTTCTGCCCATTCAGCCCCTTTGGCCACCGCAGATGAGGAGAACACCTTAAATACTGCAGGGAGGGAATATGGGAAGTATAAGCATTTGTGGCATCATGTAAAGCAACTGGAGAGTTTGGCAGGGGCACAGTTCTTATCGGGGCCCATTTATTGCCTGCATGAAAAACACTTTCCTAACAAAACGTGGAAACCCGGCGTCTTGGAGGCTTTACACTCCCTTGGAGAGACAACGGTGCTTTCTTCAAGATGTAACAGAGTTTTGGGAGGTGGCCAGGGTATTATCATTTGATTTTGGTGCCAGAAGCTTTCCTCCTATGACTAGGAAAGGAATTCAGGAAAGGAAACACAAAGAATGATGTTGTCACAGGAATGAGCCTCTGAACAACTACTGATTTTTAAACTGGAATTTATAGTCTCCTTGAGGCCAAAACTTGCCTTTCCTACTCAGGACAAGTCTCCCACTGAAGCCAATTAACTCTATTGGAGTCTTGCCTAGGAAAAATTTTGGATCGCAGTTATCCAACCTAATTGCAAGAACCGTTGTTCTAAGCTGATGTGAAACTGAGGTCCTAAAGGAAGAACAAAAGGTAAATAAATACACTCAGTTATAAAACTTTGAGGCAAATTTTGGGTGAGTTAAGAAGAATATGGAAGAAAATAACATCCTGAAGGTAAAGGTTAAGTCTGGGCACAGTAAACCAAATAACATCACTGTGGGAGGGGGTGGAAAGCAGGCAGACCATGGAGGGCCCTTTAAAGGGATTACTGTCATGGGCAGCCAAGGGGATAGACCTAAAAATTCTGAATGTAAACCACTAGATCCTGGTAATAAGTACCCACAGCACAGAAAGAAGTAGGAATGGGCTGTCACAATGTCCCCTGTTAACATCAGATTGGTCATTCCCGGAGTTACGTGTGTTTAATTTCCCCTTTTTACTGATGGAAACTCAGAAACAAGAAGTTGAGGTCATGGGTGCACAATTTCTGCTAAAGAAATTCATGTCATGGTGCTTCAAGATTTTCAGTCTATTCAATGCAATGCAATGAACATTCGACACTTTTATAATCCTGTGGTGAAGAGTCTCGAAGTGCGGGTGCAGAACAACTGCAGGCCTGTATGGGAGCACAGATAGACTCTAACATTTTATTTTTACCATTTCACAAAGTGTGTCCTGGTTCCATGAGTTGACACTGTGCATCTGGCTTTGCTGTGTCACTTTGACCATGCCAAAGATAGAGCTATAGACTGAAAATCAAATCTTAGTCTATAAGACTCAGGGGAAACTTCTGTTCCATTTAATTTCTCTGGATTTAGTTCAGGTATTCTTGTCCGTGTGTACTCTGCTTCCTCTATAGAATCCTTGTGTCAGATTTACCAGGCTGCTCTGGATTGGGTTTACAGATCTCCTTTACTCCACAGAACTCATTTTGTCAATCATATTATTTGGTATAATTATCTCTCTTTTTTTGTTGTTCTTAATGCCTCTGACTTTGTCTGGTCAGTTGAAATACACACTACAAATAAATATTTTTTAAAAACAGGTGTCTCTGTAAGGATTTCCCTGTTTTCTCTGCCTTACAGTCTCCTCCTCTCTGCTTTCCATTCCCTCCAAGCTTTCCAATGAGAGCCTCATTACTTGAGGAACTAATTCCTTACTCTTCTGAGTTTTTTCTTTGCCTGGGAAAAGCTGGATGATCCACAACCTTCACAAGCCCTAACAGCACTGTCTGTAAATGAACTTGTGTTTTTCTGAACAATTAATGAACGGAGAGCAAACAAAATTAATGGAGGCCTCATCCATCCTTTTTATTATTCAAGATTTATGCTTTGATTAAAGTACTTGCGTGTGCTCCTGTGTACACTAGGAGTGTTACACCTGTTTGTGTCTCTACCCAGCTGCGTTTTGTGGTGCATATTATGCTCATGAAGTTTTGTGTGTTAGGACTGAAGTGCTACTGCCCAGCAGGTCATTGTGGGATTATCAGTGCCTCATCACAAGCACCTGTGAGAAAGCTCCACCGATCACACGTGGATCTTCAGCTGGCAAAAGCAGGAAAGCTCTGTGGAAGACAAGGGAGCTCTGCTGATTTGTATCAACTGAAAAGCTGCTCCATATTTCTTCTTTCCATTTCTGCCTCCCTGGTTGGGAAGAACGCAGAGGCTCTGACTTGCCATGTCTTCCCATGGGCAAACAAACACAAGGGAAGGTGTTTCAGCCCAAATAATGAACTGTAGCAGAATACTTTGGTTTTATTAGCTGAATTAGTCTTTTTAAGCTTATGAGTAAGAATAAAGGAGATGGAAAACAAACAGAGCAGGGCTGTGTGAGTTTTGGCTACAAACAACTTGCAAACTGTGAAGAATAAAAAAAAAAGTTGCTGAATTTGGAAGAAAAACACCATCTCCACAGGCACTTCCCCCAGCTGTGGGTTTGAAGAGCAGCAGATCACCAGCAATGACAGTCCACGCTGAGCACACGGACACAGCCCAGGTGTGAGAGGCCCAGGGCTGTCGGCTGCCCTGGAGCTGGGAGCCTTTGGTGTGGAGCAGCACATGAGCCGCGAATGTACCTGGGAGCTGATTTCACTCAGAATCACTGGAAGTGATAGTTTCTGGTTCCCTGGCAGTTTGATAGGCTCCCTCCAACGAAAAGGAGGAGATCAAAGCAGTGTGATCTCCACTCAGGCTGGCTACAGCGTTTCAAGTGGGGCTCTGAGAGTTTATTGGACTGGAGAGCCCTCTCTGGGGCTACCTGAAGTTTCTACCTTAATAGAAGACAAGGCTGAATGCACAAGCCTGAGCTTCAACACATGACTCTGCAAACACAAGGTCATAACAATCCACACAGGATAATGTTGTTGATGTTCCAATAGTCTGAAGATTTATGAAAATAGCTTCTATTTACTCAGCTGGGGTGAGCCCTATTCTTCTGAGTTTTGTTACCCCATAAAGCATTCAGAGGAGACCCCATAATCATTTCAAAGTCAGAAACATTAAGTGGAATAACAAGTATAAACCCTCTCCACAGTGACTTTGAAGTGCAAGAGGCATGGCCTTGTAGCCATGGAATATTATTCTGCTCTGAGCCGGGCTGGAAGGAACAGCTCCCAGGCAGTTGTTTCAGGTGGTGAAAAGTCCGTATTTTTCCTACCACAAAAGAAGCTGGTCTAAAAGAAGTTAAAGTTGAGCAGGGAAACAAGTGATTAAATTCCCACTGAAATTCGCAGGAGCTTTTCCCATGATACTGGTGAGAATTAGACCCAGATCTCATGTGAGCAGTTACAACAAGGGCAGCATGGCCTCCAGCCATCAGGAGCAGGGCACAGTGATAGCGTTTCCTCCTCCTATAGCCCAGGGCAAAATCCTCTCTGGAAAATGAATCCTTCTGTCCACAGGACACTCACCTGAACACAGCTCTGCCTTTGCCTCTTCCCAAGCTGGGCATGTATCCTGTGAAAGACATCGCTGGGAAAGCAGTCTTTCCCTTTTCAAGGCAGAAATTGCAGTGAGCACTCTGCCTCCTGTCCCCTGCGTGCTCAGGATCTTAGCAACACCTGGGCTCCTGATGCTAAAGCCCACAATCCAAGGCCAAATTTACCAGGAAGAAGCAAATGAGGAGCCGTGGTTGTCACAACCGCCTCAGCACGCGGGTGCAGCAGGAGAGGGCTGCAGAGCCAGCGGAGAGAAGGGAGCAGAGGGAAAAGCGGGAGCAGAATGGCTGGGACAGCACAGCAACGGCTTGAACACAGAACTGACATCACCAAGAATCACAAAGCAAAGCAGTAACAAGGTTAGGAGGAAACAAGCCCCAAGAGAAGGAGGAGGAAAAAGACAGTAGTTCTGTATCCCGGGGATCAGCGTTCCGAGCAGCAGCAGCCAGCGTTGCCTGGACTCAGAGATGAACTTTGCAGCCAGGACAACTCCTTTCCTCCGAGCACCAGCGGCTTCAGACTGAGCCCAGTCAAGAGTTCCCAGGCCAGGAGCAAAGCAGGACGACCTGGGAAAAGCTCCTTTACAAAGTTCCCAGTACGTGAGTGAGGGGACAGGGAGGGACTGGGCTGGGGCTGGGCCAGGGCAGCCACGAGTGGAGCCCAGCAGACTTGCAGCTGTGGCAACGACCCCACACTTCACCTCCAGTTGCTGGGCGAGCCTGACTCCCACATGGACCTCAGAGTTGGTTTTGTGCTTTTCCTGGCTGACTGGAGATCCCAGGAGTCCTAGAAGAGCTCCTGGAAGATTTGTGTGTTTGTTTTCTACAACAAAGAGCAGAAGAAAGCTGCTAAAAGGCCTTCCTAGTGCACTTAAGGGTAAGTGTCTTGGTTGTGTCATGGGCTCTAGACAGAGCAGGAGGAGTCCTAGGATTTCCTAAGAATCTGTGGGAAGCAGGCGCTAAATCTTACCAGGTTGTGCTAAATCTTATCAGGCCGTGCAAATCCTACCTAGTTCTTTTGCTGATTTAAAGGAGGAGTTACTCAGCAACTAAAGAATGTCTCCTACATTTCCGCATTGAAAGGGCAGGGAGGTCAGGTAGCGGTTGTGTGTTTGCAGGTTTTTTTATCCCTTTGGGTCCTGCAAGGACGGCACTTGAGCAGAGAACAGGACTCTGTAGCAATGTCCTCTTTGGCCCGACGTGAGGAGTGTTCGGTAACCCTGACCATTCTGCAGGGCATGCACAGCAATTAGTGAGCTGGGGGATTGCTCCCCTCTGGTTCTGGCTGCAGCTGCCTTTGGAGAGCCCAGCGCTGCCGGACCTGCTGCGATGAGAACGCTCGGGGCCCCTCCCGTGCCGCCACCCTGTTGGTGACCTGGTCATTGCTGCGAGGCCCCACGAGGTGGCAATAGCAGGACACGGCTCCCGTCGGGACACGGCTCCGTGGAGCGTTGCTGTCCATCTTTTTGCCCTTGAAAACAGATTCCGGTGGATATTGCGGTGCAAAATTCTTGCAGATGGTATTTGCACTTGATCACTCTCTGACTGTGAAACAAGTGTCGGGTATGTCATTGGTAAAAAAGCACTTAAATTTTACTGAGATTGAGTGTTTGGTGCCAGTCCAAAGGCCCAGCGTGCTTGTGTCCCAAGGGCTGGCATCTGCCTGGGTGTCACTACTGGCCCTTTCCCTGTAGGTGCAGCACTGTCCTGCTTTGTCCCCTGGTACCAGACCTGTACACGGCATATCTGGGGCAGGGTTGGGGAAGAAAGGATGTTAAATCTGCTCTGACACTGCTTTACTGCCTGTACTTTTTCATATTGTCTCTAAACTACATATTTTTCAAGCCACAGGGTTTGTGGCTGGTGGTAAGTGAAGTCCTGTTCTCACCTAGATCCTTAATGTCAGTAATGCAAATAAGGATGATAAATCTCTCAGAATAATGAGGGTTACACTGCCATTCCAATGATGCCATTCCAATGGTGCCATTCCACCTCAGGAGACAGGCTCTTCACCCCAAGCGTGAGGTGAACACTCCTACACTCCCCACGAGCATCAGCAGGAAAAAGGGACCCATTGGTACAAACAAGCTGCTTTAATCCTATTTGGTACAACCCTTGTGGTCAGGCTGTGCTCAGCTATGAGAGCTGGGATCTAGTTTGCTTTGACAGCAGAATGAAAAATTTCCATGAACTCTCTCCATGGCTGTGGATGTACAGGAGGTGTTTGGACGCTGTGGGCTGTGGGTGACAACCTCCGTAATTCCCAGCTGACCCCAGCTCTTCCCTGGGATTTTCATTCAGAGCCAGGAGACGGCTGGATTTGACTTTCCCGTCCCTGCAGGTTGAAGCTTGGGGCTGCCTGCAGGGCCCTCTCCATGCAGGGTTTCCATGGGCTGGTGCCCAGCTGTCAGCGCAGTTCCCTGCATCCCAGCTCACAGATGGGGCTGGTGGGAATCCTCCCTGCCAGCAGGTTCACTGACACACATCTCCTCTCCTTTCCTGTGTGTCCAGCCCAGAATTCCTGACAGCCGGCAGTTTTAACAGTCCTAGAGTAACACTGATGTTTTGCAGTTATGAATAAACACTTGCAGCCAAGCCAAAGTCAATTGCTGGCTCTGTTGGGAGACAGGATCCAGCAGCAGAGGAGCATCTCAATTCTGTTCCTGGTTCACTGCACAACCTTACAAAAAATGACAATATTGGCCCCAAATGGACTGGGATGAGGTACTGGTGGCTGTTGCTGATTAGGAGCAGGATGTGTTTCAGACTCCAGGCGTGTTGCTCCCTCCAGACCTCGCAGTGACCCTCATGGTGGTGACTCTGAGCACTGTGCTGACGTGGGCAGTGGGGTTTCCTTGCTGGTTGTGGAGGAGAAGGCAGCCCTTGCCATCCCTTAGAAGAGTGTGAGGTGAACAGCATCTGCCAAAGTGCACAGGGCTATAGATGTAGCCCTGGTCACAGCACATCCTGCCCGCTCTGCTCCTTTGTCCCCTGAGAACAAACACACTTTTGCTGCTTCAGGGCAGCCCAAAAGCCCAAAAGGTGGGGCTTTTTTCCCAAACAGGTGCTCCAAGTGACCCCCATGCCAGATGATTAACACAGACAGACGACATCAGTTGACCAAAGCCAGGTTTGATGGGGCCCTGAGCTACCTGATTTAGTGGAGGGCATCACTGCCCATGGCAGGGCACTGGAATAAGATGATCCTCAAGGTCTCTTCCAACCCAAACCATTCTATGATTTTATGATCCTACCACCTAACATCCCAGTTTGCATCTCCAGGTTGTGGAGCTCATAGTAAAGGCTCCTGGGATGGCAACGGGGAATTTACTGATTCGGCTGGGGATGATGGGGAGGGAATGTAAAGACTGACTGACTCAGAAGGGGGGAACTGCAGAGTAGCCCCAAGTGAAGGAGAAGGAAAAAGAGAAGGCTGACAAAACTGTGTTGTGAATTTTTAAAAGCAGCCAGAGATTTTGTGCTGTGAACTCTCCACAGCTTCTGTCAGCGGCATTATGGGAATGCTTCTGCACAGCTCTGCACCCAGAATGGGAGCAACCAAGAAAATCAGCATAAACTTGAGTAAAGGATTGGTCCTGAGAGAAAAATAGCTCTGAATGCTGTTGGTCCTATCACTACTCATGGACAAAAGATAGAGGTTTTTGATTGATGAATTCCTGTAAAAGTTGAAATGGTTTGACAAAACTTTGAGAGCAGCTTGGGAACAGCTTGAATATGACACAGAAGAAGGGTTAGACAGCAAAAGTCCAGAGCCATGATCACCTGAGCACATGGGCTTGAGGCTGTTCCACAAGAGAAAAGGGATGTTTTACAGACCCAGGCTGGGGGTCCAGGGGGGCTTGGCTTTGGGGCACAGCCCTTCCCCAACTCTGTGCCACCATCCAGCAGTGCCTGTGCCTGGAGGACAGCCCTTCCCACCTTGGCTTGTCCCCCCACTCAGTGTCTGGCTGGGGACCCCCCTCTCCAGGGAGGGGAAAGGGCCTTGATGGCTGTGGGAGAGCTGCTCCTGTGGTGTGACCCACCTTGGAGCCCCCACTGCACCTGATGGGGCCCGTGACCCTGCAATCCCTGCTCCTGGGGATATTGAGCTTTCTGTTTGTTTTGCAAGTATAATTGGCCAAGACGCTGTGAAGGGAGGAGAGAATGCCCAAGGGAAAGGTGTTAAAGAAATAGGAAAACATTATTATGAGTGTTTTAAGTTGGCAGTTTCCCTTATTCCCTTTTCATGGCAGAAAGGAGCCACTTTAGGTCTGTGCAGTTGGATTGGACCACCCAGTCCAGGCTCCAGTAGCCATCCACGCAGATGGATGAAGTGCCTTGTGCACCCCCTTGGCATCACCTCTTCGAAGCCATGCACCAGCTTCTTGGCTTACAAACGTCCCCCTCTGGCTTCTTGTGTCCTGCTGCAAAGAATACACAGAGAAGGAGGAGCCTTATAGGAAATATTCGGTTTGGGGGGATAATCCTCATCCAAGGCAGGTGTTGGATACAAAGGGAGATGATTGAGAGGAGATGGGGAACACCCGATGTGGGACATTGACAGTGCCGGGGAGGTGGCACCTGCATGAAGGGCTTTGCCATTGTCAGCTCCAAGCATTCAGAACTTCTGCCTCCACACAGAATCAACAACATCATTTTTGAGAAAGGATTATTTTAAACAATGCCACGGTTGGGAACTTCTTCATTTGCTCCTGGGCAAAAACCCTCTAGGCTTCTCCTAGCTCACTTTCCTAGCCTGTCAGGGGGTCAAATACAGAGTTAAATGAGAAATCAATCCCACGATTGCAGGAGCCAAGGTCCAGAGAGGAAAAACCCAAACAAACCATAAATCATAACAAAAGAAAGTGCCAGCTATTCCCAGGTTCCTGATAACATCATCAGAGGTGGCAACGCTGGACTTCATAAAAAGCCTGGCTGAACTTTAGGGTCAAACAAAAGCAGCTCTTTGCTTTGTCCATTTGTCCCCGCATGCCTGGGGAGTGACGCGTGGCTGACCATTATGGCCGGGCCGATGGCTATCTGTGCACGGCCTCCCGATCCCAAACTGACCCCGGACTAGCCCTGTCTATGTCTGAAAATCCCAGCATGGCCTGCCTGGAGGTGCTGGTGCACTTACATTTCTGATTTCTCTACACGAAGTGCTGCCCACCCTGAGAGAGCAGATTCTCCCAGCACCCTGCAGTTGTGTTGCTTGGTTGGCAGTATGTTCTTTTATATTCCTGACTTTTCTCACCCACTGTGGCTTGTGTGCAATGTTATTTTCTGGTCCTGACAGTGTTTCAAACTGGTCCCTCCAAATCTGCACCAAAGTTACCCTGGGAGGCTTTGCATAGACAGCAGTGGCACCAGGGTGGGAATGCAGCCAGATGTGAAGCAACCTGGAATTTCAGGAGTCCATTCCTCAGCCCCTATCCCACAGGAATATTTTTCTTCTCTTTTCTTAGTATTCTATGGAAAGAGGGTGTTTTTCCCCATTGAAGCTGGGAGCCCCCTGGAGACAGGCAGGGGGGAAGTGTTTGGAGGGAAGATCTTAATGGAAAACTTCATGTGATGCAGTCACTGTGAGACAGACACAGCTCAGCCAAAGCAAACTCCCTGTGACAAAAGGGACCCTCTGTCAGCCTATGAATGAAGTTCCCTGCCAGGAGAAAGACAAGGACAGCTCTGCTGCCATGGGCTTGCTTAAACTGGAGCAGGCTGTGTGCTCCCCTGAGGACACAGGTGCTGGTGGTTGAGCTCTGTCCCTTGGACACCTCCAGGGTCACCGTCACTTTTCTTTCTGCTCTTTTATTCCCAGAAGCTCATGAACAGACTGTCCATTTTGAGTCAGACTTGAGAAGAGATGTTCCAGAGGGAGATTTTCTCTCACAGGGGGCATTCAGGCTGCTGGAAGGAGAAGCCACCTAAGTGCCTCTGCTGAGGGCTGCATGAACAGTGCTACATGCTGGTGACTCCACTTAGAATCGTTTAGGCTGAAAAAGACCTTAAAGATCGTTGAGACCACCTGTAAGAAGTGAGTCCAACACGAAGCAGCAAAGCCTGAAACCCCCTCTACCCAGGGAAGAGCTTTAATTGAACCTCTGGCTCAGTGTGTAAAGCCAGTCTGTAGGAAAACCACTGTTGGCACCTCTGGAACTACTTGTATTTATTTAGTTGATGGTTTTAATTTACAAAAGAGCTTTTGTTGGTCCCTACTTGTCATTAAACTGTCTCCGGCTTCTTGGGGGGGGTCATTTGCACAGGTAACAGCAGCACCTGCCAGGTCCGTGCCCAAGCAGCCTGGCCAAGCTCTGCAGCCTCCGGAGGGGAGGAAATTCCCGATGCCCAAAGGCTGCAGAGCGGGGAGGGGCTGCGGGGAGAGCAGGGAAAGCATCGGAGAGTCCTGGCAGGAGAGAAACACCTGTGAGGTCGGGGAGAGGACCGAGACAAGAAGGGTTTGGAGAAGGACGGCTGGAGAGAAGGGAGAAGGCTGAGCAGTGGCCAAGTTAACCCTTCCCATGCTGGCATTTTCCAGGCGGCGAGCCAAGTGACTGCTTGGGAAGATGGATATAACACATGTCTGCAGTCTCCAAAGGGTTATTAACTCTGCAATAATGGCCGTGAAACTTGGCTTCCTTGACGTACATTTAAAATTGAAAAAAAAAAAACCACCCCAACATCAGTTTCAGAGAGGGAGAGGGCTTAATTCCTAGGAGCTGCAGGGCCAAATCCACCTCTGTGATGGTGAGAGGAGAACCACCCCCCCTTCCCATGGGCTGGGAGCAGGGGAGCAATGCAACCACCACAACAGGACCACAGCCCCCTCCTGCCACACACACGTTATCCTTATCAGTAGCAATTTCAAGGCATTTCTGAAATGCCCGTGGTGTTCAGTTTATAGAGTCTGTGTCTCACTGGAACTTTGGGATTTGGATCCAAGAACACCACCAGTGCTGCTCCTAAGACAGATTCCTCTTTTGTTGTGTGGGTACCACTGTGGGGCTTGTCCCTCACTCCTGGCTCCAGCCCTTGGCAACCCCGAGGTCTGCCTGGGATATTGCCCCTGTCCTGGCGTGTTGCAGCCTCTTGGGCTCCTGTCCAAATGCTCTGGAAGTCTGGGATGCTCCACAGGGATTATCCCTACCCCAGTGTAGTCTGTGCCAGCCAGCCCAGCCACTGAGCAAGTCCTTCCATGCAGTAAGTTACAGACTTCTCTTTATTAGTGCCTCTCTTCCCCCACACTATTAAATTTATTCTTTCTCTGTATTGTTATTTTTTTGGCAGAGGACTTTGGAAGGTGGGAGAAAGTATCTACTAAAAAGTTAAACAACTCTAAGCCCCCTCGTCAAACCCTTTTGAGGCACCAGCTCCAGTCCCTTAGCAAATGAAGTCAGCTGGTGGTCTGGGTTTAAACGCGGCTGTTGAGGGCTCAGGCCAGGTTTGACAGCTCACAAATCAAATTGCCTCGTGGTTCTCAGGAGAGGAGGATTGCCACGGGTGGAGGAGCTGTGGGGAAGCTCTGCCCCACTCTGTGCCAGCCGGGGCCCTGGCCTTGGAGGCAGGCAGTGAAATCGTTGGTTCACAACAGGTCAGGAGGGAAATTCAGGCTCGGAGGTTTTGTTTTCCATGTTATGCTACACTGTTGACACAGAGCAAGGCAGCCCCAAACTGAGATTTTGTCTCACTTGAATGGGTCTGGGACAGTCCCTTTGCTTTGGTAAATTCCTATTAGAGAGCATAGTGAGCCTTGAAAGAGAGAGTGGGAAACACAGAGCTATTAAATCTCATCTGATCTCATGTTAATAAAGAGTTTGAGCCACGGGTCTTGGCTTACTCTGATTTCGCCTGCTGGGAGCTGCTTGCGGGTCCTCAGTTTGCTCTTGCTGCCAACCACAGGTAATGTTCTCCAAGTGCCACCACACTGGAAGGATGAGGGGCTTTCCTGAGGCCCCAGCAGGAGGTGGGACATGTTCTTCTGTCCATAAGGGGCTGCAGAGGCCCTGTGCAGGGCAGGGCTTTCTGAGGAGCTACACCAGCCCATGGTGTGCCATGGCGTGTCTCTTGATGCCCGGGAAAAGCACAGCCAGCAGGGCGAAGAGCTGGAGGCAGCCCTTTTCTCTGCACTCCCCCAGTGCCTGCCCTCCCTGGGATGAGCATCCAAACCTAATTCCGCTTGCTTGCAACTCAGAGCCATTCCTGCTGTCAGTATGGCTCAGGACAATTCTCGTGGAAGTGCTGCAGGGAGATCTGCCAGAGTCATTCACACTCTTTTATGGGCCTTCCTTTGAATTCTTCTACAATTTCAGGAACAAAGTTGCAGATTTTTGCAGAAGTTTAAACTCTAGGACACTGCTCTGCAGGGCCACCACAGTTTAAGCTGCTAACAGGTTGGGTCTTGACTGTGTTCCATGACTCAGCCATGCCAGGAGCACAGGATCCCATCCAAAGCCCACCAAATGCAGCAGAAACCTTTCTGCTCTTGGAAATCACCCTACTGCTTCCAACAGCCCCTGTCCAAACTGAGTTCTCCTGATCCCTGCACAGCTGAGGACATGCAGGACATGGCCCAAACAGGTGGGAAGGAGCTCCATTGGCTGCAGGACCTCAGGGAAAATGGGAATTGATAGAAAGAAAAAAAAATTTATATCTCTTAAGCGTTATGCACTTGTTTCTTATTTTCATCCATGTGATGAGTACTTCAGGAGTATGTAGGATCATTGCCCAAAATCTGTGTGCGTCCAAACACTGTGCTCTGAGATAACCCTGCTTGAGCAGGAAGGTTGAACCAGATGCCCCTATGTGGTGCCTTCCAACCTGACCCATTCTATGATATCGCTAACCTTATTTTTTTCCTGGTATTCCAAGCCCTGGCACCGATCCTGCGGATGGCGCTGGGAATGGAACGGGTGACTTTCTCAAGCGAGGTGCCTAGCAGAGTCTAAATTCCCTGAGTGACGAGGAAAGGGAAGCGCAGGAAGCCCGACGGGGCTGCCGAGGGGCGGGGTGCGGCCTGTCAGAGCCCCGGGCCCCGCCGGGACGCCCCCGCTGCCTCCGCGGCTCCCCCGCCGGCCGGGGCAGGAGAGCGCGCCCCCT
>VZRR01007556.1:0-95153 GCA_013398015.1 Oreocharis arfaki
TGGGGATGAGAAAACTGAATGTTTTGATAAATGGGAGCGTTGATGCCATTAGGCAGAATAACTGGGCCGTTTAGGGAGCTGTGCTAATGCAGACCAGTGCATTATTTCTCAGTGCAAATTTTTTTTTTTTTCTGGGAACAAGCGTGCTGGATGTGAGCAGGGGCTTTTTTTGGGTTGCAAGGTACTTGCTGAGCAATGCTTCAAAATTTATTGTGAATATTTCTTGTGAGTTTTTGGCTAACAAGATCCGAGTGATGCTAAACTCGTAGGAAGGGAATATTATGGCTCTGTCAGGGGAGATATTTGGTACCAGTACTGGTGAGATCTCAATTAAATGGTGAAATCACTGTGAAAGCATTTTTAAAACAAAAGCATGAGTTATTTAGGTGAAAGAGGAAATAGTCAAGAAATGGAGGAAATGTTCCCCCCTGGAGAGCTCATCTCCAAGAGTAATATGTTTGGAGTCTGAGTTTGGTTCTTTTTGGTGTTACTGTTTTTCCTAATTTTTGTGTATAAAATTAAAGGTATTGTATTATATACTTGCTTTTACATCCTATGTATTGATATAAGATGGAAATCGAGAATATAAATGGATCTCTACTTTGGAAAGGCTGGAAATTTTGTGCTAAATTAGAGTCTGTATTTGTGCCTAACTTTTAGCTGTGGGAAACATAACATTTCTAGTAAAGATGCAGTAAATGGACATTATTGCGAAATTGTAAGTTACTTATGTTCAAGTTATTTGGATTCCGGATAGGAACAAACTCTAATAGCCTGTAGTATAAAGGTCATACTAATGGATTTTTATTTTCCAGCCCAAAGCTCACATCATCTCTTGTGCGCCTGGAATCCAGACTGTGTGTTGCACATGTTATCAGGCTTCTGAAATGAAGTCCCGTATGATCAGTGCAGCTAGGAACTCTGCTCCGTTATCAGTGTAGTTACTCCGTGTTGTCATTACAGGAATCTGTGTCTTTGGTTCTCTCTTTTCAGTAGTTCTGGTCATAGCAAGAAACGAGTCAAAGGTTGTACTTCCCTTCAGCTCTTAGTGAGCTGTCACAAATCCATGTGGGATTGTTCAGGCAATTGTCTCTAGTTACTAATGTTCAGCTAAAGTTACTTGCATTTGGTTTTCTTGCCACCTTAACCCATTCCTGTGCTAGCAATGCCTTGCAATTAAGTAATGATTCTTTTCTCCACTTCCCTGTATGTTCTGCACTCTGGATAAACACTGAGTAGGAAAAAAGGTGTGTTGTATTTTACATCGACCTTGCGTGGTATAGGTGCCTCTTTTAAAAGATTTGCTTTTCTGTAGTGCAGCAGGAATATTTTGTACTGCATATATAAAATGAAAGTGTTTAAAATTTTCTTTTGGTCAACATTGTGGATGATATCTGCCAGTAAATTGTGCAGAGGAGGATTTTTTTGTGTATGCAAGTTCCAAGCTTTTTTGCGCTGAAAAAATGGTCATTCTACCTGTATTAGAGTTCAGGCTGGCTTAAGTACTGTCCATGGTTTCTTACAATGTTCCTGTCAGGCCTGTATTTTTACTGTATTAGAAATGAGTGTCTGTGTAGTGAACTGGAAACATTGATTTAATTTTTTATTTTAGAATTCCTTAAATCTTTGGTGTGATTCCTTGAAGTTGATCTTGTTTTTTGTGATAGCATTTCTACACCATGGTTTAATTATCAATGAAAAAGCTGGCAGGGTTCATCTTGGTTTTATTCTACCTGTTGGTAGAGGGCACTTGATTTCCTCCATCTTCCACTATGCTTTGTCCCTACCATAAAAAACAAGGTGCTGTAGGTAATGGTGAACAGGACTCCTGAAATGGCAGCAAACAAACACCTTTTCTGTAAGTGGGAGGGAAGTTGAATGCTAATGCAAGTTGACTCTGCAGTTACTGGGTACTTTGTGATGTCAGTAAAGGAATTCCAGTGATAGGAGAAGCAAATCCAGTTTTCATAGACGTATGTCTGCACATTGAAATGTTTCTTGAAGTACTATGTGAAGTCTTTGTATAGGGAAATATGCACACTCTCTTTTTCTTTCCCCTAGAGTATTTTTATTTCTTTAAATGCTAGAAGAAGGTTTTCCCATGCATATGGGATAAGCCACTAGGCTCTCATTTAAAATGTGATTTAGAGCATTTGTCAGAATGGGTTTGAGTGTGAATTAGAGAAGCCAGTTACCCAGTAACCTCCTTCATAAGCAAGCTGCAATCTGTCTCTCTATTCACTTAGCATCATAAGAAATTCATTTTCCGGCAATAAGCTTTTTAGCTGACTCTTCTTTCTTCTCAATATTAGAACAATAAAACAAGAAGATCTGACATGGGTCGTGTTCAGATAGTTGTAAAGTGCAATGGGCACATCAGTGGTGACATCAAATTTATTCCAGTGGAGAGGCTGTTTTAGATAATGTTATGTAATATGAGATTGTGGTAACAATAAAACATGCGTAGTTCTATGAAGATTTGCTCTGAAGATGGTCCAAAAGTTTGAGGAGCCATCCCTCTTTCCCTTAATATGGAAAAAGAAAGAAAAGTTGGTAGAGGAGCTTCCAGAGAGTAATGAAGAGATTGAGAGCAAGTTGGCAGCAGAATGAAATTGATAGGTTTTGGTTGAGTCTTCACTTTTGCTACCAGGGATTTTCTTTAATTTCAAGATGAACCATGGACGATACAGACTGACAGTTCAAAAGACTGTTGCTGCAGGAAAATGACTGAGCAACTGGGAAAAACTCTGATCCTAAAAACCAGAATTTGCAATAATATCTACACCTGAAACATGTTATCTTATTTTTTGTTTCAGTTTATTTTAATTGCTGTCATAAATCCTAGTGTAGTCAGCAGAGACTACTGAATTTTTTGTCTGGAAAATCCATCTTACCTTCCTGAACAGGCCAACTGTAGAGCAAATGTCTCCTGCTTTTAGTGGCATTTAGGGAATATAGAAGTTCTGACCAAGGCCAGGGGAAATGGTGATTTCTAAAAAATATGAAACAAAGGGGTTTTTTGTGCCAGGTCTGTTCCTTGTATGCTTGTCTTGGAGCAGAATACCGCAGCCAGCATCCAAACTATTGTAGAGCCCCAGAAATGGGTATTGCTTGTCATATTTGGATCTTAGAGCAATTCAGGAAATATTGGTAGATAAGTTGTTTTCTGTATGCCACTTCCCCCTGCACATGGTGCTTCCTGGTGTCTGGCTTGGGGTCGGGTCTGAACCAGAAGCTGAGGAGCTGCTGTTGATGTGGTATTAACTTGAGTTGCTAAGCCACATGTGTTAGGTTGAGTCTACCTCTCTGGCTTTTTGGTAGACTCAAACTGTCAGGCTTTGCCCAGCCACAGAAGTCCTGTCGGCACTGCAAGTCCCACAGGTTCCTGGCAGTTCAATTAGATAGCCAAGTTCCTGTCTATACTCAGAGCTATGTCATTTAGGGAAATATATTACTGCTAAACCAGATCTGGGGAAGTCGTATACCTGCATACTGGCAAAATGGATCTACTGATGTCATCTAAATGAATTTAAAGGCTGTAAAGCTCTTCAGAGTTGTGTTCTTTAAACCAACATAAAACAATATTCATGTTAAGCAGCTTATTTTTATTTCCATGAGTCCTAGTTAATGACAGTATTGTATTGTTATCAGAGTGATAATAATACAAATTAATTTTAAAAGAAAGCTTGTCATTGGTGTTATGCTGCAGAGTTAAGCAGGTTATGCTAAATATTTGTTTTCTTAGATGTAGGATAGAGTAATACCAGTCTATTATAAAAATACTTGTAAATATTATATGTAACATAAACACTTCCAGTTGCTCCGTTCTGTCAACTGTCTAATTTTCTACTGTAGCTGGAAATTTCTTCTGTAATTACAACATGTTCAAATTCTTCATGCAGCCATTTACATGGAATTTCAGGTATGGAATATGGTTGTGAAGAGTATGCAATTGAAAAAGCTGCAGTCTGACATCTTTTAATGAAAGCAATACAGAGCTGGTGGGTAATTTCTCTGTGAGGCTGTTTGGGAATTTTCTTTGGTTGCTGCTTGTCTTGCTGTGGCATGATTGTACAGTCAGGAATGCTGTCAGGGTCATTCTGTTCAGAGGTGTGTGTCGTTCATCACTCTGTAACAGTCAAAGTCATCTCCCATGGACCCTTGGCCAACATCAGCCGTTGTCATGATACCACTGTGGTCATGAGTTGGAGAATTCAACTTCATCAACCTTAGAAATCTGAAATTTTGCATCCTCCTTTGTTTACTTAGATTTAGTTCTGATTATGGAATTTCCTTCCTCTTCCATGATGTTAGTCTTTTGTTGGAGAAGAATTTCAAAGGCTGGTGGCAAAAAGCTAATACAGTTTAGAGTGTTTTTTCTAAAAGTATATTTTTTCTTCTCCGTGTCATATATTTTATCTGGGGAAAGAATGCCTCTCTTGGTTGGGTCAATTAGAAGTCACATTAAATATTCTTATGCAGGAAGGAGAAATTAAGTATTTTCAGTCAGTTCTGTCAGCATGTTATTCTATTCCATTACTAAAAGGAAAATGCTTCATAGTTCACTAACCCACCTAGGCGCTGCTATGGGAGATTACCTTGTAAATCAGTGAGCATTCTCTGAAGCCACCTGATCCTAGATTTGCTTAGTTTTGTTACAAACTGCATGGCATGACATCATCTGTAGAAAAATGTATTGGGAACGTGGTTGTGCAGCACCGTGGTGTATTTGCTGTGCACCTTGGGCACACGTTGTGTGTATGAAGGACCAGATGCTGCAGGCACCTGCTGTGCTTGCTCAGCTCTGCCCTCCATACCCTGCCCAAGCAGGTCACAAACCTACTAGATGAATCCAAGAAATAAATGCTCCTGTATCTTTCTTATATAGGGCAATGGAGCCCATGAAGATCATGCTGGTTTCTTAGAGGGGTTATAATCAGCTTTTGATGAAAAGAGAAAATAATGCCTATTTTTAGTTATTGCTTTTAGTTTTGTTTGCATTATCTTGCGTACTAAGAATTAAATTGTCTACTTCAGAGTCAGTTTTTCATTTATTTTTGCTGTGCCAGTTCTGCATATATGGATTCTTGATGGATGTTATTTAAATTTAGGTTTGAAAACTGAAAAATGCTAAGGAAGCTTTTGAAAGATTTTTATTAACTTACACTGATGTGCAAGTGAAAGATTGCATTTCTCAGCATAAAATACTTTGTGCCTAGGCATGAATGTTTTCATGCTTGCTTTGCAAGGTTTGGTATGCATGAAGTAATTTGAAATGGATTAAGTTGTTTTATTCCCATATAGCTCTTAGGAAAAATTTGTGCTCTTCTCTTGCTTAGCCATTTACAATATAAAGCTTGGTTTCCTAGGTTTTCTTAGTAAGGATAAATGAAGAATTAACAAGGGCTCATTATCTTAGGAAATGTGTGATTGTTCTTTCTGTGTCTGAGTCTTGTTAAAAAACATGAGATGGAGCTGCCTGTAAACCACAGATTTTCGGGCTGTCAAGGTCTAAATGACACAGAGTGCTGATGTATAGCTAGCCATGTGGGCCAAAGCCATGGTGAGTGTTACTCTGTTGTTTTGTATTGCATCGTCTGGGCACGGACACAACATGGAGCATCAGCAGCGATGTCTCACATGCTATGCTGAAAAGCTCTGCTGGGAGGGGGAGTGGAAATTCCAGAATAGCTGTGGCCTTGCAGGTCCCTCGTGCTCAATCGGCGAGGTGTGTGTGCTCCTGGCTGTAAGCAAATGAATAGTACTGCTGCTAAAGTTAGTAAGCTCATTCAAATGTTAGATGCCTCGATCACTTTGAACTGAAGTATTTCTTAGGAGGGACATCAGCTCAGAGGAAAAACTCCCATAATTTTCTCGTGTTCGGGGGGTGGGAAGTTGCTTAATCCATTTCATAATACGGTGTGCACTGCAAAGTAAAGTAACAGCTGTACTGTGCTTGCGTCTCTATAGTTTATAATTTAAAATTTATAAGGAAATAATTTTATTTCTGTATTAACTTGCAGACATACTGAGTAATGTAACAAAATTGATTTCATTTATCAGTCTAACCAGAAAGTATTAAGACTGTCATACTGATGTATAGCATCTAATCAAAGGAAGAACACCCAGTTTCAGATTAAGATCATTAACACTTCAATGTTTTGTATGACAATAAATCTTCAATGCATCCTAAATTCTTTGATATTCCAGTGCAACAATAATCCTCTAGTGGATTTATTAGGATAATTTTATTATGCCTTTCTTCTCAATGATGATTTGAAAAGCAAATTATAATTATTATGAATGCTGGCATTACAATTAAAACAAAAGTTCTGAAATATAACACCGTTTTGATGTTATAAATTGTTTCACATTAAGATCAAAAGAGAAGAAAGTCAAAACAGTATCTAAGGGCTAGGGCCTTCTTATTTTAATGAATAATTTCCAACCCCTAGGTTGCAGATACACTTAATATTTTTTGTATAAGCATATATGAACTCTTCTGTTGTTAGATCTTTGTACTCAAAGCCTTTAATTTGGCACAAAGTGTATTAGCTTTTGATGTTTCTCTTGTAAGGACTGACTGCATCCTTGGCATTTGGGATTTTGCAGTTCTAATTTCAACCCTAAAGTCAGAAATTTTGTGCAATGTAGGGTAACTCAGGCCCAGTAAAAATAGGACTAGTGTGTAAAGATGTAAAAAGGCTGCTCTGTTCCTCCTTCAAAAACAAACGTTATCAAGAAGATTCCCTGCTTAGCCATAGTCCTTACAATATTCTGACTGAGTCAGAAATCGTATGAGGACTATACAGGGAAGTTACTGAGATGAGATGCTCCTGATGACGTGTGGTTTTGTGGATTGCCAAATACATCCCAAGGTGAAACATTCACTTACAGTAACTGTCTCTCATTACTTGCATTGATGAAACCCTAAGTTCAAGTCTGCAGAGAAGCTGTTCTCCAAGTAAAATCATTTTGCTGTGAATTGAAAACAAAAAATTACTATAGTTCTTGGTTTAGAGCAATTCAGGATATTCTTGAATAGTTTTTCAAGTTCTTTCTCCTTTTATTTCCCATGGAAGTTTGAGTTCTAAGAACAGAAAGTCATATGGTTTTCCTACGAAGCAAATTTCCAAGCCATGAATTTGAATTTAGAAAAAATCTGAAGCTATAATTTTTTTACTAGAAGACAATGTTTTATACATATCCTGTACACAACCATAATCTTCGTATTATTTTCTGAAGAGTATGTGTAGCTTATTCAAGTAAAATACTCGGGAGTGAAAGAAAAGTGCTGAAAGGGTTGGTGTGTTTTGAGCTGAGTGGATGTGCGGTGGCATCTTTACAGAGGAAAGATCATTCCAAGTTATCTTACCCTCAAACTCTCTTCATTTCTTTTCAAGTATTGTTTTAGGTCAGACAGATGTTTTATGAAATTACTCTTTGGTTGGTGAAGTCAGCATGACTCTGAAGCAGCTGAGGGAGGAAATACTAACTTTGGCTGCTTGTGCAGAGCTGAAGGTTGTCCAGGGGGTATTCTCAACATGGTGCTGTTGTAGTCAGCTACTATGGATCTACAAGTCCCTTGGCACCATACATTCAAGTATTTTTACTCATATATCAGTGTACAGATGGTCAAGTCACGGGGAGGTGTTGCAGAGGGAATTAAAAGAAGGCTTTTTATTAACCCCTGATGCAATTTTTTTCACATTAAAGCTATTAATGTACTGTATCATGATACCACTGAAACTTTTATAGGCTGTTTATTCCATGCTCTTTTTTCCCTGAAATCTCTTAATGAATTTTTACTATGACAGAATCAAAATTAGCAGTAGGTGTGTCCTTTGCTGCGTCTTGGGCTATTCTTAGGTGCACAGATGTTGATGAAGCAGCTGGTAAAACAGGATGTGATCTGCAGAGGTCACATTCAGTTTTTGAAGTTTTGGGTTGATCTTTTTTCTGTTATGACTCTGTCTTGTTTGTCAAAATCAAACTGAAGGTGAACATAGATTTGAAGGGAAAGAGAATGTGCCTTTAAAATGAGTTAATGGTAAAAGCATATCTTTAATGTCCCACCCCCCATGTTAATGACACTTTCTAGTAAAAAGGCTAGAAAGCCTTGATGATCGACTGCTTAAACAGGTATGTGCTGAGCAAAATATTGTGTGCTGTGCGCTCAAGGAGAGATCAGATCTTTTTTTTATGCAGTTCAGGTTGCCATTTTGCATCTGAAAGAATGGACCCGTTCTCATGAAGGATTGGCACAGGTTTAAGGTTTTGAGCGATGTGTTTCTAGGCTCATTCTCTGTAGCCATTCTCTGTCACTGCAGTTCTCATTGCAAAGTTGATCTAGATGACATCAGGGTTTTTTTTATTTTTGGTGGGGGAAGAAATAGCAAGGGAAGAGCAAAAGGAACAACTTGATTTTGATACTGAGACCAGGGATACTGTAAGGATGGGAGTGAAGAAAGCACACGTGCTTTTCTTTCTATGCTGTTGGTTACAGAAAAAAACTGTCTTGATTTTTTTCTTTTCCGTATTTTTTCCTGCTCTTTCACTAAAATACTTGGGATAACTTTGGGATAACCAGCTTTAAAACGTGTCTTAAGAGAACAATGGAAGACATTAGGAAATAAATAACCTAGAAGTGGAAGATGTTAATTCCATGACATAGGGGTAATGACAGCAGGCTAGTTATAACATTAACTAAAAAAGCTTTTGTATTTAGACTTGTTTCATTGAGTACTCAGAATTTGATCACTGGCTGAAGAATACACTGGTTTCTCTTGTGGGTGTATGATATGTAGTATAAGACCATGTGTGATGAATGATGTTCAGATGTGGAAGGAGGACTAGGGAAAAGGATAATCAATGACAGGAATAAGAAAAAGGACAAAACCAATAAGCATAACTATTGAAAGGGTATGATGTTATAAGCTTTGATCTAAGGCATTATTTTGCTGAGTTCTATTAATATCTGTTTTGTTAAGTATAAAGTAAACACAATTCATAGGCACCACTCTCATTATGGTAAAATATCTATTTTTCATTCATTAATAAGATTAGTTCTGTTTATTCTCCTTTACTCTAATGCTGCACTTTGATTCCAGCTATTTTGCACTTCAAACAATTTTAGTTAAAGGGCAACAAAGGATTTGTTTAACCTTTCTGAAGAGCATGATAATGTCCAACGATTAATTTTAGTAACTAATGATAATATTTCATGTATCCAGTGGGAATGAACAGGTTGCATTGTGATTTTTTGTAGTATGAGGTTACAGCAGTTAGAATGCAGTTTTCCACAGTTGTTTTCAAAAGCAAGACTGTGACCTTAGAACTGTTAAACACTATAGAATTCCTTAAAACTGTATAAAGTTAAGCTGTGGTATTCAGTGAAGTCAGTGGAAATTGGAGGGCTTGCTACCTTACAATCTCGTGCCCATTGCAATTAGAAGAGTAATTAGATTTTAGTTAATCAAATGTAGTTTTCCTTGTTTGGACTTGTACTGTGGATACTTGATAAATTACTCATGCTGAAAAAAAATGGATTAGAGATTTTAGATTTTTAGAAGCTGAAGCATATTCTCTACTTTTGACTTTGAATAAGAAATATCATACACAAAATGAGTTGTTCTGAACCCCAATTGGAGGCAGTCAGAATAATGTATAGCCAGCAGAGTAAACCTTACAGTTCTCATGGGATCAAAACTGGAAGGTCCTATCCCCTCTCTTTTCTCTCTTAATTATTGTTGTTTAAAACTTTTATTATTATGGATTACTCAGGTAATCCACAGGAGTAATAGAATAGGCATGATGACAGGAATACAGCAGTATCTTTTTTGATAACTATTTAGTTATGCTCTGTAACTTGAGAAGGGAAAATATTCTAATAAGTCAGTCATATTCTTGAGCGAAATCTTGAAATCAATACAGAAGGTTACACATGATTTTAAATGTATAACCTTTGACTGTATGTTTGAAATATACATTAATATAAGTACACGGAAATATTCCAATAACAAGGGCTGTAGTTTATGAACCATGGGCTGAATACCTAATGCTTTACAGTTAGAGTTTTTGGTAGGCTGTCCATTGGTAGGGATGTAGTGACTCTGCTCACCTCATCTCAGTTTTCTCTGAAATCCTTTTGTCACACCACTGATCCCATATGCTGTAGGCGTTTGTACTCTTTATTAGCAAGAGTTTTTGCCTTCTGTGATGGGACAAAGAAAAACAGCTGTATTGAAAAGACTGTATTGGGCTAGGAGTTGTCCAGATGTGGATTTCATAGCACATCTGATCCTATTTTGTGTTCTCTATCTGCTTCTTTGGACTGCCCTTACAGTGAAATGATGCTGTTTTCATGGCAGAGACAGAACAGCAGTACTGCCTGAGATGTGGTACTTCATCATAATCAGAGGAGTCAGGGGCACGATCTGTACTCCCTTCCATGGGAAGAGAATGAGCGGTAAAAAGCTGACCCAGCAAAGAAACTTCAGTTGATTCCCCCAAAGAGTTACCTGAGTAGACTCTTGATAAGCTTGATCTTTGACTCAAATATCCCTTAAAAAAACCCCTCTTGGGCCTGTTCAAAGGCGTTTTCTCATGAATGTGTTCCATACCAAAGCTTGTACTGTAGATGATAAACTTCTGATGTGCAAATACTTCAGGTCTGGTCCTGTTAGGGATAGCAGTTGTTAGTTGGGAAATGTATTGCTATGATAGAACCTCCACCTAATTTTGACAGACCCAGATGTCCTCACAATATGGAGCGTGGTCACCAAGCACTTGTGAATCATACACAATTCCAACAGTGTTCTTATTTCATTTGTCAGTCCAGTGAGCAAGTCTTTGTGCCAAATAGGTTGGAAATCTCTTCTGTCATTAGAAATAGTGTAGTCTATAGCTTTTTGATGGCTGCTGTTCATAAAGTTTCTCTTGATTGCCTATTAACTAAACAAAGAGTCATATTACTGATGTGCTGGGAACTAAATGGTAAATAAAATCTTTGAAATGGTGCGTATTATGAGAAAAATTGAGGTGTCTTGGCTGTCTACAGCCATTTGAGGTGCCAAGACATCTGCGTGGGCTTGGCTTAGCACAAGCTTGGGGTGACCTGCATCCCTCTGGAATGGCAAGTGAACATGAGACAGGGCTTGACTGCACCAGCAGTAGATGCTGATGCCTTTGCTCCTAAATCACTTTCTCAGCCCCGCTCAGTGAGGCACTGCACAGACAGTGGCATTTGGTTTTGACATGTAACCTGATTGGCTGATCAAAATATGGAGAGCCAGGTGGTACAAAAATTCCTCTTTGCCAATTCATGTGTTAGCATATTTTATTTTTCTCTGCATGCCTACTCCATTTTATTTGCTCTTCTTTTAGAAAGTATGGTTTAAAAAGTTAGACATTTCAGTTCATACAAATAATTTCAAGACCAGAAAACTAGAATACTTTTAAACAGTATGAGATGTATTGAAGTGCATTTAGAATCATGTATTTAGATTCTGTTTATCACTCATCATCAAGACAATACTTTATATTTTATAGTGCTCTTCTCTCTGTGATGAAAAGAGACTTGGAATAATTATCTGGCAAATTGGTGTCTTTTTTTTTCCACATCATTGAAATTGTACCATAGTCAGAAAAATATGTAAGATGCTATAATTATTCTATATCAAACTAAATGCAAATGAAAATTGGGGAATTTTGCAAGTAAATGGAAACAGAGACAGAAAAAAACAAAAGCTGTGGTTTCCCAAGTGATTTGAGAACATACCTAATATTTCTTGGAATGGGTAGAAATTGAAATGCATTCCTGCAGATGAGTCTGTAACTAAAAATCCACATACACCTTAAAAAATGGCAGTCAAAATGGTCTTTGAATAAGAAGCCACATAATTCCTTGTTTAAATAATGTAAGAAAGTGTGGAAGGTTTGCACAAAATTCAAGACAGTAGAGGGGCATCATGTTGTGGACTGAGTATCGAGACTTTGAGGTGAGACCTCATCAGCTGCAAAACAGACCTAAGTCATAAAATCTATTTAGAGATTAGAGGATTGGCTTTCTGGAATGTTTCCACAGTCTTCTAAGGAACCCGCGCAGCCTTAAGTGCTGTTTGTGGGGGTGGTTCTTTGGTCGTCTCTTTGTTGGATGCCAAGGAGGTTCTCATATGAGTACTTCTAGTGCAGGAAATCACTTTCCTCTCCTTGACTTGAATTTGGTATAAAGTAAATCTATTTTGTGTTTCTTCCTTCTTGTTTGCTACTAGGCTCAGTTCTGTTTCTCATTTAAGCTTTGGAGAAAAACAATTTGCCGGCATTCAGGCACGTGAGCAGGAAGAACTTCTTGTTAGATCCTCCAGATTTACCTATTTAAGATCAGTAGATTGTGTATGCTTTGTCTTAATTGCTTAGGCCTGAGATTAGCTTCTCAAACCTTCATCAGCATTCCTCTGATGCCTGGAATTTAGTCAGACATTTCCTAGGACTCACACTAGGTAGAAACTGGTTAGTTAAAAGAATGAGGCTGTACTCCAACATGAAATTAAGGATTTGAAGGAGAAATATTGATTGCAAATTAGAGTTAATATTGCGTAGCTTGTCATAACATCATAAACAGCGTGATCATAGCATGGCTTTACAGAATTAATCATCAGTGAGTCTATTAATCCATTGGCATTGTAGTGTAGGCTACTTTTAAGTGGTTTCATGTTTTAAAGCCACTTGACTTTCTAAATTAATTATTTAAAACATTAATCTATTTTATGTGCAGTTGGTACATATGACAGTAAGTTGTTCTGAATTTCCATTTTTAAGTAGCAGTTGTTTTTATTTAGTTTTGAAAAATGACTGTCTCTTTTAGATGAATGATTGTCAGACTTTAATATCCTGCTGAGGGAAAAAACCCTCTTGATGTAAGTGACTGTGAAAAACATCTACAAATTCAAGATGCAATGGGTAGATTGGATAATTCTATTTCTGTTGAAAGAGGTGAGTGCACATAAGTGTAAATAAGCTTTAGCATTATAAAATGTGTAGTATTTATTCCTTAATTATTGAGTTTCTCTTCAAATCTGCTAGAAACCATGTCTGAAAGTAGCAGAAAGCATGTACTTCAGATCTTTGCATTTTGTCTTTCTAAGTATATTTGGAATAACTTTTGTGTGTCTAGATGACTTATTTGCAAAAGTCACCTATGAAGGGATTCTCTGCACAGCTATGGCATGTAGACCTGTCTAAAATATAAGACACCAAATAGATTACAAATAGCATGAATACTCTTGAATAGGAATAAGGTCTTGAAGGTGACCTATCAAACAGATATTCTCTGCATTCATTGCCTAAAATAACTCCCCAGCCTGTTATATACAAAGGCTAAGTGTGAACCATGTTGACTGGATAACAAAATCCTGTATCATCAACCTTTCCTTGATGTTTTCTAGAACTTTTATAACACCCAAATGTTATGAGTGTTTCGCTGGTATTTTAGAAGTCATGACACAGTTCTGATTTATAATCATTGCTCAGGAATTATCTTGGCAATTTTGTCATTGACTTTAGTGAATGTTGAGTCTGGCCTGTACTGTATTATTCAAATTGATGTATAAACTTCTGCAAGTAATGGTTGTGGGCTAAATCTTTAAATGCTGTATAACTTAGAAAATTATACTTGGAATCATGCTTTGGATGACTTTTTACTTGGCTATTATGTGAATAGAACAATTATGCATATGATGTTTAGGATTTGATACTTGAGTGGAATACCTCTGTTTTGGTGGAAACTTCATTGCAGTTGTATAACATCTGGGGGAGAGGGGAAGCATTTATCAGCTGTTTGCAAGCTTGATGGTGTCTTCTGTACATTGTGACTTCTTTGCTCTTAGGTGTGGCTTGTAGCTTTGGTGATAAGGTGGTGGAAATAGTGAGGCAGATAAGGGATTCTTCTCTAATTGTCTCCAAGGTACAGCAAGTAAATTTTGGAATGTCATTTATTAATATGTAGGCTTTTACTTTCAAAAACTTCTAGTATGGAAATATACCAGGCATCTTGATACTCATATAATGGTTAAGAAATATTTTTGACTTTGCTGTTCCCTCAGCAATACACAGTAGATGTTTACAGTGATGAATTTTAGAAGTAATGATGAATTACGTGAGCAGTGGAGGCTTCTGCAATGTAATTTTACTGGATGCATCACAGAATAGGAAATGACGTGTCATGGAATAGGGCTGTCACAATAGCAGGCTTTATTCATGGGCAGTAATCCTTCTAGGCAACAAAAATCCTGGAGGGAATTTCTTAGAGGTGAGTGAGTTATTTAACTGACAAGGAGCTTGCGAGGCACCGCGAGAAGGAAAACACATTTACAACCAATCGGTCAGTTGGTTCATCAAAGCAGTAATTAATCTAAAACTGGCAGAGGAACACATGGATGGCTGGAGCTGTGAGGAATGCATTTACCCGTGGCTCATGTGTTTCTTCCACATTTGCAGTAGCAGAGAAATCTGGTCTATTTTCTTAGGGTGTGTTTTAGGAGCTTTTCCATATATGTAAAAATAGTGATCCAGAAATTCAGTGTGTGAAGTGAGGTTTGTTGATTGTTTTCTTGGTGTGCTCAATTGAAAGTATGTTTAATAATAAGGAAGATATCTTGAAAGTTTCCTGGAAAAGTATTAGAAAATTCTGTAATAGTTGTTTCACGTAAGATTTTATCAACCATGTCATGTAGCTGCTGTTGCTATAAATAGTTGTTAACTGCTGCATTTTTAATGCAAAAATAGGGTCAAGCTCATGAAAACTGAGATTACCTGTATTGTAAAGATTTTTCTATTTCATTGCAAAATTCCTGCAATTCACGTTTGATGTTGCCCAGAATAACAATCCTTTTAGACTGTTGAAAATATCAAAAGAAGGCCTGCAAATTAGTTTTGTCTGGGCAGTGATAAGCATTCATGGAAAAAATAAATGGGTCATGGTTAAACACATTGAAAAGTTTTAGATCTATCTATCTATCTATCTGTCTATCTAAAAACTCTGGCTTTTAGGTAATTTTCTTTTTCATTTTCTTGTTTAACTGATGACATAGAGTGCAAAATGTTTTTCCAGAAAATTGATATTGTGAGGAGATAAGAGCCTTGTAGAACTACACTGTAATTTGCTTTTTGGACCTAAATAATTCTGTATTATAGACTTTGTGTGTAGATAAAAAGTTTTTTTCTGTTTTATTTAGAAGCTACAGTGACTAATTTTTAGTATTTCTTGAAATGGAGGGAGAAGGGTCTGCATAATTTGGGACTGATTTCAAGTGGTGTAGCACTGAGAGTTTAAGGGAATAGGCATGTAATTTGCTGTAATTCCTTGCAGTTTGTATGGACACCATTTGGTGTTGGAGATTTTCCTAGCTTGTAAATTAAGGAGTTTTAAGGAGTTGGCCAGCTTTGACTTGGGTACAAGGTCACTGGGGACAGTGAGTGGCAGTGACTCAGGACATGTCACTTGCTTTGAGGCAGCAGCGATCCAGTGCCTCCGATGAGAGCTGGAAGGCAGAGTGCTTCTGATGGAGCTGGATTTAGGTGGCAGTAGAGCTTTGGTCTTGTCTCTTTGCAGTCGCTAAAATCTCTGTGGCATGACCTGCTGCAGGAGGGGTGTTTGCCCAGAGATCCTACTGAAACCCCAACACTGGGTAACAGTAATTACAACGTAGTTACCTTGGATGTCCCGGGAAGTTCTGAATATATAATTTCTCAGTCATGGCCAGTTTTATTGCTCTGGCCAGAGCAAGGTACCTGCTGCAGCTGATGAAACAACATGTGCACTATTCTCTTTTTCAGTTCCGATCTCATATTTTTTCTTGTGAAGCTGGGGAGGCTCACATAATTATATAAGGTGAAATGTCATCCACCTGAACCTCTTAGACCCCCTAGTTGTGTGCACTGGGAGGGATTAGAGTCGGCAAAATTCTCAGTAATCCTAAAACTCAGTTTGTAGTCTTGATGGGTGACTTGTTAAAGTCACTGTCCAGATGATGGAGTAGATGCAGGGCCCAGAATGCCTCCAGCACATAATTTCTGTTTGTCAGTGGTGTAGAATGGGGCAGAAGAATATATGTGCTTACCAACTTCAAGTACACTGGAAATTATAAAATACTTTGTGCATAAAAGTGTTTTTCAGATACTTGAATATATCTGGCGTTTGACTTGTAAATATTGATTTTACAATTTATGTGCAAAGCATGGTAGTATTGCTGTTGTTTTAGTCGACACTGAGAGAAACTATGGTTCAGATCCAAATGGTGTCGTGGACAGAATTAGGTGTGGGGACTCAAATATGTGATGTGGAAATCCTCTACCACTTTTAGCCTTGCTCATTGCCAGACTGGGTGAATACACAGTGTAATTGAGCCAAAATCTCTTTTCCTAGGTAGATTTCATTGAACCCACATGGATTTCTCCCTCTCCTGTGAAATGTGCTCATAGACTGGCTCCAGAACACAGGCTGCAGTTTATTAAATACCAGGGTTCGCTATTTAAACTGTATGCAAAAGGTAGTATAGGACTGAATGAAGTTTTATTTGAATCCTAGCTCTTAATCTGCTTGTGTTCTCTCAAGCCTTCCCACTGCCCATTTGAGTATAACTTCCACAACTTGCTCTGCTGATCTTGCCCTGGGTAGTAACTGCATTGACTGGAATCATGCTGGGGTGCAAAGGGGTGTTAGTTCAACAAGGAGACTGAGTCTGTCTGTTTAGACAGAAATGACTCATACATACATTATATATATATGTATCTATTCAGTCTTTGAAGTAAAATAGTTGGACTGAGAACTGTAGTGAGTTATTGAAATGACAGTAGAAACACAAACCCCATGTATTCTATCTTACCTATTATTTGTTTCATGAGAAAATAGAATGTAGATTGCTCAACAGAGGAGAAATGTGGGTTGTCAAGTGCCAATCTGCTTCGTTTCCTTTTTGAAAGAATTTATAAAAGATTTTGGATTTGATGTACGTTGGGATCAAGAGTGGTGGGGCTTAGCAACAGTCATCTCTTGTCTTGCTCTCCTTTTCAGTGAAGTACACTTTCTCAAACTCAGTGTGGTGGGATAGAGATATTCTTGTGGCTTTACGAGCTGATTACTTGCTGCTCTTTGTTGCCAAGTATCATTACACTGTGATTCTGTATCGGAGTGTAAGAACAGTTTTTTACTTTTTCACTTCTTTCTGCTAAGGTTGATATTTAAAACATGAAGTTTCTGAAGTCAAATGTGTAAGAAAAATGCAGCACATATATTCAATATTAAGAATCTTCTGACACTGTCAGGGGATAACTATTTTTCTCTCAATTTTTTTTTAAACTGAGTTTAGGTATCAACTATATTTTTAATATTAGACTGTAAATTCTGCTTTTAATAATTCACTACCAGTTTAACATTCAGCATGTCTGTGGGCTTGAATTCAGTCTTGTTACGTTTTTAGAGTGGATAAATTAAGTCTAGCAAGCAGAGAAAAACTAATGAGGAAGCATTCACAGAAGGCACAAATTGTGCCTAATATGAAGTAAACAAGTGTAGGCCCTATTCTTTATCTGCTTTATAATTTTAAATAAGGCAAAACGTTAAACCCAAGCATGCTAATATGGCACAAAGTTGATCTAATTAAATATTCTGAAGATAATATGTAAGGTAGGTTCAGTGACATTCAAGCTGGCACTAAGCAAACTAATACCAAAGCCAAAACCTCTGGGGAGAGTAGTGAAAGGCCCCAAAGTTTTGTGTGGAGAGCAAAATAATGAAAAGTGAGTTTACAAGCCAAGGTCTAATGTTGGCAGCTGCTAATTCTTTAGACTCCATCCATTTGCCCAGTGCAGTGTTTTGGTGGATGCATGCTTATCATCCAAATAGCCTTGGACTTCCTCCTACTTGTTCTGACTTTTTTGCTGTGTAAGAAACAATTCTGGGGCCAGCACTGCTTGCCTTGCTCTGGTTTTCATAGCTTTGCTCTAGTACCTTTACGTGATGTCCACTATGCCCAGAAGACCAGGGAAAATGTCTTTTTTTTTGGCAGCATTTCCTGAAGTAAGTGTCTGTCTATCATATGTTGGTCAGGCAGACCTGGATTTTATTAGACAGAATAACCTTCTTGGTTTGCCTAGTAGCTTGGAAGATAATAAATGTGATTAACAAATCTTCAGTAACTCTAGATTGAGTTACCTAGATATACTGAGACGAGAACAAGTTAGAGGGTTCAAGAACAGACTGTAAGAAAAGCTCTTGAATGTTGACCTCTTAGATGTACATGTGAAATGAGGAGACATGGGAAGGAGGCAGCTCTTAGGAACAGAACTATTTGTGTTATCCTCTATATGCCTGTTTAAATACTGGCTTCCCTTACTTAAGGGGATAACTCAAGCAAGCACCTGTTGGATGCCATTGTATTTTCATGGATGATTTAGAGATTGCTGCCCATTTCTAGTGATCTTGTTCAGAAATGATTTAAAACGTACAGTAGGGTAGACAGAAAGTCAAGCTAGAGCTGCAGTGACAGTGCTTTCATCATTTGTCAGTATCCTCTGAGTGTCATGAGCTAAACCTTAACTTTTATTTGAGCGGCCTGAGGAATCTGCTAAGGGGCAGGATATCATTGCTGGAGAGAAATTCTCTCATCTTCTGTGACTCCATCCGCTATTAGATGTAAGAATTGTTTGCTATCCAGAGGTGAATTGCATTGGACCTTTGCAAGGCACAGGAATCATCCATCTATCCATCTCCCAGTCCTTTTAAGGAACAGTGTTCTGAGCAGAGGGCACTCTGACTGCAGGGGAAACTGTTTGGAAGAACTTGCTTTAATAATAAGATTCTGACTAAAGACTTTTGCAGAGGAAGGTTATTTTATGGAAATGATGAGGTGTTCCCTGCTGTGGTTGTTCTGGTATTTGGACACTAGGTTACAAAAAGAGAAAAATTACTGGATCAGTAGACATGAAGTGAATTTAAAAGTAGATAAAAGGAAAAGTTCAGAAGTCAAAGCTGGAGAGAGGTTCAGAGTAACTCAGAACAGCCATCCAAGCTTTTGGGGAGGAGAATTGTAATCTTTCTGAAATATTACTGTGCATGTACTCCCTAACTAATACATTGGGTCTGTTAGACAAAACCAGCCAATTAATTTTTGACACAGAAGGACTTTGAGGACACCTCTGACACCAAGAGGAAAGAAAAGGCTTTATGGAAATTTTGTATTTTAGAATCACTGTTAAAACAGAAGCGCTGTTTTGTTAGAGAGAAATGTCAGTGAAATTTAAAGTATTGTTTATTCCTGAGGAGTCCCACTGTGCTAAATCCTCTTTGTAGAATAGTTAAGTCACCATTGAAATTTGGTGCTGTGCAGTAGTCCATTGCTCTAATACTTAAACTCTTTAGGGAACAATCTATGTAAGGGTCAATGATTTTGCAGTGGCCAAGAAATGTATCACCTGTATGATCCAGAGAGAGAAAAAGGAATGGAAGAAATGCTGTGAATTCTTTGTACACACCTGAAAAGAGACTTGTATGTGATATGCAGGCGGGTACCTGCTTTAAATGATATTTAGTCGATTAACATCAGCATTAACATACAGATCTTTATCTGCAAAGGTGTATTCAGGCTTCATGTATTTTCATGTCCATTTGCTTCAGTTTAGCAGTGTGAGATAAAAGCCCAAGGCTGTGCAGTCTGGCTCCTTGTTTGTCCCCTTGGGTGTATGGTCATTATTTCATACAGAAAACAGGCAGACCTGAGAAATACTGAGCATTCCAGCACAGGGGCTCCTGCTGCATGTGCTGATACCTCCATTGCATGGGATGGAGACAGCCCACTTGGTTGGATAATTTGCTTCCAAGCACCTAATTTTTCTAAGATGGTGATACTGTCTCTGTGTATATGTTCCTCTATGGCTATAGCTGCAAACAGTTTAGTCCAAATAGTATTTACAGGATTTATTGTCTCCTGTTCCCTCTGACTTTGTGGTGCACAAGTAGACCTAAATGTCTTAATAATGAATTATTGCTGGGTAATGAATCAGCTTCCCCTGCTTTAGACAGTTGCCTCCTAGAACTTACTGTAATTCACCTTTACCAGCCAATACATACAGACATTAATTGCCTCATGATATTGTCAAGAAGATGTCAGGTAGTATTGAAAGGGTGTGATTGCATCTCTTTGATCTAAGCAAAATTTATTTGTGTTTTGCTCCCATTCTTGTTCTGCACATTTATCTTGCCAGTGCCATGAGCTGGACTGAGGACACATCATCAGGGTGCAATCAGGAGCAGGTCTGTCCAAGTGAATAGTAATTTCAGATTTGCAACGGGAAATGAGTAATTCCCCAGTGGGCAAGTCACAAAACCAGGTACTGACAGCTGGGGCAGTGGAAATTCTCCTTTCAGTGGCCTTATTTTAAACACCAAGATGAAAATATAATGCATGCTTAGAAGGTGCAAATAATGTCTACTCTCATTTCACTCAGTGAAATTTGCTCAGCTTCATCTTGGAGCACTGAAGATATTTTTTGTATTTCAAAGTGTGTATGACTATTTGCCCATTATTTGGAAAAGTTACTCAGATTTAGCATTAATGTTTCTATTTCAGACCCGAAACACTTTGATATTTGTTAATTTTATTAGTGTATCGAAGTTCATTGACACTAGAAAAAGTGATCCTGTTTCTTCAATTATTAATAAGACAGTAATTGCCTTTTTATTAATCTTTATTTGGATGCATCTCTGTCCCTATGGAACAATGTGTTTGAAGATGCGGTGAGGTAGAACACTAGAAGGCAAAGGCCAGGCTAAATATTCATTGAAGTAAATAAACAGGACTCTTCCCCTTGACTTCAAAGAAAAAAAGTAGCCTAATTAAACACAATTGAGGGAAAGAGGAAAAAAATGAGAACCTTTGATTTGAACACACTTTGGAGCAGGGCATGGAGAGATGAGAATGAGCTCTGTGGGATGGGAAAGAGGGAATAACAATATTGTTAGACCAGATAGCTGGTACTGCAGTATAGGCAGACCTCACAAGTGTAGGAGGATAAGGAAATACACAAGAAAGGACAGTATTTGAAGATTTTATTAAGTTTGACCTCCTGGTGGTTCAAGCAAGTTGTGTGTCAAGGTCTTGTGGGAGCTGTTTCAAGTGAAGGGAGCACATGAACCACGAACACAGGGAAGTGCCCTGACTGTTTCTAAATAGGGTGAAGAATTAGCCCCTTCACCATCATGTCTGGATTTGTACCTGAAGAGAACCTCTATGGAAAAAGATTCTGGGGTGTGGCTGTTCTGGAGGAATAATGTCCAAGGCACCTGAGAAGCTGTGGTGGCTGTTCTTGCATGGCCTCCCTCCCCTCAGTATTTTCAGTCAGTGTGTCAGAGCCTTTCTTGGCTGGTGAGACATTCTTTGAACTGTTGAACTCGCTCCTTGGGACTCCCTGTTTCTTGGCAAAAAAGTAGGAGCCATTGTAAATTGCCATGATCCACAAATCCGTGATATTCTCCAGGTCATCACCATGCATCCTTTGAGGAGGAAGGACAAATCTCACTTCCTCACCTTTCAAGGAGTGTATGTTGTATGCTGCATGTTCCCTTCGGGTGTTTGCCACCAATACTGAGGGTGAACTTGTAGGATTTGTTGCTGTAAGGATTTGTTGCAAACTTATTCACAAGAAATATTGTGTGTTCCTATTATAGTTTTACGTGAGTTAGAGATTTGGCAAAGGTGAAAGGTCAACAGAATTGTTTATGTTGAAAGTAATTTTTGAGTGTAACAAACCAACCTCTGCATACTACAGGTTAAAATACTTGTATGTGCCTTTCACTTTTTCATTTATGATTATGTACTGCTTCAGTTTACTGTAAAAAAGACCCCACAGCATGTACTTGGAGAGGAGCCTGCTTTTCTGTAAAACAACAAAGAATATTTTACTTTTGAAAGAAAAATAGTTTTATTTTTTCTTTAATGGCATGTTTTAAGTTAAAGGATTAACAACATTTTTGGAGGAGTATTCAAGCAGGTATTACATGTAGAATATACAAATAAATGTGCAGTTACTTTTGGCAATCCATTAAGAACTAGAGACTAATCTTGAAGTAAGATCGCTTTCCTTTTGTGTGTATCACCTTTAGTTATTCCTCTAAACAAGCTGCAGTTCTCCCATATTACACTGGGAGGGGCAGCTCTGGGCCCTGGTGCTTCCCCAGGAGTTTTTGGCAGCAGACTCCTGATGAGGTAATTTAGTAAGTATGCTCCTACCTTTGGGACACCCAAGAGGTCTGTCTCCCACATACCTGGATGTTGTAAGACTATTTTTTATTTCCATATATTCTTCTTTTCTGTCTGTGATTAGTATTTGTAAAGAGAGAGAAGGGGTTTTAACACCTGTTAGTTACTTAATTAAATGGTGACCATAGAGATGTAATTATACGAAGTATTTCTATTAGATACTCTGGAGACTCCTATTTCGCTTGTGTGATCTTAACTATTTGAGGGAGACTTTTTCAAGCTCCTGGTGGGCCTTGAGTTCTTTTTATCTCTTAGCCAGACCATGCTTCCCTTGTCTTTCTACCTGTTCTCCATTTAATTTTAGCCTCTAGAGGGCTAAAATGTATAGTCTTATTATATAAATTATAAATATTTCAATTTATAAATAATACAAATATTTGTTGTGTATTTTTATATAATTTAATTTTAGCTCCTACAGGGCTAAAATGTGGATAGTTAATGTTACTCTTTGGGAGGACCTGGTGATGAAACAAATGAGGCACAGCTGTAATCAATGAAGGTGTTTCTACTAGACAGAGGAAAGACCTGGCCCTGGACCAAGTGCCTTCATAAGACCAGAAAGGTCCAGAGCTCCTTTACTATGCTGCCTTCTTGCTTGGTGGATGGAGAACCTGATGGGAGTGAGTGTAAAGTAATAATGCCTGAGCACTCAGAGTCTGTGGGTGAGTAAAATTTGGTGTGACTTTTGTTGTTTAATGGAACAAAATATTGTAGCTGACCTTTCAAAGATAGTAGGCTTGAAGTAAGGGCCTGGAAATGATTCTGTAGGAAGAAGTGGTTCATAAAACAGGGCAAAAAAAGTGTGAGCTGGCTGTTGAAGATTGACAGAGATTATTTTTTGTCTTGGTTGTTGGAGTAATGAGTCCATGTGGTATATTTTAATGCTTTTCAGGTTAGATTGCTGTACAAGTATGAAGTTTGTCTTGCTCTCTCTTTGTGGGGCAGGTTTATGGCTATGGTACTAAATAAATGCTGAGTTTTTATATGCTGACTTATACTGTTGGTTGGGCAATATTTGTGGGGGTTTTCCTGCTTGAGGTCTAAACCATTAGCAAACAAACATGTGCTAGACATCTGCATTGTGCATAAATATCCGAAGTGGGAAAAGGCCTTTGACGTTGCCTTTATTTCTGTTATAAAGCAGGTATAGATGATACAATTGTGTGTTTGCTTTCTTAATGGCTCTTTTTTCTGTGGGTTGCTGTTGGGCATGTGTTTGGCTGAAGAATTCTTGATGTGATTTGTGAAAGTGTGGGAAGTAAAACAGTAACTGGTGAAAAAAGCTCCAGGACTTATTTTTCACTTGTAATGATAGTTTTTGTTTGTTTATTGTTTACTTAAATTGGCTCGTATTTATTATGAAGGATTTTTTTCTTATTATGGTTAAGAGCTTTTTTAGCTTACGTGACAGGATATCTTACTCTAAAACTATAAAAAGGACTCTCTTTTAAAGACTTTGTTTGTATAGAACTAAAGTGTCTAATTGGAAAAAGCTTCCTTTCAAATTAAAGTCCTTTGAACCCCACATTTGTAGAGGGACTTACTTAAGAAATGTGCTTAAATAAATTAAAAATACAAAAAATATAAATTTGTTAAATTAATAGTTTAAAAATACAAATGTTAAAGAATTGCTTAAAATGTAATAATTTTTAATAGTTCTAATAACTTTAAAAAACTTTGCTTACAGACTCCTGTAAGAATTTGCTGATGTGCAAAATAAAGGTAATAGCTATAACCTATTGCTCATAAAGAATAAGAAAATTAGTTATCTCAGAGGATATTCTGATGTTTGTTGGAATAAAATCCACCATTGTTTAAATGAGGATAGGTGATGGATTGTGGCTTTGGAGGAGTCCAGATGTGTTCCCCAACCACATGGGGTGGATGACATGGTGAGCACCTCCTTCCTTTAGCTGTCTTTCTCTTTAAAAATACTGCATGTGTTGGAGAAATGAAATCCAGCATCTTGCAGATCCTTGGAATTCTGTGTTTGCGTGCTGTGTCTTGGATGAGCTACTGTAGATTGGCTTTTAGCTCTGCTGAACTGGCAGTTCTAAACTGCAGGGGGTTGGAGATGTTAATTTTGGTCCCCCTGACAGTGCATGAGCTTCTCTCTCAAGAAACAAATCCTGCAACTTGTGTTTATACTGCAGACAGATATTAGTGGAGACATGAGCTGGTTAGTAACTTTTCAATATAACACTAAAAGATGAGTGCCCTACTGGCTCAGATTCAGCTTCTACCTCAAACTGTGTTCTGTCTTTGGCAGTGAATCCCACCAGGTACTTAAGAAAAAGTGTGACAGTTCCCAAGTACTGTGAGAGTGTCTGATAGCTGTAGCTCAGGGACTTGTGAGATGATTTGTGCCAATACAGTACATCTCAATGGACTGTGCTTCTAGGAAACAGCCCAGCCTCTCCTTGAACTCGCATAGGCTTTTCACATTACTCTGGTATGTTCAGACCAGAAACAAGAGGAGAAGGTCTGTCTCGGAGATGAAGGACTATCAATTAGGAATGACATGATGAACTGAAATTTACTGTGGGACACTGAAATTTGATTACAGTAACCTTGATCCTCTGGATGGATCAATAGCTGCTCCTCGAGCATCAGGCCCTTTGTGGCTCTTTAGAATGAGGATAGATGCTGTTTTGATAAAGAATTGCAGACAACAAAAGTAGCTCCAAGTTTTTGAATTTACCGGTGCTTTAGCCATCTCGGTTTCTTTCAATTAAGACATTGGCCTGTGCTTTATGAAGGGTTTTAAACTGTTCATGCTTACCCATTTTTTATGCTGTCTTTGGAATAAGTACCAACTACTGTGTTCAGGATAAAAGCAAGGTTCAAAAACTTTTTTATAGACTGAGCATATTTCTTCTTCTGATAGTTTGCTGTAAAGAATTGATCCCAAGTAGGCTGTCTTAGCTTTCAGCAGTCTTGAAAGCTGATTTTTTTAAAACTTAGCCTGCAATAAGGAAGCTTATATATGAAAAATATGATTATATAGGAGTTGATCATCTGCAAATACAACTCTGTTTAAGGGGACACTGTGAAGATGTTAATCCTGCATCAGGTTGGGGAAGGGCTGACAATTACAGAGGTTTTAAGTCTAAGAAAACATTCCAAAATGCAACAGAATTTTCACTCCTCTTGGTGTTAATTTTTCTGACCTGCCTTTTACTTAGCAGTAAAATGCATCTTGACTTTTTAAAGTCCTGGCCCAAAGCATTCCCTGCTGCTTGTCAGTTCTGTGCCCTGAAATTGCATAAGCAAAAATTGACTTGTAGTATCATGTTTCATTTTTAATTTCATCCCTTGTCCTGGCTTCTGGTATTGATCTCAACATAGAAAAAGATGCAGCAGTAGGAAGAGAGAGCAAGTCCTAATTTGATAAACGTGTGTGGTCAGAGAAATAAGTGGTTAGTTTTTGTTTAGTTTTTTTTTTAACTTCTCTTGTCTGGAGTATTATATTTCTCATTGAGTATTTTTTAATGGAATGTTTAGAATGTTGAAGCAGAGCACAGCATGGGACTTGGATGTAAACTATTTATGTAAACTGGTTATCCTTTAATGCATCTCTAATTGTTATGTCCCAAGCACAGTGCTCACCAGGTGTGGTGTGTTTACTTAATTGGCAAAGTAGCAACAGTTTCAGCTGGCAATCTTAAATGAAGCAATTTTAAAATAGTTTCCACTGCCTGTTCTATTTTTCATGTGTAACAAGTGATAAATCTTGTGCGTGCATCTTTTTTTGTTACCTTTTTTGCTTGGAACTACTCCTTCCTTAAATCTACTGTCTTCTCCTTAAGTAGGAGTGTTACAAACTTTAATGTAGACTATGCTCTCTATTGTATGTATCATCAAGGGTGTGAAGTTATTTATTTTTGGTGTCTAGTCTGCTGGAATATTAATAGGCTGTGAGTTTCCATACAAAGCTGATGAACACTTGGAGCAGTTGCCAAAACTTACCACTCCATTACTTCTGCTAGAAACATTTGCTTAGCTGTGGCCGTGACACCTGAGGAAATAAAACTGTCTGGCTTGGAAGGTGTTTCCTGTTTCAGGGCTGCTTTGTGATATATAAAGTTGCCAAGGAAAGATCGTTTTGGAATTAGCTCCCCTTTTTGGCACAGTTGCTTATATCAGACCTCTGATTAGGTAGGGAGTGGCTCTAGGATGGGGAGAGGAAATAAAAGCTAACTGCTGCAGATTTTGCATGGGACTGCAAGGTCCTGAGTTGGCAGGGCATGAAGGATTGCTGTTCTTAGTTGCTGGTAACAGCTCTGATAGCTACCAGTCTCCTCCATGTAGGCACTAATATCGTAATGAACAATCCTGTATGTACAGTGTGTTGTGGGGGAGCAAGCCAGAGCTGGCTGAGTGCTGGTTTGTCTGGGCAAGCGGAGGGGCTGTCTGTATGTGCACATGTTGGATGTGGGTTTTTTCCTCCTGTCTGGCAGGTATTTTGGAGCCTTGTGAGGATCAGCAGTTATGGCTGTTTGCTCCATGTTTTAAGGTAAAGTGTACTTTGGTCTTTCTCCAAAAGTATTATCTAAATTCTTTAGTGTAAACCATTAAGACACCTAAGAATACTACACCAGAATAGTATAAAAATGTAGTTTTAGGAACAAACTCACACTTCAGTGTGACACAGTGGCTTAAAAAGGTCTCTGTCAGGATGGAATTTGGCACTTAGGCAGAAGTGTGCTTACTTAAAAACAGTGGTGCCTGGCTTATTCTCTCTTTGCTTTCTGTACCAGTTCTGAAAGCTGTCAAGAGATAAGGGAGTTCTCTGCCTTTTTCCCCTTCTCCTAATGAGTAGAAACATGGCTATTAACTTGTTATGAGTGTGGTACCTCCTCCCACCAGTGCTAAAGAATCACAGAGGTGGCTCAAAACGCAGCATTTTACTGTGGCCTGGTTTGTGGCTGCGAATATGGTATCCTTTCAGAAGGTGGGCTGTTTGGTAAAGCAGAGAAAAGAGAATATACCTTGCTACTGAATGCCTGTTAGCTGGGCTTTTGTTCATCTGGCTGGCTGGAAAATGCCAGTGTCTTAGCAGTAACTAATAAAGTAGGGTTTGCAGGTAAAATAAACAGAAAAGGCAGAGGAGAATACAAAACTAAAGTTGCCTCTCCTGTTGCATTTGTTTTGAGGGTGGGTGACTCATTTCTTGAGGATTTTGTTTTTAAAAGTTGGATTTGAGTTGGTTGGTATCTCCTTTCAGAATCTAGATTTTCTATTTTGGCTTGTATTTTCCATGCTGTCTTTAATTATCATAGTGTCAAAAAGTCAGTGTGCCTTTGTAGATGTAAGAAGTTTCCCAAGGTATTTTTTTATAAGTGCCTGACTCCATGGAGGTGGAATAGAAGATAGTAAGTAAAGACTGTTGCAGTTTGTCTTCTTAAAAGCTCTTGTAATATCTTTGTTACTGCATTAACTGCTGAATTTAATCAGAGTCCAAATACATTTCAAGCCTTCTCCCCAGTCTTAGGAAACCTGGAGACAGCAAATTCAACATCACCTCATGTTGTTGGCATGGCCTCTTTCCAGGAAGGCTAAATGGTACATCAGAATCCACTTTGTTTTTTGAGAAGAATCAGTACTTTATGGTATTGTGGAAAACTTCAAGTCGTTACTGTGCCAACCTATTACAGTTGTTTTTTTGGCAAAATGAATCCATAACAACAAACTGTTTCAATCAATTTCTTATGCAAATTCTGCAGTAGGTGTGCAGATGTGTTGAATAGCTCAGCCTGCTTGGAAGAGTGGAGACTGCCCCTTCGTCATCCTTGGGGACAGTCACAGCTGGGTTATGTCTTTAGGCCTGCGAGCTCACAAGGAAACGTCCTTCAGCTCTTACCCTGACTTAGATCAGCAGAAACAACATTATGGCATAATATGTATAAAAATACATATTTTTTAATATTCTTGATGTTTTTGTAGACCTGTACTTCTGCTGCACAAATTCATTAGGAACCTTTATGGAATGCCTAGCACAGTGGTGGAAAATTAATTTTGCAGGTGTAGATTGGTAGAATTGCAGTTTGCCTTGCAATATATTTTAGTCTTGTTTGTGAGTCTTTCCCTGCTACTCACCTGGCTGCAATATGTATAAGTGCCTAACTGAGCAGTTATTTACCAGTGGCAAGTCTGTTGTACGTAAACTTGGGAGATTGTACACCCCCTGGCTCTATTTACCTTGATCTTATTCCATAAAATATTCATGCTGATAATCTGTGCAGCTCAGAGACGCTGAAAGATGATCTGCAAAAAGAAGGAATACTTGCTCTGAACTCCATGGAGGCCCTCAGGAGTCATTCTGATTCATGTCTAGGGATTTCACAAGGATTTGACATGCTTGATCTTTAGCTTGTAATTAATTGTCAGAGCTGCTATCAGCTTTAGAAATGGGTTTCTACTAACTGGCCAAAAATAGCAGTGCTGGTCTTTGAAACCGTTGCCTTTTATGTGTGAAATCAATTGCACCAAGAGCATGTTCTTTTGACGAGTAACAAAAAGGATCCTGTTCTGTAATGTCATCCCATTTGTTAGAAAATGTTAGCACCTCTCATTTCACAAGGCTTTTTTTGTGCATGGTAAGAATGCATTAAATTTAGTCATGTGCAAAAAGAAATCTGCAACTGGATACTCCTTGTAAAATTACTAGATATATGTGATTTTTCTGTATTTTAACACTTATTTTAATGCAATATGTTAAGCTGGTCAGATGATGAAAGAGCTCTTTGGCTGCTGAAAGTCCTCTTGCCGCCTAATCTTTCCTACTGTCAGTGTATGCCTGATAGTTAATAATAGCTTGAAACTGGTATAGTTTCAAGCTATTTTTTCCAATTTTCCTCCTTGTTGCAATAAAAAGAATAGGTTCTATTAGATGAGTCTTTCTTCCTGCAAGTAAATTGGTGTTTAGTGAAGAGAAAATTAATGGCAATGGTGGAAACTTAGCAGAGCTTCCTACACCTGCTGCACTGGTCATCATCCCCATTTTCCATGGGGAAAGAGGGCTGGTGGCAGTGTCTCTCATCAGGATATCTGTGTGCTCCGCTGCATGAGCCTTTGTTCATAGCCTGACTCCAGGAGGGTTGTCTGGTGGTCCCATCCTTGGGAATGGCCCATAGGAAGCTTGGGAGAATGCCAATTTCTTGCTTATTCCAAGGAATCTGGGGGACTAAAACAAATAGAATATGTTCTGTCTATGTTACGTGACAGGCATGAGCCATACGTTGTCACAAAGATGTCGTGGGCCTTGTTAGGCCTAGCAGACGTGTTGTAGTCCTGGCTCCTGTACTCTGAATGTGAGAACTAGATACGTGCTGGTGGTGTAGTGCGTGTCCTCAGAGGAGAGAACGTAATTTGGCAGCCCACTTTCACCCTCTTCAGTAATGCTGACTCTTCCGTCATCTGTTTGATGAGAATGTGGCTTCTCATATGGCAAACTGAGGCTTATCACAGTAAAAATAAGGATTTCTTTTCTTGTTTTGTTGTTGGGGTTTTTTTGTTTGTTTTTTTATGGCTTGGGTTATAAGAGAGAAATACTTGAATGCAGCATTAATGTGTTTAATTTCTAAGCTTTATTTGGAAACTTTGAAACTGTAAAAATACATAAGCAGTATTGAAGGAAGAAAGTGTTATTGTTTGAAGTATTAAATTGTTCTTTTCTGTCTGAGAATCTGTGTTTCTAGAGATACCAGGCAGTGCTTTTTCCTTAACAAGTACTGCTGCCTGTCTCAAGAGAAGCCAGAAAAGGCAAGATAAGAACTGTTCAGATAAGATAGGTGACACTTCTGTCAGTTCTTGATAACTGGTGAACCAGATGAGGAGCTCCACAAAATTGAAAACAAACAAGCAATGTTGCTCTGTCCCTGTCCCCCAGGTCCAAGAAATCCTCTCAATGCCCTCAAGCTACTGTCTTTGTGAGGGAATCTTTTCTCTTGGGTGGAAGTTTAGAAAATGTTTTGTTGTACTGGTTATGTTAATTAAAATGATCTTTGTTTCACAAGGCAGGAATGCAGAAGGCTGTCCTGCTCTGCATAATTACCTGTCACAACAAAGAGATTATATTAAGATGGAAAACTGAGATTGCTGTAAAATTCTGTCTTATCTGATCTGCAAGGTATATCAGCAGTGTATTTCATGGAACTTGATTGTATCTAAGACTTCAGGGAGTTCCTGGTATCATGTGAGAATACTTCTTTATAGGAAGTACTTGGTCTTTTCCTATTTATATTGGTGAACCTACAGTGCTATTTTTTGTTGCTTCCTATAGCAAACCAAGTGTGAAATGTGCATGTAACAGCACTACCTAAGCCTCTCTGGCAGCCTTATACAGGAGCCTGCTTCTAGTAGTGGTTGGTAAGATGACAGCATTGTGCTGCCAGTCTGTCAGGTGGGTAAGTTTGAACCCCATGGACAGGCCCTCATCTGGGTTGTCCTTATTTACAGACATAAGTTATTATTACTTGTTATTACAGGAGATACAGATAATGCTTTCCAGAAATTGGGACATCTGGGACATTTTATCTTGCTCCTGGAGAAGAAGGTCAACTTCTTTACAGCCTGTGTGTCTTAAGTAGCAGTAAAACCCAGCATGGACTGGAAATGGTTCGACCTCCATTAAAATACATCGCTTCAGATCTAACGGAGCTACGGGGCTTTAGTTGTGTGCATAAACACATGACTGTAGATGGATATTTAAGTGCTTGTAGTGTCAATATAAATATACAGGTGCATGCACTGGACATATGTATGCATGTATAGAGCTGCACAGAAAATGTATAGCAGTCAAAGGACTTTCTGGTACAATGAAATGAATGGCTTTATTAAGATCTTAATAAATGTTCCTCATTAAAAACATACTGAGAAGTAGAAGAAATTGTATGAAAGAGTTAAGCTGGGATTTCAAATAAATGTGTATGGATAGTCAAATATGAACTAAAATCTGAAAACAGAAGAGTCTCTATAAAGATCCATTGAACTGTGACCATATATTTCACTGTTTCTTCTTGTCTCAAGTTTCTTTTGTTAGGGTTTGTCATTGTGCAGTTTTAGGAAGGTTAAAATTTAGTGCAATTTAGCAGTCGTAAGGAAAATAATTGTTTTAATAGAAGAGATTTCATTTTAAGAGGAAAAAATGGTCTTGTGTCAATGGTATGGACTCTTGTCCTCCTGCTTCAATATTCACTTATTTTGGTTCTTCTAAATTTTCAGCATCATGTGCATATGAAATTGGTATCTTAAGTAAAGTGATATTTTTTGAAGTTTTGCTCAAGTGTACTTTCAAATTTTTTGTTTAGCTTCTCTTGGCTCTGCTAGGTCTGCGTACACAAGTGCATGAACTGAACTGTTATTATTACCCAGTGCTTGTTCAGTTTTTTCCCTTCTGCTGTTTGTGGCCTCTAAGTCTTGCTTGTCTACTGTCTTCGCAAAGCAGTGTTTCTGCACAGTCACTTTAAATCACCCAGCATAACAAACCTGAGTCTTAAAAATACATGCACTAAGGAACGTGTCTTGCTGGTTATGGCCATCAAAATAGGTTTCACATGTTGGAAATTGGACAGTATTATAGCTACAGTTCTCAAATCTTGCTTTTGCCCAGTGTCCTTGAGTTCAGTTTTTTAAAGTCACAATGAGTTACTGACTAGTTGGCATTTGATAAATGTGACTCTTTATCCTCACAGGCCACTACAGGCTTTGTTTTGAGAAATACTTGTCCAAACATCCCCATTATTTATTCTTCAAGACATAAAATGTGACACGGGGTGCTGTGCCTATTATCTCCCACACAGACTTGTTTGGTTTTTTCATTTGAGAGAAACCTTGGCCATTTTATTCATTGACCTGGTAAATGCTTTATCAATATATTAAGGTCCTTTTATTAGTGTTTTTTGCTTTGTGGTTTGTTTGTGTTAAATTTAAAATCAGGGAAATAGGCTGTATTGTATGATATATATGGTTGGTAGTACTCCAGAAGAAAGCTTAATTGTTGAAAAAATTCTGAGTTCCAGTTTTCTGATTTTTTGGGTAGTCCATGCTAAGTCGTGAGCAGAAACTTGCTGAAGAACTGCAGGATTGAAGGAGAGCAGAACTGACACAAAGAAAAGCTCTCTTGGGAAATCTTACTATAGTTAAGCAAGTGCAGCAGGATTTGAGCAGTGCTGTTTAGTCTGTTTTCTCAGGTGTGGATCCCAGGGTGCATGAGATTGGATCTGTCATGAGGGCCAGGAATTGGGAGCCGAGATTGTTTAGAGATGTGTCTATGAGAGAAGCCAACTGCAATCTGCTCGTTCCTGGTGATGTTAAAGGCACCTGGTTCAGTGTTAGTCCTGTCTTGTACTTGAGCAGCTGGCCAGCAGCTTGTTGCTGCTTGGAAGGAGAACTTGCCCAAATTTTAGGGAATAGTGGGACTGTCGTTAGGAAAGAGATGCAATGTGCTATTCCAAGGACTTTATCTTGGTTTTAAATAGTGAGTTTGTGGTTTTTTGCTAAGAGTAGGAGAGCTTCATGTAAATCTTTAAACTGCTGGTGATTGACGGGCTTTTATTTATTTAATCAGGGCAATGTGTGTTAAAGAACTGATAGCAAAGGGATCAGGGCTGTGAATATTTTTTACTAGAGATCAACATGCTGCTGTACTGCTGGGGGAAGGTGGAGACTGCTTTGCCACCATCTGGGAACCTTTGCTTGGCTATGGGGCAGACAGACCTTTTGTGAATCAGAGGAGAATTGCCTTTGAAATAAAGTCTCTTGGTGGCAGGTTTTTTTAATCTGCTGCACTGACAGAATTGCTCCATCTTGTCCTCGTAATGCAACTGTATGTGCCAAATCTGCCTGAAGGGGTCTGTATCCAGGAGAGAAGGAAATGGTGATGCCTCTGAAAGGTGCTTACTTTCTTTTGTGAGACAGACTTTCAGTGCCTTTGTGGGGCTGCAGCTGGCACTCTTGAGTTATATAATCATCTTATATAAATTTAATACACACTTTGAATCTATTGTTAGAGAAAAGAATGGAAATCTTGACTATAACTTGCAGAGGCAAACAGTGTGTGCTGTGTCTATAATTGTCAGTTTCCTTAAAAAAAACTTTTGGGGTCTGTTGCTCCTAAAGATGATGGCAGAGATACCAGAACTCCTTTGGTGGGCTTCAAGGGTGGAGGGGTAGATGCAGTGTTTTCCTGTGGCATATGGAAAAGGTGGGGTGGTGAATATACTGAGTTGCATGAAACAGCATTTATAGAACTTGCAAAGAACAGCTTAGGTTGTTCAAGCTTCTTGCCCTGAAGTGTTTGTGATTTGGTCTCTCCTCTCTGAAGAGTTTTTAGGTAGTTTTTTTTCCTGTATGGGGAAAGGTGTTGAAGAAAGAAGCAGATATGAAGAGGGCAAATTGAACAGACAGTATTGCCAACGGCAAGTAACATCTTCAAAGTTTACCTGCAGCTTGTAAACTAAAAAGCACTAAAAAGCACTCTTCCTTGTGCTGAAGTCAAGGAAGCAGCCACCAAACATAAACCTGGTGACTGCATGGAGAGATGGCAGACATTTTAATTGGTATCTTTTTCCAGAGGTCTTGAATTAATATACTTCCTTGAGTGATCCAGGATTGTTTGTACACAAGTCTTGAAGGCAATCTGTGGTTGCTTAAAGTATTTCCAGTGTTTTTCTTTACTGCAGTGCCAAGTTGGTTGGAAGGTGTATTCTGCCTGCCTTTGGAAAAGATGCAGTGGATTCCAGCATAAATTAAATTTCTCTATGGAAATATGAGCGAGGAAATTGAGGCTTTAAAACACTCAGATTCATTTGTGATTAAAATTCAGTCACAATTTAAGCAATTAGTAGCACACTAGAATGTTCACATATAAGTAGCAGCTGATCCTGTAGTGGTTGAAACAGGCCAGTAACATGTTAGGGAAGACTTTGGGTGGAATCCACCTATTAGGTGTGTTTGGGCAGTGACATGATTCTGAGGGAGTTTTAGATTCTCTTAGCCACCAGTAGTAGTACCTTAGTACAGTTTCTGCAGGCAATGGTTTTGTTTCAAATGCATCAGAACTTTATTTGCCCTACTGAATGTAGAGCAATGTGGTATGAAGAGAAGTGGGTGTAATTTGAAATAATTTTCTTGTATTTGGAACTTAAGCGTTGTGCTGAGGAAGAGTCACCGAAAGAACTGTTAGACAAACAATGAAAATAAGGAATGAGATGAGGTGTGGAGTTTTGGTGTAGCTACCTAAGGGTTGTCTCCCTGTTGAGGTAAAGAAACAGTTCCAAATAACGTAGAAGAGGTGACATTATTTTGCTGCTGAACTACACTGTGCTTGCAATAGCCTTCAGGGCACAATGCTGACCAAGATCATCAGTGCCATTTTTGTAGCCTATGCTTGGTAATCCAGGTTTCTTATATTCAAGTGATTGCTGGAGAAAGTCTGCCTGATTTCCTTTAAATATTCCTGGTGACCAGTAATTAAACAGGAGACTGTGCACATAAAAACAGCTGAAGAAGGTCAGTGGTATGATGATGGTGGGTGGATGTTGTGGGTATGCAGCAATTGTGGAGTACAGTATGTCACTGGCAAGAAGAGCAGGTTCTGTGACACATGGAACCAAACTTAGCTTTTATTTCTAATTTCTAGCTTGTGCCAGCTGTTGAACTGTCGCATAGCCTTCCCTGGAGGGTGTTTGCTGCAGGTTATAACTTCATGGAGCTCCTGCTAAGAGCAAAGTGGGGAGGTGGACAAGAGGGAAGGTGCTGCAGTAGTCAATTGCTTCTCTTGAGGTTTATATAATTTTCAGTGCCTGTGTTATTAGAACAATGTAATCCTATGCATTTTCTTTTATTTAGAGCAAAGGCTGGATAAATTGAGATAGATCTGCAAGCAATTTAAAGCAAGTTGCTGAGGTGCAACATTGCTCTAAGCAGGTTCAGGTGGGGCAGGAATCATGTTCCCTTTATGTTTTGGAAGAAGGGCCAAGATGACACTGATCACTGAGAGCAAATCAGCTGTGTTATGTACTGTGAAGTGTAGAGAAAATAAAACTGAAATGTACCAAGTAGTTTAGAATTTACAGTTCCACAAAATGGCAAGAGTTGGCTGTAGGTCCATCAGTCTTGTGGCTGTTATGGTGTTAATGATTTTTCAATTGCATTGCTCTACAACCTCAGTCAATGAGACAAAAGCTAAGCTGGAGCAGGTCGTGAACATCCCATAAAGGTGCTTTGTACTTTACAAACACGTGCTTAGAGAGCAACTATGGAAAACTTTGGATCTATTTTTGGGAAGAAGCTATGTGGCCCAAGCATTTCCTATCACTTTCTCAAAAATGATACAAAGATTCTATGCCTCTTTATTCTGCCCTTCCCTCTTCCTCATTTTTCTCCAGGCTTCTTTTATGCATACATGCCTAAATATAAATTATCGTGTGCATATGTATTATACAGGTGATATGGATGTCTTGGGTTCCTGACAGTAAACAGAATTAGTGTGTGTCTTGTTGAAAATTTATGTAAAAATGTAACCTCACAGCTTTTTATGCTATCTGTACTTGCAAGAAAGGTCAAGTGAGTTGGTGCAGGTGTAAATTACACGTGAATGTAGAAATGGACTTTAAAGAGTGCTCTATGCGTGATATGCTTGAGAAGTCTCTTAGGCTGAGTGAAAATTTTTCGTTTGACTCCTAGTGGAGGGTTTTAACTCATTTTAACTGAGAATTTAATTTGAATGCCTTGAAAAATTTGTGAATTGCAGCCTCACCTCTCTCAAGGCAGTACAAACAAGGAGAGCAGACGGCAGTGAGAGTCCATCTGAAGCAGCACAAGTTTAGTGCTGGTCCAGTAAATCTGAGTTTGCTTCACAAAGTCACCCGCACTGGTGGCTCTAGCCTGAGTGTGTCCTGTTCAGATTTGGCTGAGTTCAGTGGTACTCTGAGCTGGGCTACCGAGAGCAATTAGTAATTTCCTTTGAGGTTTTTTTAGTCTTGTGTGTTTTGTTTTTTTTTTTTCCCCAAGGGTAGTAAATGTGGACCATCCGTGCTAAATTATACATGTGTAGTACAATTGCTTGTAAATCCATGTTAACTGCAGGGTGAAAGGGATTTAAATATCACTGTCTTAACTTTTTCTGTATTTTGCATTGATGTTTAATTTTTAAAGAAATAGATATCTCTGTACTAAGAACAAAAGCTCTGACTCCTCTTTATATATATGTGCATTCAAACTTGTACAAAATGCACATGCTTTTTTGAAAGTGATGTGTGTTCCTATATTTACTGACATGAATGAGGATCTGAACTATGATTTGTGTTGGCACAGTCTGTAGGTGTGAAGGAATTAAGGATTTGTTTGCTCTTTTACAGTTCAAGAGAGACCTAGTCCTACCCTTTGTCATTCCTGTGAAAGAAAATAATCAAAGACTGAAACTTTCTGGAGATGTGATACACACGGTTTTGTAGTTTGGTTTCTTGTTAAACTTACTGGATTCCACTGCTTTTAACAGAGATTGGAAACATGCATATAGGGATGTATCAATTGGAAAACTCCGTATTAAGGAAATTGAAATTAAATACAAATGTGGAACTTGAATGCTAACAGAAGTGCTGTGAAAAGCAATAAAATGTTGAGAGTATTTGGAAGACATGAAGGCATCTGGAGTCAGGAGCAGCGGACAGTGTCCCTCTGGCTTGCGAGAGCCTCGAGAATGGACAGGAATGTTTAGGGGATGACTGAACATCATGAGTGATGGGAAAGTATTGTATCTTGTGTGTTTTGTTTTAATAGCCATGAGAACACTATCAATACTAAGGAAATATTAAAGTTGGAATAGCTGTTCCAGCGGAAAGCACTACTGGAATAGCTTCAGAAATGAATAGTCAGAACAGATACTCCTTAACCTTTTAAATCCCATTTTGTTGTATGATACCTCTTAGGATGGGAATGTTTTAAAATTGCTCTTTAGTACACAAAAGTAACAAAACCTGTCTTAACAAGCAAACTCTATGTACTTTTACAAAAATACCCCCATATAAATAGAAGCCTCCCATCAAAGGGGTGAAAATGTTAGTACAAAGAAACTAATTTCCCCCATGTAGAATAGCATTTCCAGTAACAAGAACTAATTGCTTAGAGCACCAAACAAATAATTAGTTTATAATCAGAATCCAGAAATGCAGATCATTATGTGCTGTATCTTTGAAGCTGAGTGATATTTTCTTCTGATCATCAAAAGCAGATACACAAGCTATTTATACAGCTGGTACTAATGATTAAACCTAAACTTGTAATCAGTCAGACTTTTCTTTGGCAATGTATCTGGTTTAAGGATAAATCAGCACAGGTGGTTTCCGAATCAGAGCTGAAGCAGCAGAGCATTAGTAAGGGTTCAGCTGCTCTTGATTGAGCTAAAGTGAAGAACAAAAGAATTATAGAAATATTGTTTCATAGTGCTTTCCTTTATAATCCCTAAATTAATTCTAATTCTGACTGGTAGATAAACTGTGCTTAATTGTTTATGGTAATACAAAATTGGTTCTATTGTCTGTGATTGGGTAGCCTTAAATATTATCCAGAAGCTCTGTAAAACTTAATTTTTTGTTGATCATGACTTCTGTAAACCTTGTATTTATGGGTCAATTTCTGTGAGAAGTCTTCTTAAATGATGATAAGTTTGTCCAGACTGTATGAAGGATAACATTAGACTTAAGAAATTAATGCAAATTGTATTTGCAGTGAGTTTAATATTTTAATTAAGTGTACAAAACCACATAAAGTTTATGTGAAATTTCTTTTTAGGTGTGGTAACAAAGGGTGCATTTTTGCAGAGTGCATTTTACCTGGTGAGTGAGGTTTCCGTTTCTAGTGATGGACCTAGTGCTCAATGAGCGGTTTTAGAACAAGTTTTCTTGCAGTATCTACCTTGAAACAGCAGTATTTCTGTATTATGGGAGAGAAACCTGCTTCACTATCTATCCTAAACTGAGCGCAGCAGAGACTAGAAACGGGGTGGGTAGAAAGTCCCTGTATTCCGAAATAATGGCTTAGTGTTGTACTGATAATGTGAATTTTGGTGTACAAAAGGGTTATATACTGGAGTTCTTCCTGACTTTTCTCTCTGGCTTTCTCTGTGACTGGAAGCAGGAGTAGGGTGGTATGTTTGCCAAATCATTTCCTTCAGTTTGCCTGCGCCTCTTAAACAAGTGAAACAGCAAACAATTCCATAATAGAGCTTGTAGAACTGTGAATCAAATTAGGGTGTCCACGTGGTGAAGAGCCTCTGCTTAACTTCAGGAGAAATACTGAGATATCTCACCTTGCTGTCTTTGTGTCTGGGGAAGGGTTCATAGGTTGTAGTTTTAGAGTAGAAAAATGTGCATTTTTAGGAAGTCTAGACAATGTCCGCATAGACTGAAGCCTGACAGAATCCCTGATCTCCTTCATGACTGACAACAAGAGTGACAATTAATTCAAGCTGTGTCTGTGCTTTTGTGAAATTGATACCTTCTTGCTAAAGACTGGAATGAGATCATCACTGTATTTTCTTAGGCTTTCAAGCAGTAACCATTCAAGGTCAGCACTGTGCTGGATTATGTTTGAATCACTCATGATCTAATGCTTTGCATCCAATTACCAATCTCCTGAAAAACCTTTTGCATGCAGTCCTGAATTACTCTGTTTTTATAAGTGCTGCTATTAAATGCTTGTGCTGCTTGCAGAGAATGCCGCTGTGAAAAGATTGATTTTTCTTCTCTGTAGCCTGGTTCATGTAGTTCTGTCTAGAGTCCTGGAAGACATGGCTTTTGCCTAATCAGTAACCACTTCCAATTTTCTAAGTGCCTAAGAAACTGACAGCATCCACTGTGACTTGTACATGAACTCTTTGAGAGGGTTGATATGCAATAATAAATGCTTCTAGGGTTCTTTAGAAATTAAAATTTGGGAAAAACCCCACCCCAAACCAAAACCAGCAAACAGTACCTGTAGAGTTGGTTTATTTTTTTAATGAATCAGAAATTAGTCCTCACTTGTTCTATGGCCAAAGATCTCTGAAGAATTGGGCAGTGATGATGTAGAACACCAAGGGTAGTTAAATCAAAGTAAAGTTCAGAAATTAGGGAAAGGTATGGTTTGAACTGACAAGAATTACTCTCTTGTGCCCCTGATTACAGAAGATTTTCCAGAGGACGTTAAAATATAATGTACTCTCTTCAGCATATTGGCAACTCAGTTTCAAATCAGCAGTGGTAGACATGGGGAACACCATGATATTAATAAAAACCCCTTTAGTTTCCAAGTGATGGTAAAGTGGAACAATGGATCCATTGCCACTAGCAGGAATTGAACTGGAGGGTGTAACAAGTTGTTTTTCTGGCTTGTTGAGATGCTTTTTCTGTTTATCTTGTGCCTAATGTGGCCTCTGTTCTAGTCTTTAATATAGCTGGTATAAATATGATACCACTGATGGAAGATTCAAACACAGTGATTTTACAAGTGCTTTTACCTTTTACCTCTCCCTTATGATACTGCTCATGCTCTTGGAAGATGTGACTTTGCTTTTATGAACACAATTTCATATTCTTATTCCTCTGGTTCTTATGTGTCTGTTGCTAACTGTGTTTGATTTGCTTTTTGAATTTGATTTGTAGAGAAGTTAAGGGGCTGTAAAAACTATTAAGTTTTTACAGATTTCTAATTCTTTGGGATGCTTTGCATATTTGCAGTACTGCTACTGTTTCAAAATTTCACTTTGGTTATAAGTGTCAATGGAAATCTATTGCTTTTTTTACTGAACAATAAGCTTTGAGCCAATGCAACATTTTGTTCTGCTGCAGTTGTAGATCTGAAATGGTACAATGGTATTTTGAATGCAAGTTGAATTTTACCATGGAAAAAGCTAGTGGTTTAACAACTATCATTCATTAAGAGTATAGTTTAAATAGCACAGTTTTTAGAGAGAGTTCTCTATCACTTTCGAAAGCTGGCCTCGTGAGATTATGCTGCTGTTCTTGATTATACAATAACAGAAGAATTTGGGACAGCTTTTTATCCTGCTTGACTACCATAAAAACTGTGCTGGATGCCTCTGTGAGAGAGAGAATTTCAGAGCATAGAAGGGAAAAGCTTTTAACTTCTCAGCTTTCTGGGATAATTTACTGTCTATCTTGATAGCATTGTAAAAAAGGAGAGTGGGATGCCTATGATAAAAACAAATATTGAGGGAGTACTGATGCATCCCCACATTTTACCTGGTCTCTAGGCCAGGTGGTTATTGAGAACAACTCATGCATTACAATGGAAAGGCTATTTTTCCCCTATTCCAGCATGTTTTGCATCCTAGTGGCAGCACTCATTCTATGTGCATGCTTCCATAGAAGGCCTGCTATTGTGCATGGAATGGCGGTTTTGATTCTGATCAGCTTTTCAGACATGGCTATTTAAGGTGAACAGCCTTTTGGCTAAGATTTCTCTTCTGTCACATTTTATTCTGAGATCTTTTTCCCTGTAGTCTCCATTTTAGTCAAATCAGTTCATTGCCTTGTGAGTGTCAGAAACTGGAGTGAAGCTATTGTCATTTTTTACATAGATGCTGTCAGCAGTGTGTAACTTGAAGTAGAAAATGTGTCAATTGAAACTTCTAAGGTCTAGACTTGAAAGAGAAAATAGTTATGTGAAAAGAAGAAATTTGCACATACCAACTAGGAAATATTCACTAACTTTAGAGGGATTAGGATATTGTACTGATTTTTAGGGAAGTGGTCTCCTCTTAAGTTAAGTGTTGTCTGCTCTTAGTGTCCAAGTCTGAGCAGATACCTGCACTGGGTAATCCCCAGAACTTGCTTCCCAGCTCACCTGCTCCGTGATCCTGTGGCTGCCAAGAACAGAGACTGTCTGCTTTTACCTGTATATGGATTTCTTGTTCATAGTTTATTAAGCAAATGAGTGCATTTCTCAGAGATCTCGAACCTGCAGTATGCATGTCAGGCAAAACTTGCAATATCTGGTAGGCCTTTGTGTAGGGATAAAGCTGGTGTTTGTGCCAGTCTTCTTGGCAGTAAGCGAGTCCCTGGTTCTGCTTAATGAAATCCATCTGTAGACCCTGTATTTCAGTGGTCTTGTAAACTAATGTGAGTAGGAGGGGACAGCAGATAGTCAGAAGGGGGTCGACCTCACCTAGTACTGTTGCTGGCTTGAAATTTAAACAGCTGTAAATTCTTTAGTCATCCTATTCTGGTGGCTCTTGCTTCTGGGTCTCTGCTAGGCACCTGCAGTAGTCAGTGTCTCTTGGAATACCGGTACAGTGCTGTCTTGGGAGTGGCTTTCTTCCAGCCCCAAGCCAAATCAGGAGCATCCAAGAAGTCAAACTGCGGCTTGCCAGAAGATGTCAGCCTTGCATGTGAAATGTATGCAAGAGGCCATGGCAGTGCCGCTCCCGCAGCTTTGCTGTCCCTCTGCCAACCCTGCCGAATTGCTTCTGGTGCTCTGCGAAAGGCAGCACTTGGACGAAGCTTTGTCCTGAGGCTGCCGGGCACTGGGAAAATGACTCCAGGCGCTGGCCTATATGTTGCTCACAGTGCTGCCTCCTTGTGCTGCTTGAAACAGGAAATGCAAGCTCCCTGACAAGCTGCCTAGATCAGTGGCTTTGGGTGGTCCTAACAGTGGGCTGATAATCTGATACAGAATCTGTGTCATGCGTCCTGATCTGTTGTGTGCCAATAGTAACCTTTTAATAGTAATATAAGGCAAAGCAAACTAATCCTTTTTAGCACTTGCTGCTCGTTAATAATTTTTCATAAAGCTAAGACAAATGTACTGCAAACAACTTAGTTTTTCAATACTGAATTTTTTTGCTTCAAGTAAAATTCTTCTTGGAGGGGAGGGTAAGATTTTGTTTAGAGTCCCTGTCAGATTGGGTGAGAAAGCAGCTGGCATTTGTGTCAGGAGGCTGATCTCTAAAAGTTACAGGTAGTGAACTTAGCAGAGTTTGATCGCTGCAATTGTATTATTTTATGATACTCTGTCTGAAAATGTTAATTTTTGGTAATCCAGTGAATATTGGATTTCTTAATATAACCTTGATCTGGGGGCTAAAACAACCTCTCTTCCTCCTGAAAAGTATGCCTGCCTATGCATGTAGTAGTAAATTGAAGGTCGTTTTACAGCAGTGTGGTTCATCTCTTTGATCTTCACATTTTCTCCTAATGGCAGATTCAGAGGGGTGGCTGTCACTGCATGGCAGGATGAACAAAATGGATGTGTACCATGTGATATGGCAAAAATGTGGCTACAAAAGCATCTATTGACCTCCAAGTTGAGTAGGTTCTGTATTTTATGACCTATGCAATCATTAGCTTCAAAAATGCATTATGGTATGAAGAGGCACTTCAGAATATTAACCACTAGGACCAAGGATATCCTGTGTTCTCTATTGCTCTCTTGATGTACATGAGTGACTGTGGTGAGCATTAGCTTTTGGAGGAGAAGGAGAAAATCACATGTTGAGGAAAATTGAGCATCTTAAAAACTCGTGGGTCATTGGTTACCTTTTTTTTTTTTTTTTTAACCTTAAAGGCTCTCTCATCAAAATCACAAAAAATTCAGATTTATTTTCTTTGGTTGCATATGCAACAAACTCTAGACTGACTGATGTTTTGATGACTTTGAGGGACAAAGGGAGAGAGAGAGCAAAGAGGGGCACAAAGGAGTCTGTGCACTAATGAAAAATTAGGTAAAACGCAGGCTAGCCTTCCTGTAGGCACATGGGAGACCTTGGGATTTGTTAATATATTCACTTAAGCAGGAAACTGTAATAAGGAGAGAGAGAAGGTAGATTCCATGGCTTCTCTGCTCTGCAGTTCAAATTAGAAGCTCTTGCAGTTCATTTTAAGCACTCCAGAGCTAAGATGTAGGAGTAACAAGGGCTAAGTACAAGAGGATAAGGCATAAATTATTCTGCTTCCTTTTTGTCTCATTTCTCTGATTCTCTGTGGGATACAAGACGATAGGCCAAAATTGCCAGTTGGGAAATCTGGGCTGAGCTTGAATTATAAAAGTGTTGTGCTTGTACTATCAGAACCTTCTTAGAGCATCTCTACCGGGTGATTGGATAACAGCATTTGTGCTGGGCACCCTCCTGGCCAAGTTACTGAAGGAAAAAGCAAACACAAACAAAGTGGATGTGGCTCTCAGGCACTCTGCGGGCAATTTCTCAGTGTAATTATAACATTTTCATTCAAGGCATGTCACTTGAGGATGGTGATCTCAGCTAAAGTTTCTTAAGAACTTTAATTTCAACACAAACTTTCATCCAAGAACAGAGGAACTTTGGAGAGGTGGGAAACTGATCACTCCTGATTTTTACGCTCTTCTTTGCTAGTAACTTTTCCTTCCCAACATGACCATATCCAACTGAGATTGCTGTTATTTGCTGCCTCCATGTGAGATGTTTATATTCTAAGCAATTCTGTGAAAATTAGCTTTATGCTCTTTGTGTCCATGATTACATTTTCCCTCAAGGGGGCTGTATTACTCCTTGGTTTCTTGTTAAATGACCCAAGGACTACCAAGCAGGTCTGCATGACCCAAGGTCAGGCAGTGCCTTGTTACAACAATTGTTTTAAATGATAAGAGAAGCAGTGATTTTGTAGGTTCTGTTCGCGTTCTGCTACTGGCTGAAATTGGATGTTACGGTGCCTGTAGATTTTACTCCTACTGTATTTAAATTCTTCTATATAATATCTGTCAGAGGTTACATTCAACCTCTGGAGACTATTGGTATTTCTGAAAAATAAGTGTTTTTCCTCAAAAAACCCCATGAATTGTACCAGGCTCATGGCTCAGAGTTGCCCATGAAGAGCTGTAGGGATGCTACGTGGCTTGAGGTTCTTGTGTTGCTTCATGTGGTATTCTTGTTTTCCAGTGTAGAAAAAGTGGTATAAGAAATGAATTGTCCCTTTATTTTAATCATAATCCATGTGGTATATTTTGGTCCACGGTATTGGCTGAATTCTCTGGTGGGGTAAACATGAATTAAGTAGCTATTAGGAAGAAGTATGGGCTTGACATAATGGATTGGACCTTTGAGCTTCTCTGTTAGATGACAGTGTCTCCAACCATAGCTGATACCTCACAGGGTAGTGATGTCAGACAGGTTCTTTAAAGCCTTTTGCAATCCCAATGCATGCTTTACTACCATTGAAAAAGAAAATGGAAAATGCCAGTTGTTCAGAATTTAAAAGAATGAAAAAAAATCTCACCTTGAGAAATAGATGAGTGAGAAATCCTTGTTTGAGATTTAAAAAATGACTTTTTATTTAGTAGTATTGGAGATTTACTTGAACAGAACTGTAGCCTATGGAGAGTTGTAAAAAGTACTACACATTTCTGGCAGTTGTGGAAAAACCCCACATTTATTAGTTCTTGCAGATATTTTTGCGGTCTCATTATTGTAATTAGAATTTACTGAAGTCATTCATTTAGTCAGTTGTTATTCAGTTATTCTAAGTATTATTCTGCACTGGTAACTTGGTGCTTTCCACGGTAAACTTGTCTAATTGGCCTTAATTACATTGTGTATTGAAACATTCTTTTTTAGGTTTTTTTTAGAGGAACAGGACAGAATAGTGCTAATGGCAAAACATATTGCTTGGATTTATATAGGGGATTTTCAGGGCAGTTTTCAAATTTTTTTTTTTTTTCAATTGGTCTATGTACAGTGATCAGTCTGATTGGAAAGATTTGCTCTATAATGGCTAGACTACTCTGAATGTGTTCTTAGTCTTGGATTGAATGGAAATACGTAGACAGAATGTATGCACATGTGTAACTATAGAATGTGTGGTTAAGTGGAAGGTGGGAGATGATGGTTAACCCTGAACACTGATTTGTGTTTGGTTTGTCACGAGAACAAAAGCATCGTTTTGGAGCAAAATAAATTCAGATAAATGAATTTTAGGGTTTTGTTTCCTTATGTAGTAATCAAATATATTGCACTTCCATAGGATGAATGCAATCATTCAGTGTAAACTGGGGTTTATCCAATGAAAGTTACTTGAAGAAATAACCATATCAGGTAGTTTTAAGCAGTTTGTTATATGGGTGTACTTACATAAATTCCTAAGTTAGAGAAATAAAATTATGCTGATTCTCTTAAACTGCAACTGAAGTAGCTTCCGTTGGGTAGAAATAATTACTGTGTAGTCTAAACAGTCATGAAGGGGTGAGAAGCTGTATGTATTGAGAAAATCACAGAAACATTGTTGACTAATGTAACAGTAGGAGGCACTTGAAAGAAGGATTGTGAGTTTTTGGCCAATAAATTTGCAGAAAAGTGATTTCCATTAGAGAGTGTAGTAGAAAAATAATAAATTCAGTTGGATTTTGAGTGGCTAGTGGTAATTTTCCTTTCTGTTTGGATGCTGTGGTCTTGCTTAGCAAATGTGCTCTATCAGTTGGCTGGACAGCAAGCCATTCCTTCAGAAATTGCATTGTATTTCTGAAACATGAGGAGGGAAAAAGCTATTGGAAGTGATGCTACTTGAATAGATGTTCAACTATCCCTGTTTGCAGCAACCTTCCAGCACATTTCAGTGAAAGGAGTGAAACTGAAAAGATGGGTTGCTGCCACTGAAATCAAGATGCCAGTTTCCATTCAGTCAATGGTAGCAATCCTATTTGCTTTCTTTTTACTTTGTCCTTCATAGTTCCCTTGCTGTCATCAGGAATGAAAGTCCCAGGGAAAAATGCTCTTTTCTTTTTCTTGGAGACTTAAGTTGGATGTGCGAATAAGTTCAAGCTTGAACTTTTAAACTCACCTTTAGACTTCTGTGCTTTCTGTAGGCTGTTCTTAACAGCAAATGTTAAGCAAAAAAAATCACCATGTGATGTATGAAACAAGACTTGAATAATAATAAAGAAGGATCAGACGGTGAAATTTGTAATACCTCTGTTGAACTCAGAATAAACTGGCTGTTTTCTCTCTATATATACAAGAAAGTAAAAATATGTTGAAGTCATTATAGAAAGACTAGATAAATAATCACTAATAAATACATCTTGTGTTTCCTGTTTGACTCTTTCAAGGATACCTTTGTATTTTCTTTTTCCTTGAATTAATTTATTATCTGCAAGTTGTTGACTAAGCTTTTGTGAATATCTTGCAGCCTAGAGTTTACTGTGAGCAGTTGGCTGGGACTCTATTCCTTAAGTACTACACAGGCTGTGTTGATTTAAAATGTTGTATGACCCAGCTATCCTTGATTATGTAACTTTCCCCAGAAACCTAAGAATTGCTACCTACAGAGCCAGTAGACCAAGTAGTGAAAAGATGCTTTAATCAAGTCACCAAGGTGCAGCATATCAAACATGGCTTGCTGTGATGCTAGGAAAAGTAGCCCTTATGATATTATGTATGTAGGGTTGCCTACAAAGCGCAGCTTTTCTACTGGAGGGGATTGCAATGTGCCTGATTGCCACCTCACTGTGGAAAACAGAAATCTTCAACCAACAAAGCAGTTCTTATGGCTTTCATTCGTAAATGCTGCCTCAGTGCAACATGAGGCAGCAACCCATCACTCTGTAGTCCCTTGTTCCTCTGGGAGGTAGGGTGTGTACTTTGTGACCCATCACTGTAGAGATTTCCTGCCCATAATGTAACAGGAAAACTATCCCTGCTTCCTCCCCTTCCCTGTAATTATTAGAGTTTGCCATGTCTTACATAATCTCAGAGAGGAGAATGGCCTAAGGTTACCTGGCCTAAAAGCTGAAGTTTGAGTATAATTTCTTGTTTTGGCTGTCCTTGCTTGGATGCTTTTATTTTATTTTTGTTGACTTTTTCCCCAGACCTCCATGATTTTTGCGTGGAAACAGAATACGACCTTAAAACTGGCCAGTGTGTCTTAATCTTGTTTTGCTTTCCTCTTGATCATCAGTGTAACCACTAACCACAAGCATTTCAGCTTCTAAGCAGATTTACATGAACATCTTTAGAAAGAAAATCCTTGTGAGGTGAAAATCTTCCTGGGATAAATTATGTCACAGCTAATGGAACAGGCAGCTGAGAAAAGTCAGTGAATCTTGAACAAATGGCAGAGATCTAAAACTCTGAAAGAGTCTGGAGTGCCTTGAACCACACAGACTTTTTGCAGGAGAAAGCAAGCTGGGGCAACTACTCTGACAACTTGTTTTGCTTTTCTTACTGCTTTGTCTCATTTCTGTAACTCTGAAATGATGCAAGACAAGATAGGAGGGCAAAGTAGTTCCTTTCTGTTATGTCAAAAGGTTGTTACACTTGACAGTCATGTGCTATTTTTCTGTTTGAAATGTTGTCTGAATGGATTGCAGTAACCGCTGTAATGTATCAGTCATCAACTAGGATATTTTTGTTAGTCCTTGTGCTGTAGAGTAAGTAACTCGAAGTAAAAGTCAGTGATGGGGAAGAGTTGCTCAGTTATGATAACCTACACCTTTTCCTTTTAATCCATGTTTGTCTTTCATTGCAGCGATGCCCAGTATTGTTTCCAATAATCCTGCTTCCGATGGAAGAGTATTGCTTTCAGTCTGAGTGCAGTTTTTGCTGTATCATATTTGGTCAGGGATAGGTCTCCCACTATTTTCCATGGCCAGTCACATTCTGCCCATAAGATGTGCTGACAATGTGCACTTTTTTGTGTGTCTTGTGGAAAAAGCAACCAAACATTGGTTACGCTTTGTGCTTTATGGGAACAGGTGACTTGGTTGTACTTAATAGTTGGAATGGAATGACCAGGCAGACTGTGGGTAAAGATACTTTTAGCTTGAGGTGGTTGTGCAATTAAATGGATAAAATGTGGCATTTCCTTACGTTGAAAGGAATATATATAAGGAATATGTTGAAGGCTTAGAGCTTTTTTAGTAGGAATTCAATTAAATCCATAAGACACTCTTGGCTGAATTAACAAAGTCAAAATTATGCATCGCCACTACTTCTGTCCATTTACGTCTTATAATAAATGTAAAAAGAAAGTGGTCACTGTCATTCTGAATGCTATGAATAGGAATGTGACAATAACCTGGCTGGTGTAAGCATTTATAGTTCCAAAAGAGTGGAAATAGATTTAAATCTTGTTACAGGTTTAATTACCAGACAAATATAGGTAAAGTGAAACTTAGAAAATTGTCATAAGTTGAGTTTAATTGTTTTTTTTTTTTTTAGTTCCTGAATGTCTTTTAAAGAAAGTCAAATCACAGGTAGTTCTGGTTTCTTGTAGATTAAGTCAGTAATAAAAAAATAGTCAATAAGAAAACAATGAAAAAGAAAACAGTCAATAAGAAAAAAATGAATTTTTTGCTTATTTAGAGCTGTGCAGGTTCAGAGAAATCTATTGCAAATGGAAGATGTGAATTCCTGCCTTTTGCTGACTTGTCCACGTACTCTTGCGATGTTGTGGGCATGTAGTATTTAGCAGGTGTAGGAGGTAATGGCTCTGTTCTGTTCTATGAGCTCAGGGCTCTCTGAGACCACTTGTAGCTCCACACCCTTGAATCCTGCTTGCTGACTCCCAAATTCAAATCTTAAATTTGTGTGGGCTGGCTTAACCCATGAACAACTGATACAGTAAGTGAGAACACTCAGGCTCAAATACTGTCTGCTTTTCTCTAGCTCTAGGGGCAGATTAAGCAGCACTTAAAGTAATTTTTCCATTTTGAGTCCTTCCTCTCTTCTAAAATTCACTCTCTAGGCAAGCTGGCCACTTTGTTAATGATTATATTGGCACTAAGGCTGTCTTGTGGCAGTAATGAATTATAATATCTTCAGAGCATGGAATTTTTCTTTTCTTCATCTTCATAAGTTTTTTGGAAAACACGTTGACCAAAGTAACCTTATTGCCATCAGTGAGACAAGAGAGTTAATGGTATGCTTGCAAAAGAAAACAGTGCTCAAATTTGGTACTTTTTAGTGGGTGTTTTCTGCAATTCTTGTCTTCCAAGTGGCCAAGGATCAGAAGAGAGTTTCTGACCTTGTGCAGTTTTGCAATTCATAGATGTCCAGCATGATTTAGGATTTTAGAATTAAATGGTTTGAGTTTGCTAAGTTGTAATTGAGCTGTTAGATTTCATTCACTAAACATAGTTTGGTCAAACAACTGACCCGTATTTTGGTTGGTTATTTGATGTTCTGAAAAATAACCTGCCTTGCGAAATGGAAAATTGAGGTCAAGCCTTTTATGTGCCTCATTTAAAGGAGCTTTTCACTCAAAATCACTTGAACTGAGCCGTGTCTTGGTGCTGTGGGGGGTGTGTCTAGAGTTAAGGGTTATGGTTTATCGTCTCTAAAATTTTTTTCAAATGTGTTTTTCTGATAGATTCTCAATGAATATCCTAATCTGAAAGTACATGTAGTGGTGGTATTTACTGTAAAATTTCTGCTTCATGTTCAAAAGGTCTGTCTGAACTTTTCTACCTGGTATTGACAAAGTTTGCGGTTTTGTCTGAAAAGATCTTTCATGGCATTTGGTTTAGGTATTGTCTCTGCCCCATTCCAATACAAGCTTGGAAAAAAGCGTCTGTTTGCCACACCACCTCTTTAGGGTGTCAGAGAGAGCTTTTAGGGGTCTGTGCTGATGTTTCTTCTCCCTTGTAGCACAATATTGAAAGCAGTTTTGCTTCATTACAAGGAGATATTTCTTTGGGTAGGCAAGGGGTTACTTACAATGTGTGAAACCTGCTTTCACTTCCAGGTATATCTTTGGTAAGGAAAGAACAGTGAAAAGCAGCCTAAAAATATTTGAATTTGGGAGTCAGGAAGCAGAATTCAAAGTTCATGTTTTGAAGTATCAGTTGGCACTGACAGTGTGCCTCATACAGGTACTCACTGGGCTGATGGGTCTTGGTACCAAAGCACTGGGTCTCTTGTCCTTAAAGTATTGATGATGTGACTGAACTGCTCCTTGCTCTGGCTGTGCAGTTTGTGTTCTTGATAAATATCCCCTGCTCAGGAAAATGGGTGCTTGTGATGGAGCTGCTGCTGATAAAATAATTTCAATTACTTATCTTTTTGAAGTAAGATTTCTTGAGAAGTTCAAGAAAACAGTCTAACTTTTATCTCTTTGTAGACAGTAATGCTTAGTGGAGAGAAATATTTCAGCTCTGTTTGAAGTAAGAGTCACTGAAGGCAGATGCCCAAGATGTTAGTGGTAGTTTATGCTGTAAATCCATTCATGTCCGACCAAACCATGCGCTCTGTGTTGGTAACGTTGATACCATTGCTGGTTTCTAAAAAATATTTGGATTTTTTCATAAAGAAATAGCTTCTGTGAAAGTTGATTCAGCTGTTTTAGAAGTTGTTTTGCTCCCTTTTGGATTCAGTGGGATGTTCTAGAAGCTCTTTGGAAAGGGAATATGGTACAAACTGGTCACACTCATAAATAAGTTGTCAATATACTTCAAGTACAGAAGCTGGAGAATCTTTGGAGGGTAGATCTGATTTTGTATCAGGAGGTAGAAATGTTCTGATGAGTGTCTAGCCTATATTGAAGTGTACAGCCCTGTAATGGAAAGATTGCTGTTAAAATATCTGAAGACCAGCCTTCCATATTTCTGGAAAGTAAGATAAAGCAATTTTACAGTGATTTATGCACCTTGAGGAAAAGTAGATGTTGAAAAGGTACCATTAATGTTATGTTACCTAGCAATCAGCAGTAATGCGGTAGAAAACCTGTTTGTGATGCATTTTGTGGTCACAATTTTTTCAAGTGAGCCTTCAGTAGCAGAACTAGATAAGCCATTTCAACCAGTGTCTTGGACTTGAGATTTGTGAAGTATAATCTTTGTTTTGAGTTGCTGTTTTGTTACTGCCTCTGGCAACATTTATTGTGATTCTATGATACTCTAAAAGAGAGCACATTTATTCCTATGTTTTCAAAGGAGCCGAGAGGCTTTTAGTTCACCTTTGAAGGGCTACAGTAAAATGAATTTAATCAAATCTTTCAGGTTTTGTTTGTATGCACATGATTGCCTAAAAAAAGTCTTGGTAATTAATTGCTATTTCTGATCCACAGGCTGCTTTTCTCAAGACAGACACTGGATCAATACATGCTTTAGATGTTTACAAATCAGTATATTAATGACACTCAATTGTGCATTTATTCTCACTGGAGCTGTGACTATTCCTACAGAAACGCCCCAGAGAAATACCCAGCACAGAGCAAGCAGGACTAAATGTCACTGGTCAGAAAGGGGGAATGCTTGAGAAACTGCTTAAAGCATTCTCTCCTGTCCCTTAAAGCATTGGAGCTGCCTTCATGTCCTTTCCCAAGTTCCCTGGCTGTTTCAGGTGTTAGTCACTGATTTGGATTTCGTGGTGACTGATGGATTTAAACCTCCTGCAAACTAAACCTAAATGTCAGTCTCAGATAATGCAAAGAACAAAGCAAGGGAATTGTAGGGACAGCCTCAAATTGCTGATGTCCACCAGCAGAACGAGCTAGAGGCAAGATGCTAATTACAAAAAATAAGTCATTCTAAAGGCGTAAAGGAGAAGCCATCTTCAGAGAGGATTAAAGCCGGTCTTTGAGAGAGGACAATTAATAGGATGCTCTACAGGAGCAGCATTTGAAATAATTGTCTAATATAGCAATTGCACTTTGAGAGGAAGCTGCATTCTACCCTTTCTGGCAGTATACTGAATGTAGGAGGAACAGTGAAATTAAATGTGGAAAATTCTAAGCAATTCTTAGCAAAGACAAGATTTTCTACACCCAAATAGAGGGATTTGCAATTCTGCATGAAATCCATGAGGGACTTTGCTACCGATACTTCCCCTTCTTAAAATGGATGTAGATATCAGGCAATATGGGCATTTAAAATACTGACTGGGTAAATCAACTCACTCTACGCAGAGCAGTTCCTGTGCATCAGTTGCCTCATGGGAAGGGTCAATGAGAAGCCTCTGCCCTTTGTTCCTCATGGTTTCTGTGCTGTGGAGCTGCTGATGTGCAGATACGCTTGTCTAGTTTTCTGTGAAATGCTTTGGATCATACAAACATGGATCTAGAGGGTTTGGATTACAAAAATAACTCATTCCTTAAAGCCATGGCACAACTGATTTTAAACTTGAGTGCTATCCTACATTAACATGTTTGTAAGGAAGCTGTATAGAGTACACTGAGAAGGCAGAAATGACATCCAACTACAAAATTGCCATTGTTATGCCCAATGTCATGCATGTTCAGATGCACAGATGTAGACAGTGTACAGCAGTTAATTTTCCGTCTTGCTTTTCTAGCATATGTAAAATATTATAGTTTCTGGTTGTGACCAGAGATACTTATAAGAGATATGAGATACTTGAAAGCATCCATGTGATTACTGGAAATGAAGAGCACCTTTAATGATTAAGCTACTTAGATACTTGCAGCTGGCAAAATTATTAAATTTTATAACGAGATTGAATCCACTCCTCTTTATGGGAGGTGGGAAGGGAGAGTAAAATTCAGGGCTATATTTTTTAAAGACAAATAATTGTTTAATGGAGAACTTCAGTCAGGAACGTGAGAGAAGTGCTTACCTGTGGTTTAGTCCAATGTAGTGTGTAAAGCTTGCACATGCAGTGTCTCCTCAGTAAACGCCTTCTACAAACATCAAACCAAGAGTGTTTCAGCTGGAGTATGAAATAGCCCAGTCACAATTATGTGCTAGTAAATTAGTGTCTTATTGTCAAAAAAAGCCAATGGCTTTTGTCATTAATTAATCAGTAATACTTGAGTACTGTGTTGTCCTGAAGTTATGGCACCATTTAGAAATCAGCCATTAATGGACCTAGAGGTAGGACAGACTGCATGAGCTGTAGGACACGGCTGTCATTTAACTGAAGGGGGAGCAGCTTTTAGCGTAGTTTAATGATACTTGCAGTTCTTAGGTTTGGTAAAAACACAAAGGTATAAATGAGCCTCTTTCAAGTAACTGCATATTGCACTGCATTAGTCTGTATCTCCAAGTCTGCTATACTATCCTACCACTTGTAACAAGTCTTAGGCTTGAAATAACAAGTTTTTGTGAAATGGATTTAGAAAAGTTGCCTTATCACGGAATTTCTATTTTCTCTTAAAGCTTTTGGCACTGCTGTTTTATTATAGGGGAAGGTGTATTCCAGTAGGCAGCATTGGTGTGGCTGTGCAGGCAAGTGTGCACACACAGCCTGGTGTGGTGCCTTGTTTGTTTTGCAGGTGTCCTGTTAGGTTGGCTGTTTCATTCTCCTTCAGCTGTAGGACAGAATTTTCTCATTGACTTGTTCCCCCCTTAAACAGTCTTTCTCCTTCCTTAAAGGTGTTGCTGTGCTTCCAACCACTGTGCTGCAGTCTCGTTGTAACATTTAACAGTCTGTAAGTAGCCGAGACACAGAAGTCTGGGTTTTCTGCGGCAGCATGACTTCAGTGATGAAAAGGCATAATAATTTGCCCTCGGTTTATCTGCACTTTGTGCTGTTTGATATTGAGACTCAATCAGGAGTGCACAGCATAGCTTTATTTCCTTCTCACTTTGATTGGTGACTGATCTGATTTCCCCCATGTTGTAATTAATCTTTGCACTGAAGTATGCTTAGGTTGATAGCTCAAAGAATAGGTGGTGGTGGCTTGTATTACTATCTACATGCTTTAATCCTTTCGAATGTCTGGATGGACTAAACAAATATATAGCTGTTGCATCTGCCCTGCTGCGATGATTACTCCGGTGGCAACACAGTTTTTTTGTTTTTATAAGCTGCTGTTTTATTTTGCAAGAAGTTTTTGAATTACTCCTCTGGAAGGTTACAAAAGTAAGTGGTTTATGGCTTTTATGGTCCTTCTGTTTTAAGGACAGTTAATGGACAAGCAGGTACAAAGTATTGAGAATTTGGGTTCTAATGTAAAAATGGCATCAAACCTAGTCTTTCCTGAATATAAATATTAAGGTATAGTCATATTTAAAAACAAAACAAGCAGTGAAACCCAGAGCTAAATCCCACAAGTAGATATACAAGATAGAAGTGAAGGAAATTAATATTTGAGAAAGCCAGTGAATGCAGCATGATGAGTATGACAAAATCTCCTGGGCAATCGGGTGTATGTGAGAGCCAAATCTGTGCCATTGATTTATACTCTGAGTTTTTTGGATGAACTTGGAAAGAAAGACTATATTGTTGTTGGGAAATGTAGATTGCTGTATTTCATTCCCCTCCAAGGGAAAACTTGTCTCTTCAGGAATTTCCCACTCAGTATTTATAGCTGATTCTATCAGTCCCGAGTTAAGTTACTTTCCAAATCATCTTCATATTAAATATTTTTTTTTAAAGTTGACTTTTTACTATAGTAATTCAAAATGTAATGCTGTTTTGTCTGGTCACAGTCAAAGATAGTTATGTTTGTACAAGAAATTGTTTCATTTCCAAGGAAAACTTGTTACAGGAGAACTTATAAGTGAAATGATTACTTAAAGCTACTTGTCACAAGAGGAATTAGCTGGAGATTAACCTGTTGGAGTGAGACTTTTTTTTTCCTACTTCTGTTTAGACCTCAATTTTATTATTCCTTTTTTTTTTTTGGAATGAGTTTGTTTACTTGTGTCCTTGAAGGTAATAGTGATGTCTGACTTCTCTTCAAGACACTTAACCTGCTGTGTTAGAATATTATATGGCTGATGAAGAAAAAAACAGTGGATATGCCATGTTAGGGGGTTGTATTTTTATTATGCTGTTCTGTTGTTCGTTACTCATGTCTGTGTTGCAATGCAGCTGTGAAAGAAATATATACTCATCTTTAAAAGCAGTCACTTTAACTTCTGATATGCTGGGGTAAAAGTGAATTCTCGTGCCGTGTCATATCTGTTTATCAGGGATAATTTGATTTGCACAAGTACCAAACACTGATGACCTGGCTCTTCTAACTGCCAATGGGTTTCTGTACCTTGTCCTATAAACAAGGAAAAGCTGTGGGTACCCTGGTACATCTGGAATGCCACTGAAACTTGTCAGGCTTAAGTCACAGCATTTATGAGTTGAAGGGAGTTATTTCTTTCCTAAAATGCCCCATTCCATTTTACAAGTGGCGTAAAGCACGAGTGAGGCCAAGTCTGATTAAAAACTACAGTGCTTAAAACTCTAGCAAGATCAAGTTCCTTTGAAAGTTAAGATCTTGGTAACCAAAATCAGCATTTACATGCTTAGAAATAATCCCTTTTTAAATTTATTTTTCTGTGTTTAGAAATTGTCCTCATTTTGCCACCCTAGTCAACACAGCACAGTATTTTGTGGGTTATGTGCTTTTGCTATTAAAATCTCATGTTATTGCTTTAAATGTGTTGTATTTAACAAAATAAAGCACCTGGCTTTCAGGAGTAATTTCAATAACAAACACTATATATAAAGAATATTTCTTAAGATGTCTGTCTGAAAGTAGATGTTCGTAAATATTTTGTGGGACCTTACATCCTTTGTAACTAGTGCTCAAACTGTTTCAAAAACTACATTTTTCAAATGTTGCTTTAATGAATGGTTAGGGAGCTAAATCCAACTCACTACCTGCCTAAAAGTGCCAGTGCTGCCTAGTTTTGTGTTTGCCTTTCCTGGTAATGCTTTTTGTGTTAGTGTTGAAACCAGAGGTAAATAGTTTACAGATAAAATAGAGCATCCTCCATAAAACTGCTGCACTGGGGAGATGTCAGGATAGATCCAGTTTGGAAACAACCATTTGACCGTTAACAAGACCAAACAAAGTGTGTGACTCATGCAGTACAGCTGGCAGTGGGGCTCAGAAATTACGCAGTGATTTTCCCAACCGTGATAGCCCTGGCAGCAGGGCTGCAGCACATTTTTGGTGTTGATTTCCTACAGGGCCGTGTTTATGTTGGAGGCGGTGCACAAGCTGCTGTGTGGACATCAAATTATTCTATTGGTTTGAGGATTAATGAGGTTAAATTAGCTCAGTCATTTACTGCACATTTTATTGAGGTTCAAGCTGTTCAGACTGTTGCAGTTAATATAAGCAGCCCAGAATGTTGCCGGTTAAATGCAAGTTACTCACCAGGGATCCAGAGTTCATTATTGGAAGGAATAGGACAACTTTAGTTGTGATAAAGTTAAACTTGTTGGGAATACTCTTCCCTGTGTTATTTGAGAGGCAAAACTGGAGAGAGCATCATTGATCAGCAGCACAGCAGGATACCTCGATGATACATTTAGGGGGATGCATTGCTCTCTTTATACCTGTTGTACAGATGGAAGTATTGATTAAAAAAACTCCTTTGGGCCTTTGATTTGCATAAAAATAATGTCCCATTTACTAATGAAAAAGAAACTGGAGTTAGAGGGAAGCGAAGAGCTAGGAATGAATATCTCTGCTTAAAAACTAAACCCACTGGGCAAGAAAGTTGCTGTGGTGACACTGGCTCCGTCTTGGCTTCTGAGTTAAGAGGAAACAGTTGTGCACAGATCGGTCCATCTTACAGAGGTTTTCTCTGAAGATCTCATAAGTCTGACACAAAATGATGTTTGTAGGAATTGTGTTTAAATGTGCTTCAGAAATGGTAGAAAAGTTTGGAAACCCCCACCAAAGTGCGAGTTTAAGAGAGGTTAGGGTAGAAAATCATGAGTAAAATTTTTGATCTAAAATAAACTCTTGGTTTTTATTTTGGGTTACTTAAGTTCCATCTAACTTTTCAATGGGTTTTTGTACCTTGTCACGCAAGAAGGGCAGTGCTATGGTATGTCTGGAATGCCACTGAAAGGAAGAAGCAAGTAGGCTTGGCTTGTGGCTTTTGTGCTCTGAAGGGAGCCTGCTTCTTACCTGCCTGGTTTTCAGTGCTTTCCAGGTTGAAGGAGAATTGCCCTATCACTGATGGGAAGCTGTGTAAATGTTTGGGATAGTTTTCTCCTCACTGAGAAAAATTTCTAGTGGTCTATGGGTCTTGGAGCAGTACTAAAGGTGTAACTCTTGGGGATCATGGGGAAAAATCAGGTCTAACTCTTAGTTAGGAATGAGTAGTAGTTATTAAATAGTACTTTAGGACAAAAGATTCATTTCTTCTAAAGTCATCAGGTGTTTTTATAAATTATGTTGATAAATTAAAAAAGTTTTGAGAGAAACTGAAGTTCCATCTTAGACCCAGAGGCTGAATATATGTGGTTTTAAAGAAACCAGATGCACTATGTCCATGGCTTCCTTTTGGTGGGAGAAGGGGGTAAGGGGTCAGGTAGCACCAAAGCAGAGTATGGCAGCACTCTAGAAAACTGCAGGCAGAACTGGATTTTGCTGAAACTTGGCCTCATCCTGAACGCAGACATGACCCTCCCTGGGTCACACAAGCAGTGAGTTTGAGTAATATCTGGACAGCAGGATAAGGCAGGTATTTCTGTGGTTTTGGCTGTAAGCAAGGTATCTCCAGGTGACCTGCTCATGCAAATTACTAAAAAAATTTAATTATGTTGCCTAATACAAAAAAAATCAAAAGAAATTATTTTGAGTTGAGCTAATCTGCGAAGGTGTTTAACCAACACTATAATGTATTTTTAACAGACTATTAAGCTAAGCAAATTACTAATAAGTAGAAACAACAAAACTGTTGGGTCTCTTGCATGCAACCAAATCTAATGAATTTTACTTGAATTTCTTTGTCTATAATTCTATACCTTTCAGTAGGACAAGTAATTTCCAATGAGGAAGATTTGGCTCATTTAGACATAAGGCAAATATGAATATGAGAAATTAATATATATACACAAATATGAGGTATTACCTTACAGCAGTCAAGATTGTGCTACAAAGTGAATTTGAAGAACCAAACAGTATGTTGTAAGGTACTTAAAAGTACTCGATAGTGACTGAAAGTCTAGAGTAACTGTTATTTGTCTTTTCTGGGCATGGTATTTCTATTTTACCCTATTCCCATCCATTAGGATAGCTTGAGGGATTTCTCTTTCCTTGTGTTAAGCAAGCTTCAGAATACCTCACCCTCAGGTTTCATTGTTACATTTTGAGTCTATAGCATTTGCTGCATTATTCCTGAGAGCTTCAGGATCTCTTTCCCTGCATGTTTTTGTGCTAAAGGCAGCCAACTGAAGTGTCTCTCAGAGGAGTTGGTCCCTCTTTGGGAACACCTGGAAGAGACATTCTCTGTGTCTTCATCTTCTCTGCTTTGTTTTCAGAAATATTACTTTTAGAGCTGTCCTGATAATACCTTTTAAGCAAAAGTGCATTATATAATACATGGCATAAATTGTGATAATATAGGCTATGGAGCTGGTTAAATATTGAGAGATACTTGAACATCCCACATTGGGCAATTCTTTCCATTTCTGGCTCCGTGGCTGCTGTAAAATGGCAGTGCTATAATTGAGTGCAATTATGTCGGATATGTCAAGAAGACTTCGACTCTGTCTTTGCTCTAAATCAGGAAGCCAGAATGATGCTGTAGTTAAGACTTTGTAAGCTTTCTGAAGCATTATTTTTGTTGGTACTGGGTGCTTGCCATGTTTTTTTACAACAAATTACCATCTTTTTTTAAGTTCAAAGAATCTCCATTGGTTGCTTTTGTTTTTTATTGTAGCTTATTTGCTTTCCCATTTATGTGCATATAAAAAAAACCTCTCAAAAGCTCGTGGGGAGCTTGGTGGTCCAACAGGATGTTTGATGCAGTCAGTGACAACAAAGCCAGCACATTTGCAGGTCAGACAGTTTGGATTAAGTGAGTTCAGGAAGCAACCTTGAACACAAATTGTCTTCCTCATGAAGATGATGTCAGTGAGACTTTTATAATGGCCTTTCTGTGACTCTTGTAACAGCTTCTATTCTTTTTGGGTTTCTTCCCATATGAATGAGGACAAGATTAAATCTTGGGAAAAAATTTATGGAATGTTAGAACAGCTCTGTCAAAAGCTCAGTAATACTTGAGCGCTTTGGTTACAGGTTTCAAAAGTTGTTTAACACTGTTACATTTTAATTTATGATGACTTTAAAGGAAACTTTTTCTGACTAAAACTTAGCATGTTCTCAAGTTTTGCAAAATTCTGTTGCAGAATTCCCACCCCCCCACTCCGCTCCCGAAATTCTTGCTTTTTTTCTGCTCCAGTGTGAGGGAGATGGCCATTTGTTTATCTGAGTGGGGAATGTGGAAAAAATTGGAACACTTGTGCCAAAGGTCCCATGAATATGCAATTCTCTTAAATAGTTGGACATAAGGAGTGGTAGAGCTACTGTGTCTTCCTGGTGTTTGAAGCCTGACCAGAAATTGTCTTCTGCATGAGTTCCAAGCCAATGTCATTTATGCGCAGTTAATTAGTGCGATATCAAGCCTAAGGTGACATCTCAGCAGTGCTTTCCAGCTCAGATCAGGATTGTGCTTTCCATGTTCCTGTGGCTGCTGGCTGCCTTTAGGTCTGGACAATGTTCATGTTTGGCCTGGGTTTTTTTACCCAAAATTTGTGATGTTTGCAAGGCTGGAATGGTGGTTATTAGTCTGCTTAAAAATGCAACATTTGTAAGCATTACAGGGGTTGTTGAAATTTGAAGCGTAGAAAAAAGTGATCTTGGGGGAAACTGGCATCACTCTTCAATACCACAGATCAAAATAACTGCTAAGTCTTGTGTTCTGCTTTTTGTTTGACTGTTGGTATTAAAATTGAGCTTGCTTTAGAGGCTCTACACCTCTAATTATGGAGTCACCATCAGTCTGTACTGCCTGGCTGGGTACATCAGTAGCTTGAGGGAGATTTTGGGACTAATTGTAGCTTGCTGGGAAAAGGCCTAGAGTAAAGAAAAATATGTTCTAATGCTTTGAGTCCTTACCATGTGCTGTTTATCCTCTCTCAAAGCTTGTTTGTCTGTCTGCAAGCAATAACTTAGAATTGTGGAAGGCTTATCAGTTTGATATCCACTTTGGATTGTGGCTTATAACAAGCATACAAAATAAGTTGATAGTTTTGGAGCATTTTCACTTTGGAAATAGCCATAACTGGTCAGAATGATCCACCTGTCACCACTGAAATTAGGCATGTCCACTGCAACAGAATGGCTGGGTTTTTCCATCTTTAAAATAAATTTAGAGATATTGAAAGTTTCTTCCTTAGATTTTATTAGCATATATTTGACTTGGAAAGCTTGTTTGAAGGTGGTAAGTGACATTTCTAGCAGCAATTACTACTTCTTGTACTTGGAAAGATTCTGCAAGGGATTTGAAGGCAGAGAAACCAGGTTCAAAATAAGTCAGAACTTGTAATAGTGTCCTTTGTTTCTAAAATATGGAAAAGCAATGAGATGTGATTTGTGGCTGTCATTGTTTCAGCACATAAAAATCCTCCAGCCTGAGTCTTGTATTGCATAAACTTTTATTCTTGACTACTGGGGAAGGCCATCTAAGTTTTAGGTACAAATTTCTTGGGATTTTTACAGTTCCTGCCCTGTGTATAGTGTCACTCATATGTCAGGATGCAGAACTAGGTTTGAAATTGCTTACAGTTTTGATGCTGTTGTGCATGCACAATATGTTCCTGCTGATTGTCAGTGATGATGTGCTGTGGAAAATTTTACACTCTTTTGACTCTGCTTGTTGTAGAGAGCTTGCGCTCTACTGAGTAAAGAAGGTTGAGGCCTTCTTATCTTAGCCCTATAAGCAGAAGGGTGAGGTAGAAAAACCATCAAACCTATCACATGTATATTTAGAAACGATGAACTCTTGATTTCTTCCCATTTTCCTGTTGGAATAAGTCAGCTACACCTAATGACAAGTGGGTTTTCTGGAGGTGCTGAAGTGTGGTGACAGGAAGTTTCTCTGAGTGACATCTTAGGCATAAAGGGTCCTCATGCATGCCAAACATGGGGGAGAGAAAGCAGCAAGAGCCTGACAATGTGGTAGGAAAAGGAGTGGGAAGAACTGGCACAAACCAAATAAAGTTTTAGCTGTGTAGTACCACTAAGCAGGAGCACAGGGTGGAAGATGGACAGTAATTGGGGAACCAGAAATGTGACGGTTTCCTACAGTGAAATGCAAGGTACTTGTGGCATTAGACGATGGAGCTGCATTGGACTTGCAGGGAAATTATAGGTGTGGGACTAATGATGAAGGATTTTGTGGAACGGTGTTTGCCTTCAAATGAAAAGGCTGAATAAATTCAGGAAAATGGGGGCAGACAAGCCTTACTGGTACTTTAAACTAATCTGATATTTCTCTTACATCAAACACATGCCAAGATAAAAAAATAATTTTAGCCAGAAATGGAAATTAAAAGTTTTCAGACAGCAGTACAGTGGAAGATCTGCAAATAGTCCCTGTACGTAGGAGGGCGTGAACATTGTGTTTAGGTGAAAGTTCCTTTTTTGACTTGAAGATCACTAATGTGACTGACTTGTCAAGCAGATCTTGCTCTAGTTTGAGGGAACTGTTCTTTGCCCTTTGCATTTTAATTTTTCATTGGGTAAAAAAATGATTTGTGGCAAAGTCATTGTACTAAAAACTATCTTGTTCTCTATTTTTGTGTCCCAGAGAAAACGTTTTTTTTAGGGCCATTTTCATACCTTGACACACTAAATGAGGACAGACAGGTGTTAGTGCATATAGTGTTCTTTTTATTAGAGTTTAATTTGAAATGTTTGCCACTTTGGAAGAGAGAAAGTGAAGGAAATCCGCTGCAGATTTTGGGGTGACTCATGAGCTTTATCTTTGCATTAAAAATAGAGAATTGCATATCTGGTAAATCAGCAGGAAAAAACCTGGCATTTTGTAACACTGAACAAAATCCTGTAACTTTTGCAGGTGGCAGTTCTGATTGGGTTGGCTTAAATACTGCTCTCTTTAATTTTGTGCTTTGAGTATTGTTAGTTGACTTTTACTTCCCTATGTCTGCTTTTCCTTTCCCATTCCATACTGAGTTGGATTGACATAGTTCTGTGTTTACCTGCAGTTGTTTGTGTGTGTAATGTTTAGACACTCCTCTAAAATCCAAAACCCTGGTGTAGAGTGGTGGATGGTTATGAAGGGGTTCTCTTCCATATCACAAACTTGTGTCTTAACATGGAAATGCCAAATTTAAGTAAAATAGTTTCCACATAAAGAGGAAACTTGAAGCTACCTAGAGAGAGTTTTATTTTGCTCTTCTACAGGCTGAGAATTTTCTCTTTTCTTTACCTTTGTATTGATATCCTCTGAAACTCAGCTGTGATGCTTCAGATAGGCTGTAACAGGATATTTTAATGCCCTCTGGATTAGATACTCGTGATGTGATATTGATCGCTGCAGCTTTGAATAATCGTTACAGGCATGACCTAATGCATTAAGCTAAGTTTGATGCTGGATGATAAGCCCTGTTCTCAAGTTAGAGCAATCTCCTTTGGTTACACTAGGAAATTAGAAAAGGCAGAGTGGCAATGAATAATGTGAGTTGTTTTGCTTAGTTGGGGAAGTAGTGCTGTGTTCTGCTGCATTTTAAAAAAAAAAATGCTTGTTTTATTTTTCTTAGGTTTTTATGCTTTTGGGAACTGGAGGATGAAGCAAGATACTATCATAAAAGGGAAAAACTTTTCATCCTAGAAATAGCATTAGAACTAAAACAGTTTATAGGGGAACTCTTCTTACTTTACAGACCTTGCAGTGTTCTCTTAATCTTGTTTGCTTTCCCTGTTAATTTGCAGAGGTCTGTATGTAGAGAGTTTTTCATAATATAGGGTCTCTATACCACTGCTTTTTGGAGGGGGAGAGGAGGTGCTTTATTTGCATGTCTCCAAAAGTATTTCAGATGTTCCAGCTGTAGGCTATGTCTGCAAAAGCACTATTTTTCCTGCCTCTGCTAAACTGCAGCAAAAAATGGTTGAAGGCCTGTGTATTTGGGAGCAGAGGGCACTGCAGGAATACTGCAGAACAGCTGAGAAAACTTGTGGTAATTTTTAAGTTTCACGAGTTTGTCTTGTGACAATTTGCAATTGCAGTATTTTCCTTAAAGAGAAAGATTTGAGGTTGTATGGACTGCTCTTACGTGTTCAGGATTGTCCTAATAGTCTTCAAATCATTGTGCTTGCCTGTTACTTCAAGAGACAGCAAACTTGGACATCTAGTGTTTTGTCTAAACTATGGATGGATCCTTTGAAAGAGTATCTTTTAAAACATTATATTTTCCAGGCCTGTAAAGACTTAGCTATCAGATGTAACTGTCCTATATTCCTTATATGTCCTCTAGGAAATTGTACTTTTTGTTACAGACTTGAGCTTATAATAAGGTTTGATATCAGTGGTTTCAATAGATTCAAAATAATTTTCTTGCTCTGGTGATACATTCTGTTTCAGTGGTTTTGTCTCATTGTTCTGCCTAACCATGTTCTGAAGAAATGAATTGTTAATACAAACGGAGAAGTTGTATTTTTGAATCTTTTTTCAAGAAGGTGTCTCCAGGGATAAAGTTGAAGTGCATTACATTGGTTTGTTTCCATGTCTGGATTAGTAATTGGACAAATACTAAGGCAATTGGAAGCATAGAAATAGGTTTTTATCTTTTTGTATTGCTACAAATTTAATTATTTAAGGAACCAGATTTTGCTATAAGTTTAGTTTTTTCCTGACTCCTGTCTATTCTCTCTAAGTGTTTTTCGCTTGTTTTAGGGTGGCTCTTTCTTAATGTTTAAATGTAGCATGTCCCTTACTTAGCAATATTTTGCTCAGGGGTGATTTTCAGACTAAAGTAGCTTGCTCATGAAAGTTAATTTTTTATCTGGTGTGTACAGCAGTGTGCTTGTGTGTGGGGGTGAGAAGAGGGCAGAAAAAGAGAAGAAGGCAAGGATTATGTGAGTCTCCAAATCTGTGCAGGAGGTCACTTGAATTGCAGAGAGCTTAAACAAACCAAATGAGGAATCTGCCTGAAACAGGGAATTAAAGATATTTGTGACAAATGCTTACACCTGTCTCTGATTTTTGTTTACTCAAACGCTAAACCCTTAGAGACTTCTGAAATATACTGGCAAACATCATGACTACATTTTAAGAGACAAAAAATGATGTGTAAAAGGAAGAAAAAAGAAAAGGGGGGAGAGCGGAGTGCAAGAGAATTAGTCTGACTTGAAGAGGATGGATGACTTCCTAGAGCCTACTTTGAAAAAGCATTGGCAGGTTCAATAGCAAATGGATGAGAGGTGTTTTTCCAAAGTAATTGGTGCCAGATGTAGCTTGTCCTTTTACTTGATAAAATAATAGTTTAGATGTAGGAAATTGGTTATCTGCGCTTGATAAACACATCTGTCTAGAACTCTATGCAGAATTGTGCAATAAGGTGTTAAAATGGTGGTTGGTAAACTGGACAAGAAATGACTTAAGGGGAGAGCAAGAAGCTGTACTTAGAAGGAAAGAATCCATCTGTTAATACAGATCCTCAGTGTTTGTCTGGAGACTATTCTTCAGCATGAATGAAATGCTGTGATACAGGATTAAGAGATTTTGGTAGGATGGAGGAGTAGATAGTTATTAGAACAACTGGATGGCCTCAACAGCCTGGAATATAAGGCAGGGCACAGTTCAGTAGCATGGAATGAAGTTCATGTGCTAATGAAAATGACTGTCATGAAGAAGCTCTTAAACCCTAACCCAAGAACCAGCAGTGATGATACTGGGTCACAACAGGCTGGCCATGAGCAGGGAGTGTGTTGAGGCTGTGGAAAAGGTTTGGTTTCAGTGCAAAGGAAAACTAAGGTGTTTTAAGATGGGGAGCTGACAGCACTGCAAGCCCTAAGTCTCGCGTGAGATTGGCAGGAAAATGTCATGTTTGACTGCTGTTCCTCTTGATTTTCTCACTAACTGAAACTATATTATTTACCTCGATTTTATAGCTGCTAGAAGGTTCTGGAAAAGATGTCCAGTGATACTGCATTTAAAGACTTGGTGGTTTCTGTTCAAGAAAATATTCATAGTAGTTCTGAAAAGAAGTAGCTTTCCTTTATTCTGGATCACAAATTTTAGTGTTGTAAACATGACATGTACAAGTACACTGATCGAAGTTGAGAAACAGCTTAGAGTCTGTTATTCTGTAGGAAGGATGTTGTGATGAAGTGAGATCATCTGCAATGTGTTACTTAGAACATCATGGAGGCATAAATTCACTTAGTGGAGGTTTTTACCATGAATTATTTCACTTGTAGATATTTTCATTTAAAAATGGTATGTGGAAGACTCTGAAATGAGAATTTTCTCATAATTCTGGAATCCGGTGTAAGAATCTTTCCAAGAAAAGTGGATTATTAATGCAGTTAAGGACTTTCTAGCAAACATTTAACAAAGATGACTTGAAGGCTTTTCTGGAGTGTGTCAGAAGTTAGGCTGTCTACCTGCTTTTTCTTGTTTACGTTTGTCTAGTTTCCATTTGCGGTAGGGAAAACCTTAGTCTGTCACCTGGATCACCTCTTTTCACAACTGTTATAGAAGAGACAAGAACTTTAATTTTACTCTTGTTCCTGGTATGTATAAATGGGCTAGGAGGCTGTACTTATCTTATATAGCTGCATTCCCCTTCCTGTACACCTTTCATTTTGAAATCTGAATAGTCCAAACTCATTTTCTCGTGTTTCATTGTATTTGCTCCATTGGCTTGTAGTAGGGAAAATACTAACGCAAGTGATTTTTATCTAAAAGAAAAAAATGGAAAAAAGTATTGTAAAATCAAGATAACGTATAAACAAAAATATTCTCTTCTTCTGAGTATATTTGTCATTGCTTTGGATAGAGGACTGAAAGTATGAGAAAGGGACAGCAATTTTAGCTCCAGGATATGTCCTGTTTATCTCCATGGCAGGCTGATCTAAGCAAGGCTGGTTTTCTGGGGAATTCCATTTAATCTAATATTGGATCACTAAAATCTCCAAACCAAATAATAAAATAGGTAAAAGCTTTAAAATCCTTATCATAGCATCTGTGCATAGTGGAGGATTGGCGTCTTTCTTACAAAGAGAGTTTAGGAATCAGAAGAACATGTTGGGCTCAACAATGTTTTATGTAGAAGCAGTAATACGATGGTTTGAGGAGTGGGGATACTTTAAAGGAATCTATTTATCTTTCATGTGAAATACAGTCCCGAAGGAATTTTTTTTTTTTTTATGCTTTAATGTAAATTAGGCTTATCTGTTTCTTTCAGATAAACATGGGTGATCACTGAGGCAATTGAATAGCAGTTCTTGGATTCTGCAGGCAGTGTCATTTTCATTCCTTGACGGAGAGAAGGGAAAGGGACAAAGCATAAGGTTATAAAGCAATATAAGCTCATCCTTACGTAGACCTTCTTACAGTACTAAAAAAATCAAAAGCAAATCTCTTATATTTCCAGTCATTGTATTTTTCCCTGATTTCTATCACATTCTGTGATTCAGTGCTATCTGATCATATTAGCCTAAATCCCTCTGCACAAGGTATGTAATACTGCTCTAATAACAAAAAATGCCCAGCAGGGTTGTTCCCTTGGGGACCTCGTACTGGAGGTGAGCTCCCAGCACTTGACACGGATCTGATGATCCAAGCGCTGTCTAGCTGAGGTGCTGGGCTAGCTCAGGTTCTCCTCCCAAACTCCATGATGATAGCAAGCTCTGCTTGCGTTCCGTGCCTTTTCGTACATCCTCGCTGTGACAGGCATCAGGGGAATCACAAAGGCAGCAGATGGTCTGTGCACAGTTCCCTCAAGCATAAAACAACATTTCTGTACTTGTTGTCAGGACCTTAAATTGCACACTGTTCTGTTTGATTATTTTCAAACCCTGGATTGGCCATAGGGGCTCAGATGAGAAATATTTGCATATCACAAAGTGAGAGCAAGGGCTGACTTAAAGTGGCAAGCAACTGGATTGAAACTAAATTCTAAGTGGAAGTTGTATGCACTCATTTTTAACAAGGGTTTATTATTTTTTTTTTAATGAAAGCAATGACCTCTACTAGAGTTGAACAAGACACAGGGTTGTGTACAGTGTGTTTATGGGGTTTTTTGCTGTTTTCCCGTCACTCACCAAATATACTGGAGTTGTTCACTTGTGCACAAAACCTAGACAAAAAAAAAAAAAAATCTGTAATACTGTAACATGTGCACTTAAAATGTGTATTTAAATGTAGGCTAAAGAATGTGAGTTCCAAATGAGTTTATTATCCTTAAATGTTTTTCTGCTGCAGTTCAAGTAAATATAACATATTAGTTGCTCATTGAAGGCAGTACCACTTTTAAAAATTCAATTTGCTGTGCAGAATTTTTCCCAAGATACATTAGATAATGTCAAGTTTAAATCTGTATGTGAGTCTACAGAGATTGCCATGCAGATGGAGCTGTGGAGAGCCAAAGGAAAGATTTTTCATAAGCACACTGGGCTTAAACAAATCTGTTTTATTTGTTTTCCTCCCAGCCCCTGTTTTCAACAACTTCAATTCCTCAGATATTCAAGATTATTTTGGAAGTGTTTAACATAGAGAAAGTGGAAATGCAGCCCAAACAAAAGGATTGTTATTTCAAGGGAGGAAGAATGTGATGGAGAAAATGTTTTTCAAGTGGTGGGAATGAGCAAAGGTATGAGTTCATTATCACATGAATTCAGTCTCAGACTAAATGGTTATCCTCTGTGTCCGTGCTAGGACAAAGAGCTTGCTTACCTCAGTTTGTCCTTCCCTTCCTGCATGAGGAAATTGCAGTAACCAAATACAGGATCTTGTGCATCTTCATTAGTTTTGATACATAATGGCAATTTGAACACTTTGTATAATTTTGTCAGCAGATAAGGTAAAAAATCTGATTTCAGATGATTCCTTGATATTTTTAATAGGTCAGGGCTGTAATATTGGCCACTGGTGAGTGTTAATCGGTGTTAGAGGAAATTTCTTGAGTTTAATAATTCCTCTAGATTAGTGTACTGAAGATGCTGAGAAAATGCTTGGGCTGAGGTTGGCCAGGGTCTCATGGTCAGTCGTTGGCTACTTCTAAGGGCTTTTTGAGCTCCTCTTGCTCCCTGTGCATTGTCCTGTTGCCACGATACAAGGAATTAATTGATAACCAGTCAGGGTAATAAACTGCAAAGACTAGCAATGCTTTGGTAGGTGCTTAGATATACAACATGCATTTTATCTGTCCAAGCACTGATGAAAAGCAGGACCTGAGTTGGTACTTTGCTACTGTAAACCAGTACTTGTGTTTGGTAAAAATAATTTCTTAAGGCATTAAAAAAAATGCTCAAATTTGTCTCTTCAAAGGGGTTTAGTACAATTACATGGTAGTAAATGCATCAACAAATACTGGCTTTGGTTGTTTTTTGAAATAGCTCTTACAAATCATCCTGAATCTTGCTAATTTATTGGAGCCTTCCTTAATTATTTACCATTGCAGTGTGTAGGCAGTAGAGTATGTGAGCAGTTGTAACCATGTTTGTGCAGTCATTTTTGAAAATATGTGGATAAACTTGCTTTTGGAAGTGTCATAGCCCACTTGTGTTTACAACCTGGGACTGGTACAGTGACTGAGAACAAGCTGGAATACTTGTAGGAACAACAAAATTCAAGCAAACCTTGAAAAATATTTGGAATGAAAATTATTGTGGGTTTATGGCCGATGCAGTGCTAACAGAGCCAGGACATGTGGTATGTTAATGTTTGAGTTTGGTTTTTTAATATCCACTTAAAATTAGTGACATGGCTCGGATTTTTCAATAGCATGTCTCTTAGGTACTGGAGGTAGTTAACTGTGTCGTACTAAACACTCTTGAGTTGAAAATGTTGCTTTACATGAGTATTTGTATATTTGAAACTCAGCTGTGCATGCTTTTTGTTCACCGTTGAAATACTGCAACCACAATTTGACTGAAATTGGTTCGTTCAAAGGAACTGATACAATTTTATCTGTTTACTTAGTTGTAACTCACAGCAAGAAGTGTAGGCATGGACTCTGGACTGAGGGGTGTTCCACTAATACTTTTGAAAACTCGTATTTGATAATTGAAGTTACGGATCATGAGAGAACCTCATAAACTGACGAAATACAATGTGTAAAGTACTCATCATGTTTTCTTTTGTGGACTTTTGTGAACTGTCTTGCTGATTGAACTTCTAAATCCTTACATGTGAGTTGATTAGCATTAGGAATAAGTGGCAAAGTCCATACTGTTTTTAGGAATTTGGATGCTGTGCACGGTAAATGCACCTTTTCACCCTATTGGCTGGCCTCTCTTCCTGCCATTTCTGTAATCATCAAAGATTGAGGAAGTTGCAGTAAATCCCTTAGGGCATTCTGTGGTTGTGATGCAACCACCCTTTCCCTTTTGTGTGTGTGTGTAAATAAATATGTATTAAATGGTACCAAATGAGCTTAGTAGAGATCATAGCTTGTGTGCTAAAGAGGCAAGAACGTCAGGTGTGGCCTGGTGTTAGGATTGTTGATCATAGGAATCAGTAAATGACCTCAGTTAAACACCAGTCTGGTTGCATTTAGTCTGCTCTGGTCTCATCTGAAATCTCTGCTGTACAAAATTATGGTTTATAAATTCACTTAAAATACTGTAAATCTCATACTGATGTGAGATTGCTCTTCCAAGGAAAGGCTTATTAAACAAACAAATCTTACATGAGAAGACTGCAGGGAAGAGATGCATTTTGCCATACTTGCATGACTGAACCTATGGGGATGGTAGAAACACTGGATCTTTTCTTCCAGCCACTGTGTTGGAGGAATGGTAAGGCTGGAATCCTGCAGTTTTCTGAAGTAGTCTCTTGGAAGAGAGAGGAATGAGTGCCAGACTGAGCCTTCCTTTAGTGGGGAGGAACCCCAGGTCTCGAGGTGGATGTCTGCAATGAGTTTTAGTAGTGTTGCTAAACAGAATGTGTGTATTTTAAAACAAATATAACTGTGTTCCAATGGATTCCCTTGTATAATACTTCCCAGGTGTTAATGGTATAGTTCATAATCTGGACATGTGCAACTGTAGCTGTGTTTCTTGATAGTCTGAGTTCCAGTTCTGCACTACTGGCTTTTATAGCAGCTGGAGAGAGCCAAGTGGCAGAGCAGTTAACTGTGGATGGATGCTGAAAATGTCTGAGAATAGATTGCTAGTGGTGTTTGAGTTCTTTTTTTATGAATTCTGTAGAAACTATCTCCTTTGGAAAAATGCAGCTGGATGAGTGGAGTTGCTCCAGAGTGAGCCGGCCTGGGCTTTGGCTGCAGGTCACTGCTTATACCTGCTCCAACCACTCTGAGCACAGAGGATAATTCAGGGTTCACATTGGCAGCACAGGGAGGGCTGGAGCAAGATTTCTGGTGTTTTCTGATCTTCTGCCTGATAGTGTGTTGAGTTTTCAGGCCTCTCCTAATGGGAATATGAACTTGGAGTATAAAATATTGTTAAGTAGGGCACTTCATACCATGGCCATCACACTTGTCAGCTTCTCTGCTTTGTTGCAGTGAGCAAATACAGCTGTTATTTACAGATAGCTTTGCTACTACCCTTCGTATTAGGCCATGAGCTGTTCATTCATTGAAATTGATAGAGGTTTGGTTGTGGGTGAGTTTTTTCGAGAACAATTGCTGTCCCCAGTTACAGATGAAAAACAAAATAATAAAGTCTCCCACAAAAATTTTGTGGGCAGTAAGATCGTGCTCCTCTAACATAACTATAAAATGCAGTGGTTACTGCTAGTGCTGCTCATTCAGTGTGACTTGTGTGAAAGCTGGATGCTGGTTCATGGGGCAGAGTCTTCTTCAAAGTGTATTGGGAGTTATGGGAAAGTTCTAGGGGGTTAAATGTAGAATTTTTTTGTTGTTTGTTGTTTTTGCTAATAATGGTGATTTTAGTCTTTGTAGGATCTGGGAAGCTTAAGTTGTCAGATGCATTTAACTTTGTTAATCCTCTCTGTCTGGAACAATTAGGCTCTGAGAATCCCAAATGGTGAATGGTATTGGTTACTATACTTCTGAAGTACTCACAACACTGCTTCAGCTCCACAGTCAGGAATTACAGGAAATGCAAAGTTAAAAGTTTTCATTTTTCTTTCTGTCCATTGCTGATGTTTTCCCAGATTTGACAGTGTTTTGAAGAGTCCAGAAAGGTGAACATGCACACCCTCCTCACTGTATTTGGTTGAGTTTTGTTATAAAATTAGGTGTTGAAATCAGTATTTGAATTAATAATTTTGTTTAGCCAGGAGCAGAACCCTTTAATATATGAATTCTGTTCTTTGTATAAATATTTTTCTAAAGATGTTTGCTTGATAAATATTGCATGTGTTTTATATTAATTAAGATGAAATTATGGAATCAAATTTACAAGAAGGAAGATAACTTGCTCAAGGTAGCCCCATTTTCTTCTTAAAATGGTACTTGGGCTTTATTTACAATGGTCATTTTCACGTACTTTCTGGATAAAACATGGTATTAAGGAAGCAGCATGGCAGCGTGCCTGTGGCAGTGTCTCAAACTCACCAAAAAAATTTACACTTGAGAGAAAGAGATAGGAAACAATAGGCAGGCTGGGATCAAAAGTTGTTATTGATCCCTTTGATCTCACTAAAACCGGCGAGGGTTTTGACTTGTATATTCTTAGTACCAGGAATTGACTTAAGCTAAATAAAATTAGCTATTCTTTGGGAAAAAAACTGGCAATGGTGAAAACTGGTAAAATGAAGAAAAAAGTGTAAGTTATTCTGGCTTAAAAAAAGAGGGTTTGTGGTGGGAGGGAGCAATGAAATAACTTCCAGTTTTTCCTTTTGAAAAGTGCCTTTTTCATTGCTAGTGCAAATGCTTTACCTTGAGATATGACCTTTGCTGTGAGCAGTTTTCTGAAACATTTTTCATATGATGTGCCCAGTGGCACTGGCAATGAAAATACAGTGTATTTTTAAATACCCTTAAAATAGAAATTGCTAGGTTACTTCTTTTAAAGCATCCTACCTTCAGTTCACCATAAATTACCAATTTGAACAGTCAGTTGTACTGTATTTCTGTTTCTTCTTAGTATTTTTATTTTTCAGACCTGAAAATCCATTTGAAAGGATTGTGTGTTGCTCAGTAATGGGTACTGTTGTTCAAATGTCATAATCTCTGTGTAGAAAGCAAGAAATGGCTGAACTGTAGGTAACTTCTCTAATTACATAGCAGTAGATCGACCTCCCCAACTTGGTATGTACCTTTCATATACTTGGCTCATTTTTGTTCCTCTTGTGCCACCACTGCATATAGACACTGCATGTGTCAGGCTGCTGTGGTCAAGCTCCTTTTTTGTTTAGAGTTCACCTGGTTACCTGACATCAAAGCAATTTTATTCTAGGATGTTGGCTGTTGGTTTTTTAGGTGTATGGAATACCGAGCTGTGTGTGAGCTGCTTTGCAGCAGGGCATTGAATCCCAATCATGCAGACATACAAATTTACACACAATTTCAGCTCTTTTGGTTCAGAAACACTGATTCTGTGGTAAGTTCTGCCCAGTATTCCGATACTTAGAGTATCTATGTGGAGAATTCTAGGGAGCCCTGGTCTTGGAGTGGCTTATTCAGTTTTCCTTTAGGTATGGCTGGAGTGCTGCTTGAAGAACTGGCAGTGTTAAAAATGCCACTCCATAACAGTACAAAAGTGATCCGTAACACAAGTAACCCTGCATCCTTTGAGACAATGTGATAAAGGAAAATACTGAATTCATAGGCTCAAGATCATTAAATTTTAGAGTTTAGTAGAGCTCTCACATCTGCAGTGCTGATTTATAGTCATCATCTGTGGCGAAAGGCAAAGTCATCACGGACGTTAAGTGCAGCATATGGTTCTGTATAATAAAATTCATCTTGCGCTCTACCCTTTAGCCTCTACCATATGGGTTTGACTTAATTTGTAGCCATTTGTTATGACAGATAAGTTTAAGAAAAAGTTATACAGTGATTTATTATTTGAAGTGCGGGAAAACCCCCATGTTTCCCACACTGTCATTGATGAACTTTGATCAGTTATTACTGATTCAGTCTACAGAACAAAGAAAGTTGTTTGGATTTACTGACTACCTGTTAAACAGTTCTGTTAAAGGTGATAATACTGCAAATAAGCACATAGTTTAGCTAGTAAGAGAGAATCTGATATAGAAAATTTTGTATGTGATTCTTGTTGTAACAGGATGAAAGGATAACTTACAGTTTGGTAGGAAAAGTACTCAGTATTTTGTAGAATAACTGTATGGAGGTTGAGTGTGTGTGTAAATACGTATACATATCTGCTCTGAGAAAGGGAGGATCAGACCTAACTCTCCAGGGCTTTGAATATAATTCAGGTAATAGTTTCATGTTTTACCCCATCTTAACTTGAATGCATATATCAAAATGAATCTTTCAGTTCTGTAACATAAACAGTGACCTTTGCATATTTTTCTTACTATCATACATGAAAATATAATATTGAAGAAGAGTTGCCTCATCATGCAGGTTGTAATATGGGAGTCCATTGGTCTAGCAAAATTTCTGTGTTTATGAAATATAGAAAATGTATTTTATTTCTCTCCTATTAGCAGGAGGTGCTGTTAGTGATCCCTTCATGGATCTTTAGGGGAGTGCATGTAGTGCTGACTGCTCTGCTTTCTGACAAATTAATTTGGTGTGCTTTACTCTTGGTGGAAGATTAAAGTGGAAAATACCTTGGTATACTGGATTTTCCTTGGATACAACTTGTGACTTAGTAATTTGGAACAAATGCTTTCCATGAATTACATAAGTGAAGATGCTTTTTAAAGTGTATCGGAAGATACCAATAGGCTGACTTGAGCAAGGGACTTTTGTGAAGCTCTCCTGTGGTCGTGTGTTTTGATGAGATTACTTGTTTTCGTCTAATTCCTGCTGCTCCAGAAATGCCGTGCCATTTAATTTTCTTGTAACATTAATACATTTCATGGGAAAAATGAATCCTCAAAGAGTAAGGAAAGAAATGATCTTTGAGTTCTGACAATTGTATCCTAAATCTCCTTGCTCCCTCAACTTAAGAGGATATTGAACTCTGGATTTACTGCCGCCTGACAAGCTGTAAGGCCTTTTCCCTTTCCAGGCATCTGTTTCTTACATGACTTGAAGGATTTCATGTCCTTAAAGCCTCTGTCCATGTGCTAAATTTTGGAACTGATGTCAAATTCAGCATTGAATAGGTGGGACAGAGGGACAGATAGATGGATAGTTTGAGGAAGTAGTTGGTGTTTCATTGGGAAATAGGACTTAAACAGTGGCCAGCTGATAATGATTAGGAAACAGACACTTGAAATGGAGAGGGTACTGCAGCTACAAATTAATTGTTTGACATTTCTGGGGCAAATCTGAAGTCTTCCTGCTGGTTGTCTCATGGAACAATTTGGCTGTTACGTGAAGAGCACCTGTAGCGCTGACAGTTCCCAGTATGTACCACTCCTGCAGGGCATGGTGATAGTGGACAGCATATGGGGATCTTGCCAAGTACTTAAACACGGCTGTGCAGAAGTATTCATCTCTTTATCCGAGTTTGCAATAAATAGAATTGCTCAAAATTACTGTTCTGTTACCATGCAGTACATTCATAAAAGGTGAAACTTATGGAGAAACTCTTGCTGAATCCCAAGCTCTGTTTTTATTGTGTGTTCAGATTATTGCACCTTGTAAATGCCTTTAATTTCTGGAAGTAGTGTGAGACAGTGAAATAATAATTCTTTTTCTAGCTTTGAGGCAAAATGTTTTTATTATTCTACCAAAGGTTCAAAAATATGAGTATTTCGAAATGGTAGCTGAACTCTTAGATGATTTTTAGCTTTGCTGTAGCATTAAAGTTGCTTAATAACCTGGACATTCTTATGGAATAGGCAGTAGAGTAAATAGCTCTTTCTGTAATTGTGTGATTGTGAAGAAGTACTTGTCACCTGATGCTTTGTTCCTTTAAGTATTGTTCATTTAGGGTATTTTAACGTTATGTGTGTTTACAGAAGTGCTTTTAGACCAACAAGTTTATGTTTATATGAGACTAAAAGGAAAGGCCTTACCTGGTGTAAGTTTGATGCTTGTTAGTGGCTGTATTTGGTAACACGACTAGATGCAGTGTAATACTGGACAAACATACTTTCACAGTGTTAACTGGCCACTTACAACTGCATGGCCATCACAAATGTGAAGAGTTAAATCCAGTGCTTTGAACAGATAGCCAGAGCACTGAGCGTTGGAGGTTGTGCTGGTGTGGGTGATGAGTTCCTGTATGCCTGAAGCCAAATTTTATCTTTATACTTTGTATAGGGACTTACAAAATGTGATTGAGCAGTGTTTTGCTGGACTTAATGCATTTGGAAGGCAGTTTTTCTTCTGGACACACCCAGGTGTGTTATTTTTGGAATTTTAAGACACCTGTCCTGGTGGGAGGTCAGTAATAAGCATAAGAAAAATAAACCAAACCTGTTCTTCAAATTAATCCACGAGCCCACTGGAACTTCTTGAGTTTAACAGAAAAGCAACACCAGTCAGCAAAACTGACATTCCAGTCTCACAGCTCGTGTATTTTTTGGCACACTGCCATGTGCATTCTGCCTGCTGCACAGCAATATTGGGAACATCTGGAAATAAATTTGTGGGTAAAAGTGAGCATGAATTATGTGCCTAACTCATCTCCACATGCAGTAAATGATAATATGGAAGTATTCTCTCTATTAAATGCTAGGCAGGTATTGGATTAGGAAAATTCAAGGAAATAAATGTTTTGGTACTACCAAAGAGTGGCTGATCTCAAAGACTTGCCTGGGAAAGTATAAACATCAGCAGTGGGGCTGCTCCACTGTGCTTGCAAGGAGTAGGAATACTGGAAACTGTACTCGGAACCTTTAAAGGGAATATCAAGCTGGTGTGAATTCTCTTTTTTGCTTGTGGATTAATATGCCTGAACAGTCCAAGGGGTGATTAAAATTGGATGATTGAAGGATGGGGTTGCATGGGGCGGTGTTGGAATAATGTTTAAATGCTGTGGTTAGCAGTGTCTTGTGTTTAGCTATATTTGCTTCCTTCACTACCTTGAAGTACCGAATAATCCCTGTGGTCTAATGAAATGCTTCTGTCCTAACTTCCCTGTGTTTGCTGTTGAATAGTATTTTCATTCTGATCATTTCAACAAAGAAAGATATAGAGGCAAGGCAAGGCCTTCAAAAGGAGCAGTACAAGCTTTCTTTATATTAAGTTAGTGTAGTGCAGTTAATATTACTCATTCTGTATGCTCCAACTGTGCTTGTAACATTGTATGATAGTGAAGTATTACACATGAGACTATTGCAGTCGGAGAGCACAAGCTCCACTGGGACCAAGTTAGGGTGTGGTGTTTCTGGTGGGTTTTTTTAATATGGGGAATTTCAGAGAAGTTTTCCATTACTTTTTTTGGGCTCTGGCTCAAGAGGGAATATCTGGCTTTACTTCCAAGACTAGTAATAAGCTCAAAATGTGTATGTGTACTTTGTTAACAATACCTATTGAAATTTCCCCCAAGTGCTTTGATTGAACATCAGATATAGCAAACCACAGAAATGAAATTATTAATTACTTTTATGGCTTTTGACTAAATAGGGGAGATAGCAAAGGTTATATTTTATTCATTAATCATTGAGAATTGGCATGGGTAGAACCATTTTTAATCTTCTGTCTCTGTTCCTTTATTTGGCAACAGCTGCAGTCATTTGAAGTAAATTGTCCATTAAAGCACTCTTTTGGCTTTTGACAAATTGCATCAAAGTGCCTCCTCCAGGGAAACACAGCCCTGAGTAGCTGTACAAGTTTACTCTTCCTGTCAGAGGCATAAATTGTCTGAATTTCAGGACTTGCATGCACAGAGGGCAGCAGAAATAAGCAAAAGGAAGGTCTATTTCTGGTCAAGTCCAAGTAGAGACATAAAAAGCTTGTCTTTGTTTTGTTTGGTGGCACAAAATTCCATTTTCACTGATACTTGTTTCAAACACTTGTCAGTTTGTAATGATTTGAATAACTGTTAGAACTATGGAAATATACTTGGATGAGTATCAATCCCGTGCTTGTGCGTCTCACCCCTGGGGTAGTACCCCTTGAAAATGAGGGCTTAAAAAGGTGTGGCACTGGGAGGGAAATTGAGATGGCTGAGACATTTAGTGGTAGAACAGAGGCAGTCAGTTCTTTAAGTTTACAGGTATCAAAAGTCACTGCTGACTTGTAAAGTCTGCATCTTGGACTGCCATAGAGTACATGAAAAATATTCACATTCTTCAGGCAATTGATTTACTGTAAAGTGGATCTATCTCATAAGCTCAGACTGTAACCTTAATTAGCACAGGAACTTTAGTCATAATGTTCTATTCTTATGAAAATTTCATTGTCTAATCTCATTAGTCTGCTTTGTCTAATTTATATGCTCATTTAATGGATTGGAAGTCTTGTGTTTTCCCTAAATATGCTTTAAAGAGAAGCAGTATCAGTTCAGCTCTTGTTCTTCCTACAGTTGCATGGACAAGGATATAGACCAGGGCATCTCAGCTTTGCAGAATGATTGAGTAGAAATTTCATGAGTGTTGGTAGATAGTCAATGTACAAGAGGTCATCTGTGATTAGAGCTGTGAGGAAAAAAGGCAGAGGGGAGGAAAGACAACTCACATGTGTGGCTCAGGTAGAGCTTGAGTTGAGAACAGACTGCCGAATCAACAAGCCAAAATGAGTAAAATTGTAGGTTATGAAGGAGAACAGATTCATGTCTGTACATTGTGCAGTTGCCAGTCATTGCTTGTGGCAGGATCTTGGCTGCCATAAAACAATGGGTATTCTTTTAAGAAAAGTACCGTTCTTTGATATTTAATTTTTTTTTGTGCTTGGGGAAGAAGGTTGCTCTGCCTTTTTGCAGATAGTATCTTGTACCCAGGTGGCTGACCAAAGCAGTAAGAACAAGCTGAGTAACCCTTTCGGGAGGGTAGAGATGCAGACAGAGCTTGACAAAGTTACGTGCCTCAGGGCTTCTTAGCAAAGAAACTCCGTAAGAGGGCCCTAGGAGCAAGTAACGGGGGGAAAAAAAAACCCCAAAACCAACAAAATAAAAAAAAATCCCAGATGTAATTCATTCTCACAAAATATATTTACAAAATACTTAGCCTTGAAAAAGTGGAATGTTTTCTTGTTTATGTCTGCCAAATTGCTTGCAGAAGAGAAGTAGTCTTACTGGCCCTTAATATACTTCCTTAAGATAAGATTTAATGACACAGTCAAATATATAGTCTGCTGTATGAGACAAGATGTGACAGTCTGGTTCTTGTTGGACTTCTGTGAAAAACAGAAAATCCATAGTTTTTTTTTTTTTATAAGTGGACTCTAATGAAAAAATGCACTATTGTCCACAGTGTCTGTCCAAAAGCTAAAGACAGCTGTATGATTGGGTGGTTGTGGTTGGAAGGTGCTTCTGGAGATGGTTGAGTCCAACTGCTCTGCTTGGAGGAGGTTAACTGGAGCAGGTTGCTCAATGCTGTGTCCAGTTGAGTTTTGAACATACCCAAGTTTTGGGACTTGACAATTGTCCTGATGTTTAAGGTTGTTCTTTCTCTGGTAATGTCTGTCTGACGACTTCTCCAGCCTGGAAAGGTGGCTTTGAAAGGCAAAACCACCATCTGTTCTATCAACCAATCTTCCTAGTTTGGTGTCTCCAAAGTGGCAAAGGTCTACGTAATCCCATCATTAAAGTGTTTAGTGAAGGACAGCAATAATTGCCCCAGTATTGGCCCCTTGCCTGTACCGCTGATGGCCTTTGTGCTGCTGACAGCAGCCCTTTGAACCCAGCAGTTCAGCCAGCTTTCAATCCAGCTTACCCAGTTTGAACTTTAGTAATTTGTCATCTTTGCACATTTTACCTTGGCAGTAGAGATTTTGTTGTGTAACTTCACTGTCAGCATCAAGTTATAGAGGCTGAAATGCATCCTCTACTTCTAGCAAGTTAGGGGTAGGTGCCATGGTATAACAGGATTTCCTCAATCCCTCTGGAAAGGAATTTTAATTAATGCTTTAGGTGACATTTAAGGAGTGTGAACTTTGACAACTTCTCGAACATTTTCAAGTGGTTTAAACACATCCATACTGACTTGTGTTTTCAAAAGTCACACTTGAAATGTACTAAAATATAGCAATCTGAGAAGCACAAGTTGAGGATCGATAGTGATGAAATAATTTTAATAGGCAGGAGTATTTATTTAGCAGCAAACCTAGGGGCTGAGCAGTTACACTAATGTGTAGTGAAAAACCTCAGTTCTTAAAATGTAAGATGGTGTTCAGAAGTTGACCTGAAATTGTTCCTTGAATGCAGAAGCACAGAGCTATCGAATGCTCTGTATCTTCTGTATGAAAATGTCTTTAAAGTTTATATTAGTCACATACTATATGTTAAAGTACTTACTTTTTTTTGTACTTTTCAACAAATATTATCTTGAATGACATGAAACTGCAACTGAAAAGTAAAAGACTTGAAGTAGGAAATTAGGAGTCTGCGAAATAGGCACAAATTTTCAAGGTTTTTTTTGTGTTTGTTTCTTTCAGTCACTTTTTAAGCGTTGGTTGAAAGCTCCATAACCATTTTACACAATGAAATGCACGATCTTCCCATTTATTGTAGCAGCAGTATTTTTTAGGCCAAGGAACAAGGTGAATAAGGATGAAGCTAGAGGGCTTGAATTGGGCAGGTGAAAGCTATTGGAAAGAATGTTTGTTTGGCCATTCATTTTCTGGAGCAGAAAATGGATTGAGGAAAGCTTGGTAATGCAGTGCATTGAATTTCCATGAAGGAGCAAAGGTAGGAAAGATCCAAACCAAGGACAATTATGCACAGGAAGGAAGGGGATAAATCAAAGTAGTTTAATTGCTGCTTCCGTGTTGGTTGTTCCGTCTGTTAGCAGGAGCACAGGTGGATTTTCTAGTTGACTAGCTTTGATAGACGGCAAGCTTGTCACGCTGTGGCTTAGTGACACCGCTGATAAAAGATGGGTCTGTAGTTCTTGAAGGAGTGAGGAGTGTTGCACTTAAGTCAATGTTGTCACTTACCCGTAACTCATTTATACATCTTCTTGCTAGTAGTAAAGAGCAAAAATGGTGAACAGAAGGCTGGTGAAGTATTTTCAAGACATTCAAGTACTCAGTCTGACACAGACTAGGATTGATTTGGTCTCTGTCCTTTTACTTTGGGCTGTTGCTTTTGTGTTTTGTTTTACTTCTCTAATCAAGTGAAAAGATTCCGTCTCTGCTATTAAACACTTTTCCGTGTCTCCATTAGACTTCATGTTAAGGGATTTCCAAACTGCAGTGCTGTATTTCAGTTTCCTCATTTAAACATTATTATAAATAGAAATATTTTGTTCCTGAGGGGTTCTGGAGTTATGGGGGTTTTTTTGCACAACTCTTCTCTTTAATAAGCATGATAATGACAGCATGCAGAACTAACCAGATATTGTTTCATGTGGGTCCAGTAGTATTTTTGTAACCCTTAACTGTTCTGATCGGCATAAAGGCACCCTTGCTCTTCTCAGGTTAAGATTCCTGTGTTGGCTGCACACAGCCCTGCTGTGGGAGTTGCTGTGCATGGTAAATCTGTGCGTCATACCTGGGTGGGGAGAAACTCTTTCTTCCAAGTCCACCCTGGCAAAGATCTGTTATTGGAGAGTCTGCAGTGTTTAAGAACCCAAGAAAGATTTTAGGCTTCCTAGAAGAAACAGCTTATAGGCAATCTACATTTTTGAACAAGTTGAGGTAAATATGAAGCTCAGGTTTTTGTAGTTTTTCAAATTGTAATGCTTAGTCTGATAACATCTTTCCTGTGTTCTTGAATGCATTCTTACACTGAGTAGAATTCAAATCATATTCTTAATTAGGCAAAGGCAGGCATGGCAGAGACAGTAATTGGCTGCTGGAGAGAATACATACAGTAGAAGTACCGTTTCTCTTACTAGAGAGTTGCTTTATTAAACCATTTCTTAGATATCTCCTTTAATTAAAATTGTTATAGCAGAGTGTTACTTAGATTTGGTATCTATTTGTGCTGTAATTTTTCATTTATATGAAAATTTTGAAAATGTTTTTATGTTTAAATACGACCAAATAAAACACTTGTAATTATTCTTATATAACCATCAGCTAATGATGATCTTAACTTCCAAAGATGAGATCATAAGCCTAATGTTTGCTTAGATCTTTATCTCCTTTTGTATATCACACTAGGGCACAGGAAAAGTCAGATTGAAGACATGGAAATAACTCCATGAAATTCTGCTTTGCTGAATGTAGTGGTGTGCTGCTTATTCATAGAGTGTAAGGTCAAGGCAGATGTGGATATCTCAAGTGTCTGGGTTATTTGTGCAATAACTAGAATGGCATTTGTTGAAGTGCTACCATCAAGGTTCTGAGAAATTCTGTACTTGAAATAAGCCATTTATTTGGTCTCTTAATAGCTGGCTTAAAAAACTCATAGAAATATTTAATATAAAAATTTAAAGTTCTATATGTAATACTTGAAAACCATCTGCTATCTGTATAGCTAGGACAAGATGCTTTAATGCTTCTTTATCATGGTCATAGTTACAAACCAGGTAGAGAATGTAGTCGCCACCCTTTTCGGTGTAAGAATGCTAATTTTAGGCTTATTGATGTATTGTGACAGCTTCAAGAAAATTATCTTAAAGAAGATTATTGCCAAGTTAATGGTGAATATTCAGGAACCGCTATCCTCCTTTATTGATACTGCTTTTAGTAGGCACCATGGTCAAAATTTATTCACTTATTTTCTTCCTCAGTTTGGGGGAGATAATTCAATTGCTTGAACTTCTTGGGGGACTGAAATATATGTTGCAATGAAAGACAGATACTTTCTGGAAGTTGCAAAATGTATAAGCAGCTGGATATTTTGGACATGGAGTATGAAACTGAAAACTTGGGGCACCTGCCTTCCCCTTAATTTACTGTTGTTAAGGCTTTTGTGGGGTGTTAGTCTCAGGGTGGGGAGGCTGCAGCTGGGCTGGAATAGCACGAACCCAGGCACAGAGCTTCTCGATCAACTGCAGCATCAGAGCAGTGTTGCTGCTCAGTGTGTCTGTTGGGTATCCACAGAAATCACAAAACATCCGTGCTTTTTATTAGAGAATCAGGTTACTGTAAAGACTGTTTAGAAGACTGATAAGTCATGCTAGTTTTAAATTTGAGCTTTTATGAGATTAATTATTTATATAATTTTATAAATCATTAATTTATATCCTCTATGAGCTTATGAGTATCCAATACCGTGGAGCTGAGGTCATACAGTCAGCACTGATGGCTCTGGTCCTCAATGGTTCTTAGCCTGTGAGGTCAAAGCAATGAGGCTTGGTAGCAATTTTGCAAGACAACTTCGAGCTGAAACAGTTGTTTTCAGCTTTGTGCACGAAGAGTTGGTCCTGCCCTCTTGCAAATCCCCGACTGATGCTCACTGTAGGGGGGAAAAAAAAAATGCAGTGGAAGGCAACTTTTTTCAGAGTGCTTAGAGCAGTTAGAAATACTTCTGAAAGATGTTTTCTAAGCTAAGAGTTGAAGCAGGGTTTTACTTATTTGAACACTCATTAGTGCTCAGTTATATCATCACAAAATACAGAGTGATGCTGACATGCAGGCCAGGGGTTTTCCAGCCTGTGCTGTCAGTGCTGCAGGTGCCTGGGCTTGGGCTACTTTGCTATAAGTAGTATTTAGCAGTAAATGTGTTGTGAATTTCTGAATGTGAATATCTATTTCACGTGACTTGATTCTGTTATTTACAGGTACTAGTACTGAATCTTACATGCAATATTCAAACCAACCAAACTCCTCGAAACGACCAACCACAAAAGCAAGCAACCAAACAACCAAGCAAATAAAATCAACAAACCAAAAAAACAACTAACCAAAATCCTCAAAACAGCCAACCAAAAAACCAACCAACCAACCAAAATCTTCAACACAACCAAGAAACCAACCAACCAAAAACCTAACCAACCACAATTGCCAAAACAACCAACCAAAAACAACCTCCCACAATCCACAAACCAACCACAATCCCCCAAACAACCACAAAAATCAAAATCCCCAAAACAACCAAACAAAAAACCACCCCAAATCTCCTACCCAACCAAACAAATAAACCAAACAAAATCCCCAACACAACCAAAACACCAACCAACCCACCAAAGTCTCCACACCAACCAACCAACCAAAAACCAACCAAAAAAAAATCCCTAAAGAAACCAAACAAAAAACCAACCACACAAAATACCTAAAGCAATCAAACAAAAATCCAAGCAAACAAAATCCTTAAAACAACCAAATAACAGACCTACCAACTATCCGTCCAGCTAACCACAATCCCCAAAACAACAAACCAAAAACGCAACCAAGCAAAATCCCCAAACCAACCAAAAAACCCCAGCCATCCAAAAAAATCAATGAAAATCTCCAAAACAACCAAAAGCCAATGAACCAAGCAACCCCAAAACTAAGCAAACAAAAAACCAAGCAAATAAAATCACTAAAACCAAATCCCCTAACCAACCAACCAAATAAACCAAACAAAATCCCCAACACCACTGAACAAAAAACCAACCAACCACCCAAAACCCAACCAAAATCCCCAAAGAAACCAAATACCAGCCAAAATACCCAAAGCAATGAAACAAAAACCCAACCAAAACCCTCAAAATAACAAACCTACCAAACACAATCCAGCTAATCAAAATCCCCAAAACAACAAACCAAAAACACCACCAAGCAAAATCCCTAAACCACCCAAAAAACCCCAACCATCCAAAAAATCAACCAACAGAAATCCCCAAAACAACCAAACAAAATCCCAACCAAACAGAAAAGCAACCAAACAAATCCTGCCCCCCAAAAAACCCACCCTAAAAACCAAACAAGATGAAAAATTCCAGTTAAGAAATTATCTTAAGGTGTGAGGACTTTTCTGTTAGCTCATCTTCCTTTATGTAATATTCCTCAAATAGATGATTTGTAAGGAATTAGATAGGTGGTGCTTGATTCTCCTGCTTTTGACTGAGCTGAGAATATTCAAGCACTTCGATTTTCATTCATTAGAACTAAACTAGAAATAAGGCACATCACTCCTTGATAAGAAATTCATGTTAAGAGGCAGCACTGGGTGACACACTAGTGGTGAAGCTGAATGTTACCATGTGTCTATGCTTTCAACCTGACTATCTGGAGATGGACCTCAATACTTTTTCTTGTTTGTAAAGGCTGGTACCTTGAAAAGGCTTTCAAGAAAGTAGTTATGCTTATAAAATGCCTAATCAATTAAAGCCTCAAAGGCTTTAGGGTAATTTACACATAGAGAGGAACAAATTTTACTTCCATAAAAATGACAGCACTAATGAACAGTAACCTATAGATACAGCAAAGATCAGTCCGTTTTATACGACCAGATAAAAACCAGAACTGGGCAGTCCCAGACTCAGATGAAAGATGAGCAGCTCTCATATATCTTGCTGTCATCTCATTTAAAAAGGCATTTTGTAGCTTGCAGGGAGGATGGATTTGAGGGTATCATAAGGAGCTGATAGGAAATTCATGTCTGTTGTTTATTGCAAATATAATCTGTATACATGTGTCACCCGTTGTACTTAATGCTGGTGCATGATGCCCTGTGGTTATTCCCTAGTGGATTCCTCTACTGAGACTAAAGTTTAAAGAGAATATTCCAGCAATTTTGTGGTCCCCTGCTAGATTATTAATTTAAGGAGTGAGCTTCCTGAGCTCACTGTAGGAGAGGACTTGTCTTATTCTTTCCAAAACTAAATAGCTGTCTGCCTATTGGTGTATTTGTATCTTTAGCAGCTCAGTTTTTAAATTGCAAGCATTTGTTCAGCTCTCATTTAAGATGATCTTCAAGAGTGATGTGATCATATTTAGTAAACTTCATCATATGGTGGATGGAGACTCTGCAGCGCAGTTGTCCCACTTTGAGAACAGATAAAAGCTTCTTGACAATGAGGAGTAATAATGAGACTCAGTATGCTGAAGTGCCTCATATCAACAGCAACTGATAAATTATTAAACAGTTTACCTTCTGTAATGTCTCTGGAGAGCCGTGTTGTACTGTGACTGACAACTGGGAAGCCCTCTTGGTAAAGCTTTCAAAGAATGTGCTGGGTAACATAAGACTTTTGTCTCCTGTAAAGAGAAATGCAGTAAGAGAAATGATTTATTTATTTTAGTGGAAGTATCATCTTCCTTCTGACCTCAGTGCATTTTGCATTGAACAGAATGATTTTTCTGGGGGAGCTGGCGCTGATTGCTCTATATGAGGTTAGGAATAAACCTTTGCCAGTACTATGTAGCTTGTTGCAGCTGCATCTGTGGCCTTGGAAAGGCTGGGGAAGAAGGGAAAGGGAGAGAAGTGGTTTCAAGTATATAAAATGCATATTTCATTGTTTTTCTAAAAAAGAGACATGAAGCTGTTAGTGAATCATTGTTAAAGCACTTGTACAGCGTGGTTTCCCTGACATGCCATGTTTTCTGCAGCAGAATAACAATAGTCCTAAATATATTCAATGGCAAAATTGCATTTATTATCAAGAAAACACTGTCAATTATATTCTGTGTCCCTAGAGTAAAAAAACCAAGCATGACCAAGGGTGCTATTCAAAAAGGCTGCTAAGTAGAGAGATGAGAATAATTAAATAGTTAAGTATTAAACATATAGGTATTTAAATAAATACATAGCTGTTTTGCTTAGAGGGGGGGGACAACAGATATAAGGAACTGAAAAGCTGAGGTAGAGGCAACATCTAAGACACAAAAATCCTTCAAAATTTGGAACAGAATTTAGTAAATAGCACAAGTTATGTACACTAAACAGTAAGAGGAAAAATAGAAGGAAATGTATAGCCATGGTTTCATGGTTAAACTTTGCTAATTTTATGTATTTCATAAGAGCAGGGGTTGAATGACAGACTGCAGAAATAGCCTGGGGGATGAGGGTGGGCAACCACCCCATACTGATATTGTATGGAAAGAAACACCTGGATTTTCTGTTTAGATCAGTCACAAACAATTCTGTTTCATGTCGATGTTGATGGTGGAGGTGAAGAGTTTGGTTCTGGTCCTCTGGACTGACACTAAATGATTTTTTGATTTATTTTTCCTAGCTTTCCATGTAAATGAAAGGCTTTTCAATATTTATGAGCTACTTATGAAGTTTGTGTTATGGAAGGTGCTCTAGAAACTCTATTATTGTTTTATCAAATCATTAAATTATTTGCAGGTGATGGTAAGGATTAACTGAATGATTAACTTATCCCTGTTGTATAGACACAGCACCTAATGTTTACTAGATTTCTTTTTTCTTAAATCATGAACCAAAATATGAGGGGAGGGAGGAGAAGAAAAATAATCCTTGCTTGATCCTTTGCAATCAGTAATTACATATTCATTTTTCAGCTCTAACTACTTTCCCCCACCCCATTATTTGGTTCATTGTTTCAATGTATCCTATTTCCTTAAATTTTCTCCCCAGTGCAAACTGACAGGCTGGAATAATAACTAGGCAAGTAGAGTACAATGAAAAAATATTCTCATTACAAGATCTTGGTTAACTCCCAACTACAGTTCACATCAGAGAACCATCACCAATAACAGGAACTAATTCAGTTTCCCTCTAGAAAAAAACATTATATAAGATGCCAGGGGCTTTTGTCAGCCCACAAAGTAAGGCAGAAAGAATGCAAAGACAGAAATTATTTGTCTGGAGTGTTCAGAATGATGGAAACAGTCCAGACCAAAGAGCTGTCAGGGTGCGATTGTTTTCCAACTCACTGGTCATCTTTTCCTCACACTTATAACATGTAATTTTGGTTCTTGTCCACTAAAGACAGTGAATGGGTTGGTGTTTTGAATACTGAGATATGTGTTTGGACTAAACCTAAGTATTCTGAGGCTTGCCTCCCTTTGCTCTCTCTGGGGTTTGCCTGGGGGATAGCTAATACTGCCTTTCTAGCCAAATTGTCTGTTTCTGCAGTGTTGTAGTTTACTGATGGTTTGTTAATAATACTTGACCATAAGCATTTAACCATGGAAGCAGCTCTCTCAAAGCTGGCAAAAGTAAATTGGATCTAGGGCACAAACAACCTGAGTTTCATTTGGATACTCTCAGTGTGAAAATACTTCTCTTGTCCTCAACTCCCCCTTTACATGTTATGTTCAAAGCACTTTATAGCTCTGTGGACCAAAAGGGTATTGTACCAGCACCTCACATATCAGTGTTGTTGTGCTTTAACTGCTGTGCAAGTGTAAATATGTATTTTAATGTGTAATACCTATATAAATGCATTTTAGTAAAGGTGGGAAGAAGGGCAATGGAGGAGAAAGTTGTAGCAATAGCGTCCTCCTGGTATTTGTCCTTGGTTTGAGCAGGAAGTTGGGGAATAATGTGTTTCAATAGAGCTTGGACACAAAATATTTGGTAGTTCACATGTGAAGGATCTTGGGTGTTGCCAAGCTTTTGACTTTTCCCTGTGGCTCTTTCTGAGTTTGACTGAGCTAAACTGAATTCAGGATTGAGAAAAAACCACACCCCATTCCAAAAAAGACATCTTTTCCCAGCTGAGAACTAGACTGTAAAAGTTCTTTGTAACTATAGCAGAATTGCATTCACTGTCATACATGACAGAATTTGTAATCGTGTCTTTTGCTGTGAGGGTAAAGGAGTCTTCACCTTTCAAGGATGCACTGGTGTTTGTGCAGGTGGGGAAATGAATACCAGGAAGTATCAGAAGAAATCTATGAAAACTTGAACCATTAAGCTTAGAGAATTTTATGACTCATTTATTTGCTTATAGAGGAAAAGGAAAAAAAAAAGGTTTTTATTTCAGTTCAATGGAAACACTGAGTTTGGTGGAGTTTGGGGCTTAGAGAGGTACTTGGTTCACTTGATTTTTAAGTTACATTTGGTATTCGTGTTAGCAACTACACTTGTGATGTTAGGAATAAGACATAATTCTTATTATGCATTGGAAATGTTATTTGAAATATAAATATCTGTAGTGAAAATTGTTGCTGAAATCAAGAATGAATAAGCAACTTATTGCATCTGTTTGAAATTAATTCTTGCCTGTTGTAATTATGCAGATTAATAGATATGTTTGAGAGCATTATGAGAACATAATGAACCTAAGATCCCAGTAGTAATAAAACAGTAGTTCTGTTTAAAGAATAATTTTATAGTTTATAGAGAGAGCCTGTTAATTTGAAAGATTGCATTTAGCTGTGTTCATTTCCCTGCTGGCTGAACCCAAACTGTGAGCATTAATTAGTCACCAATGTTTTGAAAGGGAAGAGTAATACTTAGTTTATTACTAAATGCTTTTGAATATAGAATTAAATCTTCAAGCAGAGTGCCAAATTTTCAATCTAATGTGAAATTAGTACTTGTAAAATCATACTTTGAAATAAGCTTGGGGAGCTTTAACTGCCACAGGCTTCACCTGACCACTGGGTTTTCTTGACTGTATCCTACTACAGGATGGAGAACTAACTGTGTAGGCTTTAGAGATCTGATCAATTTTTCCATGTCCATCCTAACGTGTCTGTGAACCCTTCTCTTATTGCACTGGTTTGGAAAACCGGAAAATATATGCAGTAGTAGGGTATTGAAGGTGAATGAAATAAAATTTTAGTAACTGCACTAAGAATCCTTTCCTTTTAGTAACCAGTTTAACTTTGTTTGACTGGCTTTGCACAGTGATTAAACATTTTTCATTTTTCTGCTCACAGATATTTTTTCATGCCACTAAGTACCCTGCCCACGAGCATGTAGACTAATATTCAATTACTGCTGTACTTATCTGGTGCTAGAATATTCAGTGTTCTGTAGCCTACAGGAAAATGTCATAGAGAACTGGAAAAGCACAGAATTAACTTTAAAATAACATGATGACTCATTAATAGATTAGAGCTGTTTATATTCCTAGTTATGGAGCTTCAAAATAAAATAGGAGTGGTCGAGATAAAAACTAAACCGTGTAAAAAGGCCAAATTAAGATGAAATAACTTCTTTTATTGAATCAAAAAAGTAGAGTTTTGCAGCTGACAGCCGGAAGCAGTTTAAAAACCTGTGATTTCCACATACTAAGCCATAGCCTACAAATACTGGAAAGGTATTTCAAAATTTGAAGAAAGCTTGTGTGGTCTCAGGAACAGGTCTTAGTCTTCTGTGTCAGTGTCAGCAGATGTTTTCATGCTCACATGATCCATCACAGTTTCAGTTGCCTTTAAAACAGGTTTGTAACAACGCTGCTGTGTCAGGACGCATCGCAGCCCTTCCTGTTACAGGGACAGCTTCGCTTCTCCGGGTCCAAAAAAAATGCTCTTGGCTGAAGGAGACATTGGTTCCGTGTTTACTTAGGAGTGCTGGGAGACACGAGTGCAAAAGTGTGTGGTGATGAAATTAATGGTAATGTGGTTATTACTATACTTAGTACATACAATTTTAATTCACTTGTTTATCAGTTTCTCTCTTAAAGTATGTGAAATGACTGTCATGTGATAGAACTTTATTTTCTAGAGCATAACAACATTTCCAGCATATAAACCTTCGCAGGACAAGATTCAACAGAACTTGATTTTTTTTCTTTTCCATACAAAACCAGTGTATAAAGATTTTCAGGATCTCTGTTGGTCCTGCTCAGTGTAGGATTGAGTCACTTAGATGTGGTGACCAGTTGGACAGATGCTCTTTGCTGCTATGCCAGCCTCTGGTCTCCGCTTTGATGCCTTAGACTGAAGGTAACAGAAATAATTGGGTGCCAGAAGTTTATTTTGCTTTTCTGATAACAAAGTTTTCTGAAATGTAGTGAAATTACCTGGACTTGAATTGTATCAGGGATTTTAGATATAAGTGACTTGTAGTTACTGGGACCAAGTGCTGTCTGTTTCCTGTCTACAGCAATTTTCCTTTAATTACACTTTAATACACTATCTAAATAGAACCTATCTTCCTTCTAATCTATATTTGGTTTAAGGCTTATATGATGAAAGGGTGTTTGACATAAAATGCTGTTGTGAAAATACCAAAACACAACAAATGCATCCCTTTCTGTGCAAAAAAAAAAAAAACAAAACAAAAAAAAGAAAAAAAAAAAAAAAAACCAAAACAAAAAAAAAAAAAAAAACCAAAACAAAAAAAAAAAAAAAAACCAAAACAAAAAAAAAAAAAAAAACAAAAACAAAAAAACCCAACCAAACAAAAAAAACCCCCCACGTTTATCTAAAATCTAAAGGTTTATTGGAGTCTGTCATGTTCCACTGTGGGAAACTGCGAGGATGGAATTAATTTCAGGAATGAAATAAAGTTAACCAAGACAAACGTTGTATCTGAGAACTGTTTATTGGTAACGAATACAAAAAACAAAAAGGAGTTACCCTGCTAAAGAGGACTAGAAGAGACGGAGCAAGAGCAAGGAAAATGGGAAAGGAATCGGAGGGGGTGGAGACAGAGAGTAAAAGAGCGTGTTACCTCTGGAGGTCGGGGAGCGCTGTTGATGTCCACGAGGCAGGGGCTGGGCACGCTGCCTGCCTGGGGCGGCTCCTGCGGCGACAGGCGACCAGACAGGAGGTGCGGGGGTGCTCGGGCAGGAGGGCCAGAGGCTTGGACAGGGTCGCGGTGAGGATCTCAGCAGTGGGGCTGGCTCGGAAGCGGGCAGGGCTGGATGCAGGTGGCTCAGGCAGGGACGCAGAGATGAAGCAGGCAAGGCGTTGGTCGGGGCACAGGGAGGCAGGACAGGCACGAGGGTGGGCAAGAGCCAACGAGGGCAGGAGAGCCGAAAGGCCGGGCTGGGGCCAGGGCTAAAAGCATAAGACTCAAAAAAGCAAGTTTCACAAAGCCCCTCGAACTAACAAGCCTCAGAAGCACAATCTCAAAAAAGCCCCAAGCCAAAAGCCCTCACTCAAAAAGCAAGTTCAAAAAGGCCCCCAAAAGCATAAGACCCCAAAGCCCCAGAGCTTGCGGTGCAGTTACTTTTCATGCCCCCTGGCCCCTCCCAAAGTCTGCCCGCTGGTAGGGGACCATTGGCCCAGTCCAGTGTCCCACTGCAGTCCATTGGCAGAGACCTTTTGCTATCTGGTTGGAGAGTGTCCCTGGAGGATTCAGTGTCTGTGGTGTTCCCCTGCTGACTGCCTGTCCCATGGGAGACATGAACTGGTTGCCAGGCAAACCAGAGGCAAGGCTTCTTCTCGTTGCCTCTGGCACGTGGCACGTGTGCACCCCCTCCCCCACGTGCCTCTGACAACCATTGTTGAGGCAAATCAAAACTGAATTGGCCCCTCACACCACCCCTTGGCTCGACGCTGGTTGTCTGACGGTAATGATACAGAGGGGAAAAGAGAGGGGAGAGAGAGAGAATAAAAAGCAGTCTAAACAACTTGGATTTCTTATATATAATAACAGAACTAAGCAATTTACAGATTCCTATTATATAATGGAAGCCCTGAAACGTGAATAGTTAAAATTGACAGTCTACAAANTCCTCTCAGTCTCACCTGATAATATGTTAGTACCTATTGTATTTACATGTATTTTGTAAAAGCCGGTGCTGAATATGTGATATGTGTGGGCTTTTTCCATGGACCTTTTCTAAATGTTTAGGTTTTGCCATGACTTTTCGAAACTTTATTCCTATTGCAATATATGATTAATTACATGCTATTGGTGATGAAAAGTGGTAAGGATCCAAATGTAGATGGAAAAATATGAAAGCTGTACCTTCAAAAGGCTCTCTGCATCCAACAGTTAATGTGATTACAGTGCTAGACTTGTGCTCCACTTGTCACATGCAGCTGTCTGCCTTTGAAAGGGAAATGTTCTGTCAGGTTTTCCCTTTATAGTGAGTTAAGCTGTTCTGTGATCTTCTGCACAAAACAATTTCCTTATGAACCTTACTGAAAAGTGCGGTAAATCAGACCTGTAACTTGGTATCTTTTTTCTCTTCTTCTATTAATTCCCCCTGTGAGCCATTATAGGATTCTTAATGCCTCTGGAACAATTTCTTCTTTAATGGTAGCTATTATCCTGCAACTGGCGCTGGCACCCTTTTAACTCTATCTGACTTTGATGTTTTTATTGTCCAAACATTTTGCTGCAGCTCCACAGTGCCTGTTGCTTGGAGCTTGTGATGTGGCTTGTGGTGGTTATACAAAGGTGGCTTTCCATAGGGGCCAGTGGGAGTGACAGCCAGATGCTTCTACAAAGAAGAGACAGTATTCTGCCTGTGTTGGAGTAACTGAGACGTTTTTGGTTTGTAATGAACTGTTAATCAGTTTTCTGCAATGGAAAAAGAAGTCAGGGTCCTTTTCTTGATAACCCTCATGCCACAAGCCATGTCAGTCAGGCATTAGATGCAAATACAGTAGTATGATACCTTTGCTCTAGTTTGGTTAATCTGTGTCATCAGCTTGAATCTGCCAGAAATGTCATCTGCATAATATAACTCAGGTCAGATATTGAAAATTGCAGTAGTGGCACCTGGGCTCTGAATCCACCTCTGATATTGTGCAAAGCGCTTGGGGAGGAGCTTCTCTGAATGCAACTGTGTCCCTCGGTGCTGCATATTGCAATTCCATCAGCTCTTCTGAGAACTCTTTTCCCCCTCTGTAATAGGAGATATCTCTGGCGAGTATTTATAGCAGTCTGATTTTAGGTAGCTAACTGGAGTGTTGGGATTTTCCTGATGTGGATGTCTACTTCTGCCTTTAACTGTGTTATGAATTACATCGGCTCCCATTTTTATTCAGGCTGAATGATGCCTAAATTAATAAAACAGCTTGGGAGCCTGGGAGCATTGGAATGTAACATGTTAATAAAGTTGCCAATCATTTTTCTCCTGAAGTCCATTGAAAACATGGCAGAAGGGATACTCTGTTTCTGTCAAGTGTGTTGGCTCTCAGTTGTCTGGGATAATGGACTAGAGGATACCCCATGGAATAGAGGAAAAGCATGGGCAATCAAGGTGCTAGGAGAATGGGTGCAGAGATTTAGGAATGACTTGTGGCTGCTGTCCTGGCAGGGATCAAGTAGTCCAAGGAGCAGTATAGTAATGCTGGTGTGATGTTGCCTTTGTCCATATTGCAGATCCATCTTTCTGTGCGTATTAGCCCAAGTGTCTGCTGGCCTAATTAGAAAGGGTTTGTTCTGTTCTGGGAAATAACCGACTGATAAAATGACCAAAGAGTCACAAAGTTACCAGAACATGTTAGCTGTTTGGGAATGCTTGCTTTCTGTGTCATTTAGACTTAAACACATTTTTAAATACTTCCTAAATGCTTTTAGAATACATGTAGGTCTTTGTTTTAGTTACCAAAATGCTGGAAAACTATTTTTGTAATGAAGTATTGGATATATGAAAGCACTGACTTGTTTGTACAATCCAAATGAATTCAGTGCTGAAGGCACTTGTAAACAGAAGGCTGGAAAAGGCCCTCAGTGATAAGACCATGTAACAGAACACAAATGAAGTGGCTCACCAGATCTGCAATCAGGCAGCAGGATGGCTTTTCAAGCTAGCTATGTGAAACCAGTCTTGCCCTGCAAAAATCCTGGATTTTGTAGTCTTAGTTAGTACTTTTTCAATAGCAGTTTAAGTTCTCTGATTGATACGGTTTGTATCTTGCAGCTCATGTTCCTCCAGCTGTACAAATCCAGTGCCATAACGTTGCTGATGTCCTCTGCAGTGTGGTGCTCTCGTTCCGTCTCTGAAGTGTATGATGTGTCCAGCTGGCAGTGCTGACTGTCAGCTGTAGTCAATAGAAGCATGGGTTAGTTACTCTCGATTCAGTTGCAAGGAATTCCTCTGCTGGAGTCAGGTGTCAGAGGCAATAACTGTCCTGTGCTGCTGATGCACTGGCTTCTCCAGGTTATTTAGTGATCTGTCAAAAAAATTTATCATATACTGATTTGAAAAGCAACACGCTGAACAGATCGTTCAAGGTAGGAGGCTGTTTCACATTTGGGGGAATAAATGTGCTTTCAACGTTGCAGTTTTGAGGAAACTAAATATAAACATGTTTTCTTCTAGCTAGAAGGAATGTCACTCTCTATTTTCATATAGTTGATAATAGGTTGGAAAATAATTTAGTTTTCTAACATTCAAGGAATGCCAGAAATTTGGCAGGATTTTTTGTGGCTTCTCATGCTCATTTCTAGTGCAACTTTGAATGTATTCTAAAATTGCATGTTGATGGTATATGCAGGCCAACATTGATATGACTGGATTGTGTTGGTGAATCTGTATATAAGTTTTACACAAATTTATATACACCTTTTTAAAGAAGGGAGTTGTATTTTCTGTGACTCCATGCATACATTCAGAGATTCTGTGGGGCTTAAATGGTAGTCTGGGGAGCAAAGCTCTCTGAACCTTGTGGTTGAGACTCAGCTGGCAGTTAATCCTGGCAGCGTCCATGTCTTAGAGCCACATCCTCTGCTTGCTGCAGGTTTGTCACAGCTCTTCATGGTTGTAATGGCCTTCATGAGGTGAGTAATGCTGTATTGCTCATGCCCTGCTTACCTCTGCTCGGAGATGTTCAGTATTTACTAGTTCAACTGTTATGCAGAAATTTATTAAAAATCAGTGTTTTCATTTTCTGATGGGGTTAAATGGAACTATTGACTGATGGTACACTTATGTTCTTAATGAAAACTAGTATCTGTTAGCAATATACTAAATGTTAGTACTGTTTCTTGCACATTGGCTATTGGTTTTGTGGGCTTTCTGTTGTTTGAATGACTTCTGCCTTTCAACACTATCAAGATAGATAAAGGTGTTCTCAAAATTCGTTCTCCCTATTCTTGCCTCTGTATTTTTGATATATAGATATACACACGCATGTCGCAGTTGAGGCGGACA
>VZRR01007571.1:11120-24097 GCA_013398015.1 Oreocharis arfaki
GGGAAGTTTGATGGCTTCTTTGAGGAGAGTCAAAGTCCTGCTGGTGTTAAACCTGATCGCCGTGGCTGGCTTCGTCCTCTTCCTGGCCAAGTGCAGACCCATCACTACCAAGAGCGGCGACTCCTTCCATGACATCCATCCCAGGGCAGAAGTGGCCAACTTGACAGCCCACGGCATCAGCTCCATCCAGGATGCAGTGCTGAAGAGGCTCTCGCTACTAGAAGACATAGTCTACAGGCAGCTGAATGGTAGGAGTAGTTCTGCTCTGTAATGCCTTTGGGGTAGGGTCGGTGTCGGTGGTGAACCGAGGCTCCGGGCAGGGGGCCGCCCTGCCTGGAGGTTTGAGTANNCTGAAGTTTGCATGACGGACCCCTGCTCTCCCCTCTGTTATTGTGCAAACGGAGTCTCAGCGCACGGAATCGATTTAGCATCTGATTTCCAAGTTCCGTGTGTGTTTAAAGCTCGGGGTACCTTGCACAGGGCGGAAGGAAATGGTAATAACGGAATGCTGCCTTTCAGATTTATAACGGCGGTCAGAAAATGACAGTGGCACGATTTCTGCATCAAACGAGCCGGGTGTGCAGGGGGCGAACACGGGTTGGAGCAGCACAGTGTGTATCGATCGAGGGAATGGCTTTTACTCCTACAAAGCTGGGTTCGGAAAGGAGTTTTTAAATGGCTCAAGTGTGTTGCATCATTTGAGTGCAGAAGATCAGAAAGCTAAAGGCACTTTCTCTAAGAAGTTAAGCAAACTATTCAGCATTTCCTATGGCTCAGCACTGACAACTGCTAATTAAAATCTCAAGTAACGCTTCTCTTTATAGCACAGAAAAGGGATTTCTATTAAAATCTCACCAGGTTCAGTAGTTCTGAGACGCAGAATGGGAGTTTTAAAGATGTTGTTCAGGATAGAGAAACACGTTGTAAGGATGTAAGAAATCTAGGTGAGGTATCTAATTAAAACACTCACTGTGGAAGCTGATTTTTTTTAAAGTTGTTCCCCACAGATTCACAACTGGGGGTGCAATTTCAATCAAGAGTCTTGCTTATTGCTTCCAGTCTCCGTAGCTTTAATGCCTGCAAGTTTCTGTGTGTCGGAATGAGCAGAGTTGGTGTTTGTGTCAGTGTCAGTGTGATTCCCTCTCTGAGTTTGGAATACGGAGCTCATGCCCCATTCCGTGCTGTGCTGAGCCAAGAGCTGGTGTGTGCCGTGTGTCTGTGCTGAACCTGAGCTGTAACTGGTGTCCCTTTGCACCAGGAGGAGAGGGAGGTGCAGGGATGCAGCGTGGCTTTCCCGGAGCACTTGGCTCGGTCAGTGGCTTTGGGGACAGCACTGGAGCACTCAGCTGAATAGGAAAGTGTTGCTGATATTCCTGCTTTACATACTTGCGTGAGAAACCTGTCCTGCCTGTATCTGGCTCCACGAGATGTAGAAGCAGCACTGGTGGGTGAGAAAGAGAGGTGAAGCATAAGAATAACGAGGAATAAGGCAGAAAGTTGAATGTTATTTGCAATCACACTGTGAAATTCCCTGCTCCTGGATCCTGCTAGGGCAGAAGTTTCCAGGAAGATTTAGGCAGTTATGTGGACAATAACTCAAAATAAGAGCCCTTATACCAGGACGTTGGACTAGGACAGGACGAGTGATCGTGCAGCAGTCTGCCATCCCTGCACACCCAGAGGGGGAGCTGAGGTTATCGGTTATTGCCCTTCTCTGGGGGTTAACGTGGGCTCCCTGCCCTGCCCTGCCCTGCCGTGCCCTGCCCTGCCCTGGGGGCTGCTCTTGGCGCTGGCTGGGGCTGGTGAGAAGAGCTGCAGGGACAGGGACAGGGACAGGGACAGGGACAGGGACAGGGACAGGGACAGGGACAGGGACAGGGACAGCTCAGTGCTGTCCCCGGGCTGCTGCGGGCTCCGGGAGCGCTGTGCTGGAGCCTGCTCAGTGCTGAGCAGCAGTCATGCACCTACACACCAGGGGAGGCAGAGAGGGAATAGATATGTTGGCATATCGCAAACGTTTTCTCAGGGCAGGCAGAAAGCTGAGCACATGAATGTGACATCTTGTCTGGCCTCTGCATCCTGGGGTGATTTATAGCAGCGCTGATCAGTCTGGCTAAAAAATAGCTCTGGCACAGCGCTTATGTAACTTTGGGTCAAGTGTATATTTGGTACATGTGCTTCTGAGAGAAGCTCAGTGTGCTCTGAGGGGTGGCTGTGTGCTGTGCTTCAGCAGGGCTGGAGTTTACAGCAAGTTCTGGGGGGCCAGGTGAACCCCCCACCACCAGCACCGAAAGGAAGCAGTCAGGGGCGCTGGGGCAGTCCCAGGGACTGAGGATGAGGAGCAGCTGGGTTGGCTTCCTCGCTAGGAATTTTCTGTGCCTTGATCAGCGTTCATCCTGGCCACTTGAGGAACACCTCTAAAATCTCCTGCCTGCTGCAAGGGTGCAAATAGGAGCTCACCACTTCCCATTGATTTTCACGTGGGTAGTTTTGTGCTGGTGCCTCACAAACCCCTCCTTAGCTCTGGGTCAAGCTCCCTGCACAACGACCCACTGAGAGATTTCTCTTTTGGTTCTAAAAGATCATGTTTCGTTTGAAATCTGACCTGTGGTTCAGCAGCTATAAAATCATGGAATAAAGTATCCCACAGGGTGGCATGTGGACAGCCTGCACCTCACAGAGCATCGGGAAGTGTTTGGCCAAAGAGAGAAGCTGCAACCCAGTCTGGGTGCAGCCAGCTATGGATTTCTTCTGCATTATAGGACTTGGCTGGATTTCAGTGGGAGTTGAAGCCATCTTTAAAAACCTGAATCTCTTCAAAAGCTCCATTCTGCACAGATGAAATGAGCAATCTGATCGTACCATTGCTGTGGGTTTGGTTTGTGAGTCATGTAGTGTAAAGCAGATTGGAAATAACAGCTCTCGGTGGTACAGCAGCCCTCATGTTTTATGTGTGTGTATTTATTTATCTCTGTAAAGGTTGGCCATGAAAACAGCACAACAACACTGCCTTGGCTCTGGGAAAGGAGGGATTTGACACAATCGTTCTGTCTGAATGACGTTTCTCTGCCATGCCATGCTGGAAATAACACCAGGCTCCCTCTTACTCCTCTCTGGGCAAGGAGAGCTGTGGCCCAATCTGTACATTTGCTCAAACGTGGCCCAATCTATACATTTGCTTTGTTCTTTCTGAAAGTTGATTATTGCTCTTTAGCTCGTTGCACAAGTTGTGTGGGGTTTGCTCTTTGCTGGGCTCCCACACAGAGAGGTCCGAGGGTGCCCTTTGGAGTGGAGGCTTTGTATGTGCGGGCACTGATCTGGGAGTTCAGAGGATTTTTAATTTCTGCAGTCACTTTTATGGGTGGAATTCTCTTGTCCAGCAGACGTCCAGAGAAAGCTAATGAAGGTCAGAAAGGAACGTGTGTATTTTACTCTGGGTGTTAACTACAAGTTGTCTTTTTGATCCAAGTCTGGTTTTTTGTGTGCTGACATTTACATAAGCACAGATTGTGATCCAGATTATTTCCAGCTTCATGGAGATTTGCACAAATGAACTTTTCAGTTTGTCTCTGTGTTTACAAGGAGGGGTTTCAGTGCTATGTGACCAGGTGAGGAGCTGCAGGGAGCAGAGACTCAGAAGGGAGCATTCAGCATTTTCAGGAGCCTTGTGCTGCTTCCTGGGAAGTGCTGGGCAAAGTCTTCCCATTAGCTCATCCCATTCCTCTGGGGTAATGTGGGAACCCACTGATGACCATGAGGAATTTGAGAAATTGGGCATTTATAGGACCCAGAGAGAGCAAAGGTGGGCCAAGCTTTTAGCATCACAGTGACTGTAGGGTGAGTGACATGGCTTGAGGACAGCTGGTGTTTGTGTCCAGTGCCCGAAGGTACTGTGAGACACTCTCAGTGGGATGGGTCAGTAAACGGTGCTGCCATTGGAAAACAGAGATTGCAGGAGGGAGGGAACTCTAAATAAACCCTGGATTTGGGCGTGGGGAGCCATCCCCTGCACCTGCTGTAGCTGAGCATCCCAAAAAGATGTGAGCAGGTCACGTGTGCTGCTCTCTGGGGACCTGAGGATCCTCCCAGGCAGCCGCCTTCCAGCTCCGTGTCCAGCAGAGCTCTGGCTCTTGGGTTAACGCCTCCAGGCAGTGTGAAGGCTGTGAACTCCCTCCCTAGGGCTTTGGATCCTGGGGGATGCTGGTGGATTCCCAGCAGCAGCTGACTCCAGTAAGGGCTCAGCTGCCTGGAAACCAATGACACAGGGATGATGTGGCACCTACCCGAGCAGTGTGGGAAAATAGTACAAAAAAGTCTGAACCTCACGCTAAATATTAGTGAGGCAGAGAACAGAAGGGCATTGCTGACTCATCCAGAGCTCTTCTGTTAAATTTTATTTTGTTGTCTCTCAGCAGCTCGTAGAATCACGGAATGGTTTGGGTTGGAAGGGCCCCTAAAGAGCACCCAGTTCCAACCCTCTGCCATGGGCAGGGACACCTTCCACTGTCCCAGGGTGCTCCAAGCTCCATCCAACTTGTTGTACAACATCAGGGAGAATTCCAGCTATTTGTAAATTGTTGTAAAAGAGAGAGCAGTGAGGAAGGAGTGCTGAAGTGAAGCTGGCCAGAAAAGGGGTGAGCAGAGAGGGTTTCTTCCCCCATGGTGAAGAAATGCGCAGGTTAAACCGCTGCTTCTACCAAATGTTAAATGCTGAAGAGGAACTTTACATTCCTTGGGGGTGAAATAAGCCTGTGTTCATTTTTTAAAGCAGCCTGGCATCTGTGCTTTTGCACATGGAATAATGTGAACATGCTGAGGTACGGCCAAGTGCATGCCAGCAGCCTCCTGTGTTCTGGCTGTGCTCTCATCTGCTTATCCAATTAGGAAATTAACTTTGGGAGGGTTGCATATGGACATGGAACTGACACTGAACCACAGCCCTCAGCACGGTGTTGCTATCCTTGTAAAGTGGCACTTAATTAACTTAAAACACTTTGGAGATATGTGGATTTGCTTCCCACAAGGATAAGATAATGCTTATCTTCTCTAACACTTATCATCCTCCAAACACACTATGAACTTAGCTAACCACAGAGTATAGAAATTATATATGTAAATAAGGCAGATTAAAAGTGGTTTTATCAGCATTTAGGAGAATGTAACAGCACTACACCCACAGACTGGTAATATTAAGGTTTTAACAGGTAGGTAATATATTAACTTAAATGCTAAGAAATTCCCTGATTAAGATAAATAACTAAGTGTAAATAACTGAGAGTAGGGAAAAGCTGTTTAGAGGCAGAAGGGCCCAAACTTCAGTGATGTTATTGAACTAAAATAGTTCCTTAAACGAGCAGAGCCTTGGTGGGTGAACTCCTTTGATATAAGAAATGACGATGTGGAGATAAGGGATACACATCGGAGATGTGGCTGCTGTGTTAACTGATGGCTGTCACACAGCAGCTGGGATGCTGCTTCCCCGCCTATCCCACTCCCAGGATGTTTCTGAAGTAGAAAATAACTGTATTATGTTATATGGCCTTTACTTATTATACAGCAACTTGATGAAAATTGCCACTCTAACATTTAGGATGTACTCAACAGGTTTGATTGCCATATTCCCTGTTAGAATAATGCAAATTATGCATTCAGTACCTGCTTTTAGAAGTTCTCAGCCTAAACTTCCTCACGGCAGGAGAGAGGTCTGCACAGGCTCAAGGCACCTGAGAGCTGCTGCCTGTAAATTATTCTTAGCAGGTTCCTGAGAACTGGGTTTGATCAAGGAATGGATAAAGGAAATACTTCTTAGAGAAATAATAGAGTTAAAAGATGAGGCTTAAGACAGACATTTAGAAGCATCTGGAAGCTCAGACATGAATGTGACATTTAGTTTGCAACCCGTCTGACAAGGAACTGATAGATGATCTTGGGGTTTGATGGTTGTTTGGCATCGTGATCCAAACATTCCCTGTCATTGACAAGGAATGAGTAATAAGCCAGTAACACATTTGTCATGCAGGGACAACACAGGATTCGTGGGATGCAACAGCAGTGACCAGAATGCAGTGACAGCAGTGGTGTTTTAGTTTTGCATATTAATTCAGGTCTCCCTGAATGGAGAACAGAACCTTACCTGGCTGGGATAATTCACACAGGCACGTCAGATTTACACTGCCCATTCAGTTGTGCAGCTGTGAGAAATATCTCCCCAGGGATACAAACCACCCAGAAAGGTGCTGTGATTATGTGAATAACAGTGGTGTTTGCAAGCCTCAGTCTGCATCAGCGGTGTCCTATTGTGTCTCCAGGGAGAGACGGCTGGAATTGGATTTGTTTGGAGAAGCATGGGCATCTCGAGATGTTTCAGTGCCTGGAGGCCTCCAGCTGCCACTCCGGAGGGCAGGACTCTGCCTGGGTGGAGTTCTCCCCTGCTGGGCTCCCGAAGTGTCCTGGACACCCTGAGGCCTCTGTGTGGCAGCAGGAATTGCTGAGGAGCAGTCCTGTGCTTGCTGTCTTGGAGATGTCCCCTCTTGAGCAGGCAGGACCGATGGATGAAGTCAGCTTTAGGCATGTGCTGTCCACGTGCTTGGATTTTGGGGAATCTTCTGGTCCATTCCAGGCCACCATCCTCCCTCCTCATCCTCTCGCGGCAGAGAGCACGAGTGTTGCTGATCAGAAAATGCAGCCCGTGAGGAACCCACCTGTTACAGGGCACAACAGCAAAGGGAAATGAGCCTTCTCAGGTAACTCAGGAGGTTTTACTGATTTTGTGATTCATGCCACTAATCTTTGCCTAAAATGGAACATCTGCTGCAGATGTTGCTGGCAGGCTGCCAGCTCCCAGCTCCTCCAGACACGCCTGAGCCGCGGGGTGTAGCTGAGGGCATTCTGCATGTTGATAGATTAAATTTAAAAGGGAGGCTTATTTTTGGTAAGATGTCCTTATCAAAGTCTGCAACGGGTTGTTCAAGCTGAATACTCGGAGTATTGACCCTCCTGTGAGTCAACAGCAGTGATTCAACTCCTGAAATGGATCCGAGCAGCACGGAGATTATTTTTCCTAAACAGTTCTGGGAGTACAAACAACTGCATTTTCCAGCCCCCAGTCCCCGTGGTCAGATTTGTTCTAGAAATTGTTGAATGCTTTACACCTTATAGTTACAAGCCTTGCTATTTCTGCCTATAAATCTAATAGCTATCGACCCACATTCTGACATCCCCCGATGGTTATCTAAAAATAATGCAGGAATGATGCAACGAGACGTAAAGCTGTGTGAGGAGAGGGCTGTGCTGAGCCATCACAGCCTGCTCGGGGTGCAGCTCAGGGCTCTGCTGCTCGGGTCCTTGGGGGGATGCAAAGTTGCCTGGAAAAGGAATAAAATTCCTGGTGAGTTGGATAAAAGTCACAGTTTGCGTTTTCCTGTTTAAAATCTGATACTCAGCGCTCCCTATGTAATGAATCCCAGTTCCTGTGATCCTGCCCTCCCAGGGGATCCTCCCTGGGATTCACTCTGATCCCTGACACCCCAGAGAGCGATGCCAAGGGCTGTCTGCCATGTCCCAGCACTTGTTCTGCCTTGGAACAGGAAACACCGACAGCCTCACGGCCTCTCTGCTGGGGGAGTAATCCGAGAGCTCTGCTTTAATGGATGTGTTAAAAATAGGGATCTCCCTGGGCTCTGCGAGCCAGGCTGGTGTGCAGGAGCACCATTCTTCCTGCTGGCAGGGAAAATGAGAGATCTCTGGAGCTCTGGGGCTGTGTCACTCGCAGTCAATCAGCACATCTTCCCTCCCAGTTGGTGTGCCGTGGTGCACATGGGGCCTAAATTCCAGTGCAGGGAAAGCAGCGCTGTGATGTGTCAGCATGGGCTGCTCATGAAGGAGGGAGGGAAGGGGAATCCTTTGTCCCTCTCCCCTTTAGTACCCTCAGCTGTGTGCAAGTGGAACTGACTTAGATTCCCAGGCTGGGTTGGGTTGGAGGGACCTCAAAGCCCATCCAGTGCCCCCCCTCCCATGGCAGGGACGCCTCCCACTGTCCCAGGCTGCTCCCAGCCCCATCCAGCCTGGCCTTGGGCACTGCCAGGGATCCAGGGGCAGCCCCAGCTGCTCTGGGCACCCTGTGCCAGGGTGAGAGGGAAGACTTCCCAATATCCCATCCAACCCTGCCCTCGGTCAGTTTAAAGCCATTTGGTCTTGTGTCTCTTGCCGTGGTTTGAGGTGTGAGTGCCCCAGCAGTTCCCTGGCTCTGGAAGGGGAAGGCCCAGGCTGGGAAGAGCTGGGCTCTGCCCTGTGCTGCCTCCTTGGTCCCTCTGACTCTGTTCCCCAGCACCCAAATGGGATACAGGGCTTCCCTTGCTCCCATCTCCTCTAGGGAACAGCAGGACCCTTCTGTGTTGTGGGCACTGGAAATGCAAATTGCTGTTCCTTGGTGGGTCTAAGTGCTGCTGAGACACACAAAGCAGAAAACCATTACAGGAGAGGAATCAGCAGTGGATCAGACACCAGCAGTGCCCCAGCCGAGTTACTCTGGGTGTTTCCTTGAGCTGCAGAGCCTCAGACAGCCGAGCAAGGTTTCTTTCCTGCTGGTTGTCAGAATTTACTTAACCTTAGTTTTAATCTTCATTAGATGATTTTGGGCAGGGTAATGGCCCACCGTGGATGTGCCTGTTCTCAGAGCATAAAGCTAAAGTGAGAAGGTTAATTTTCAGGTAACAATTAGAATTCCTTTCTGGGTCTTTGCCTGTATTACACTTTAAATGAAATCATGAGGGCACTCACGTTTGCACCAAATTATTGCTAATTCTTCCAAAGCAGTTGCTTGATCACACTTCACAAACACAAAGCAGAGGAGGAGAATAAAAAAGTGAAAAGCCATTTAATGAATTTTAAAGCTTGCTTATATTCCATTATTGGATTTAAAATAATTTTTGTTGACCTTTGTATGTTTTTAGTATTTGCTGCCTTCGATGAGGTGAGCTGGAACACTGAATGCTTTAAATTAGCTGGGAACATAAACCCCCTGTTCGGCTGGATTTTGTTCTGGGTTTCCCTCTTTGCACTGACAAGACAATAACAGTAATAACCATTACCCTGGTGTAAACCCTATCGTGCTTTGCCCATTGCTAAGTGTAGCCCAAACACCGTAATGTGGGATTTCAGTCTGCTGGAAGTTGCTGTTCTTGTCACCAGGAGGGACTGGTGTCACTGCTGAGGGCAGCAGGATCCAGCAGCAAAGGCTCAGGGCTCACGTTTAACTCTGATGTTTCGTGTGATGCTCCACCAGTCACACAGAATAGTATTAGAAAAAATATGTAAGTTAGGGATTTATGTTCCCTTATGTATTACTGAAGGAATGTCTCAAGGACAGAAGGAGATGAGGTTTTTATGTGGGGAATGATATGAGAACAAAGAAAAGCTTGCAGACGAGTTTTGGTTATTTGAAGATCCTTGGAACTGGCATCAAAGAGGTGGGAACAGAAAAAGTGAGGCAGGGGAGATGCTGGGCTTGCTTCTCCCTCCTTTGGGAATTGAGCAGAGTGCAGGAGGCTGTGGGACCCCAGAGGGTCACTGGTGCCACCCCCCTGCTCATGCAGGGCCATCCCAGAGCACAGGGCACAGCATTGTGTCCAGAGGGCTCTGGAATATCCCCGCTGAGGGACACTCCAGCCCCTCCCTGGGCAGCCTGTTGAGGGCTGGGCAGTGCCCAGGGCAGAAGTTCTGCCTCCTGGGCAGGGGAATTGCTGGGCATCCATACCCAAGGGCTGGCACGGCCCTGGATGGAGCGATTCCCCCTCCCTTAGGCTGTGACCTTGCCCAGTGGCCCTGACTGGTTCCTGTCCCTGGTATTTGGTGCTCTAAACCAGTGAGAAACAGGCTGTTCCCAAACCACCTAACAATATAAATCATGCAACTGAATGAGGCAGAAGATTGGGGGGAGGGAGAATTAGATCTAAAGTTGTGTTAATTCCCTGTCACTTTTGGATTTCAAACTCCAGTTGGTTTAAATCTGTATTAATTGCATGTTGATAAGGTTGAAGGGGAGATATATTAGAAAATGAAATAATAGAATCAGAGAATATCCTGAGCTGGAAAGAGCCCACAGGGACCATCCACTCCAACCCCTGGCCCTGCACAGGGCACCCCAACAAGTAATAAACTAATTAAGGGACACACAGAGAGACCCTGGCTGTGGGAAGCTGGGGGAAACAGAGGTGTCAGTTTGGAGGAGCAGGTGCTGCTGGTGGGGCAGGGGCTCTGGGCATGAAGTGACTGGGTGGGCCCTGGCAGTGACTGGGTGGGCCCTGGCAGCGACTGGGTGGACTGTGGCAGTGACTGGGTGGGCAGTGACTGGGTGGACTGTGGCTGTCTGGTTTCCAGGCCCCTCAGGTGGGGGTCAGGAACAAACCTTCAGTCTCTGCAGAAATGAATGATGGATTCAGCCAGCGGGATGGGGGAGCTGCTCTCCCTGGCACGAAGGGGCATGGCTCACACGTGGGGCTGTTTGCTCAGTGCTGTGTTGGGAGGGCACAGTGAGTGAGGTGCATGATGCAGGTGGTTTAGGGACGTGCAGACCCCTCCCAAACCTGCCCTCAGGAGTGTCTGGAGGTAGCTCCTGCCCTTTCCAGTGTCTGACACGGGAGGTGCTGCAGGGTCAGGTCATATTGACTCGAGCTGCCTTTGGATCAAGCTCTGAATCAATAATGACTTTCTGGGGGAGTTTAGTTGCTGTTCTGACAGACATGAAAGGGCCTAGGCAGTAAAATGGGATTTTCCACTTTTATCAGTCTTTTCCTTGTAAGTTGCTCAACTTCCAAGTACTAATTAATGCTGTGTTCCTTCCATGAATCTCCCTTCCTACCGACGCTGTGTGTTTGATCCGACAGCAGCACCAGGCCTGGCAAATTAGAGCTCCCTGCCAGGCTGCAGGGGGGGCAGAGACAGGGAGGAACAAAACTTGGGCATCACATCCCCATTGGAGGCCTTTGGCATAATTTATGCTCTTTGTGCAGCTGTTTGGAAAATCCTGGAATTCCCCTCAAGGTCCAGCTCTGCATATCCAGAAACACCCAGCTCCAATTCCAGAAATTCCAAAGCAATTGGATTTGGATATCCATATTCCCTCCAAAGCTACAGACCTGGGTGGGGACACCTCTGGTAGCATTTTATTCTGAGGCTGCCCAGACTCTTCCAGCATGAGAAACTGCTTTAATTTGTTTATCATTTTTCCAGTTAGACTGAGGTAGTCGGATATTGTCAAGTCCACATTTATCTTCAATTCCATCAAACTGGTCCAGATGTTTCTGGAAGTTATGTGTGAGAAGAATCACAGAATGTCCTCAGCTGGACGAGACCCCCGGGGATCACCCAGTCCAGCCCCTGGCCCTGCACAGACACCCCAACAATCCCAACAACCCCACCCTGGGCTTTCCTGGGAGCGGAGTCCAAACGCTCCTGGATCTCTGGCAGCTTTGGGAATGTGCCCATTCCCTGTTCCATGGACCATTGTCCCCATGGAGGGACAAAAGTGGCTATAAAGGGAAAATGAATGGAGTGGTTGAACCAGCAGCTCAAAAAAAATTGGGGCTGAGAGCCCATGGGAGCAGAGATGAGGAGGCTCAGATGGGTGGAGACCTTCGGAATTGAGAGGGAGAGAGGTGGCAGGGGATGGTCCAGGCAAGGAGCAGCAGTCCTGGGGCATCTCTGGATTGCTTCAGGAATATTTGAATGCTGTGCAGCTGCTTATTTTGTTACAAGTAGTGGAAAAAGGGCTCTCTGCAAAGAAAAAAAAAGTGTATTTTCAACTCACTACTTTGTATAGCTGAAAGGAGAGGCACTTCCAGAAGCCTTAATGGCAAATGTAGTCCTTGGAAGTTTGTTCTGGTTTGGTGATTCCAGCGTGAGCCTCGCTCAGGAGATGAGTGGGTGCAAAGCAGGGCAGGTATTATTAGCTGTGCAAAGCAAAACAATACAGTTGCTGTGGAAAAATTACAGGGTTTGTGCTGAAGCAGATATTTAACCTTTGTTTTTACAACTCCAGAAATGAAGCAGTTTGTTTCTTAATGTGGGTTTAATGCTGCAAGTGTGTGCTGACTGGATTTTCACACGGAATGGAAGAGATGCTGGGCTATTAAAGTCTGGTTTAACGATCTCTTTTCCCATAACTCCTAATATTTGCCATTTACTAATTATGATGTTCCGAAGCAGTTTGCATTTGTAGTAGGTGTTTTAAATGCTGCAGCTGTGTTAGTTTCAAGCTAACTGCTGGTGACTTTTTTTTTAAAGCAGTGTTGTTTATTATTGGGGATTTTTGGAGGCTGGCATGGAGCGCTCACCTCAGACTGTTCTTTATTAGGAGGTTTTGGATGTCTGGGCCCCCAGTGGAAGCAGAAATAGAAGTGACAGAGGAGCAGCAGTGCTGGAGAACACAGAAACTGTCTGTGAGCATTGTTTAGTGGTGTAAACTCCTGTGAGTCAGCGAGGGTGTGCCCAGGGGTGGCTGCTCTGGGGCCCTTTGTGATTTGGGACTTCTTGCTCTGTTTGTTTTCTTAAATCCTTGGGATTTTCCAGCAATTTTATAATAGTGGAAATTTGGCTGTCTGAGAGGTCGCAGCCTGGGCAGCAGCTCCACAAGGAGGCTGTGGGAATGAAAAGAGCAGAGGGGTTTGTTCGTGTCCCATTTTGCCGCTCCAGGGGACAGTGGGATGGGACCAGGTGACCTCATTTGGGGCCCCACAGGTGTTGTGAGGACACAGATCCTTTGTGTGGGGTTCGGTATTGGGGAGGCTGCTGGAAGCTTCTCCCATGTCCAAGGGAGCCAACAGCAGCCGGCTCCATGGGGCTCCCAGGGAGATCCATGGGGGAGCAGAGATCCACCTGCAGCCCCTGGAGGAGCCTGGGGCAGAGCAGGGGGGTCTGAAGAGGCTCTGACCCCGTGGGAAGCCCCTGCTGGAGCAGGGTCCTGGCAGGGCCTGGGACCC
>VZRR01007571.1:24745-84897 GCA_013398015.1 Oreocharis arfaki
ATGGGTAATAAATGAAACTGATTTCCCCCAGCTGAGTCTGTTTGGCCATGGCAGCCCCTGGTGAGGGGTCTCTCCCTGCCCTTACCCCACCCAGAGCCTTTCCCTGTGTCCCTTCTCCCCTGCCCAGCCGAGCAGGGCAGTGACAGAGGGGCTTGGTGGTGCCCAGGTGCCCAGCCAGGGTCACCCCAGCACAGCCTTACTGTGTGAGTGACCTCCCTGCAGAGCAGAGCTGAGAATGCCAGAGAAGTGGTTAAAATACAGCTTGTGAAGTGTGAGTTAGGCTGGGGCTGTGCATGAAGGAAAAGGGGAAATGAGCAACTCTGAACTGTTGGGATGCTCTGCAAACAAGGCAGGCCTGTTCCCTCAGCTGTCTGTTCCCTTTGTGTGTTATTCTACCTTGAATTTTACTTGTTGGGTTGGTTTTTTCCTTAATCCCATTTCTCAATCACCTTCACCAGAGGCAACTCCAGCTGTGACTTGACAGCTGCTGCTGTCTTCTGCAGCATGTGCTGCCAAAACCCCGGTTGATTGTAGAGCTTAAGGCTCAGTGCTGTCTATTTTCTGTATTTCTGCCTACTAGGAAATCACACATATTAATATTAATTATGTGCTTCCCAAATTCAGAAGCCTCCAGGCCTACTGCAATTATGTTTGGGGTTTTTTATTCAGTGTTTGGCAGGTGTGCCCAGGCAGTAGCACGGCTCATGAGCGTGGCCCAGGGCAGAGCTCTGGGGCTGGGTGGACCAGAGTCTTGAACTAAAACCCTTGAGGAAGCTCGAGTGTGAGTGAAAACTTGGAATACACTCTGTCCACTCGACATCCTGTGGAATAATTCCTTGACTTGGCAGGAGGGGCTGTGGTGCCAGGGGTAGGATGTGCTGCAGGACCTCGTGCTGGGCATTGGGTGTGACCCTGCTCACTCGTGCTGTGGGTACCTCAAACTGAGCTCATTTCTTGCTGCTTTCAGCTCCAGGCTCCCTCTCTGCAGTCTAGAGGGCAAAATGCTGCTACTCCTGGAGACAGAATCTGACCTGCAGCCCCCCTCCCTTCTCTTTTCCTGGCTTCCCAGTGCCAGAGGGCAGGGATGGATGGGATATTGGGAAGGATTTGTTCCCTGGGAGGGTGGGCAGGCCCTGGCACAGGGTGCCCAGAGCAGCTGTGGCTGCCCCTGGATCCCTGGCAGTGCCCAAAAAATATTAAAAGAGGAAGAGAGGTTTTCCCTTTCTTGCCTGCTCCTTCCTTGGCATTTCTCACACCTCCACACCAAGCCTTGGCTTAAAGCCTTAGGAGCTGAAACTCAAGAAGTTGGGGAGGGGGAAAAAAAGCTGATCCAGGAGTCTTCTGTGTGGATCAATGGAGCAAAAGAACAGGCTGAAGGTGCACGATTGGGAGTCAGAAGTTTGCTCATGTGCTGTGTCAGGAGCTTGTGCAGGCGATTATCTTCAGAGGTGCAAAAGGCAAAAGCTTTTCCAGTCTAAGGAACTTCCTTTTTACTTGAGTTTTAAAATGCTGATCTTTAGTTTATTTTTTAAAACAAAATTGCTGATAGGGGCATTTGAGTAATAATGAAATTTTTGTGGTTCATTTTCTTTGACTCCTTTTTCAGATGTTGCTACACAAAACCTTTCCAGTGTTTGCCTCCTGTGAGCCCTGGGATTCCTCTTCCTGCCTTCGGTTGCATTCCCTGCACTCTGCAGGCCCCCAGAGATTCCCAAAAGGAGCTGGGTGGGAGCAGCCTGGGGTGCCCGGCCTTGGAGCAGAGCTCAGCTCCCCACGTGTCCCTTGTCACCTTCCAGTGACCGGGGCTGGAACTGGGAGCAGCGGGAAGGTGTTCTGTGAGTGCATGGGCACAGCTCAGGAATTCCCTTGTTCCTTGAATATTGTCTGTTCTGTGGAGCCAGGCTGTGAGAGCTGGGGGTGCTCACCTGGAGAGGAGAAGGCTCCAGGGAGAGCTCAGAGCCCCTTGCAGGGCCTAAAGGGGCTCCAGGAGAGCTGGAGAGGGACTGGGGACAAGGGATGGAGGGACAGGACACAGGGAATGGCTTCCCAGTGCCAGAGGGCAGGGCTGGATGGGATACTGGGAAGGAATTGTTCCCTGGGAGGGTGGGCAGGCCCTGGCACAGGGTGCCCAGAGCAGCTGTGGCTGCCCCTGGATCCCTGGCAGTGCCCAAGGCCAGGCTGGACATTGGGGCTTGGAGCAGCCTGGGACAGTGGGAGGTGTCCCTGCCCATGGCAGGGGTGGGACTGGGATGATCTTTAAAGTCCCTTCCCACCCAAACTATTCCAGGTTTCTGTGGAACCACTGGAAGGGTTTAAAACCCTGCAGCCCAACCTGTAATTTTTTCTGAGGAGTGGGCCCTGCCTGCATCCCTTCATGTGGGGGGTTGGGAAAAACCCAAGGAACTCTGGTTCCATCATTGCAGGTGTAAGCTCTGCTCTTTCCAGGGATTTCAGCAGGGTTAGGATCAGGCTTTGCTCCTGAGCTTTATTAACTGCCAGTATGAATTGGAATGCTCTGTGCTAGGCTAGAGAAATAAGAAGGTAGGGCCTAATTCTCAGGCTGAAATTGATGTAAGCTGGGCTTCTCTCATGTGAGTCCCCCGAGCTTTTTCAGTCTAATTCAAGAGATTTTTTTTCCTTCTTTCTTCTCCTTGCTAGGTCACGAGGAGCCTTTGTATTCCATTTACATTGTGTTACCTGTCAGGGCCGTGTAGCTGTGGGCCACATTCAGAACTACCTGTAGGGCAGCACCTTCCAGCTGTCCTTCGTGTCTGTGTCTCAAGCTGGTTTCTCTGACAAGTGTGGACACTTTCATATTTATACCCGTGACAGAAAGGAATCAAATTAGTCCAAAATCACCCTTTGCTCTGACAATGCTCTGCACTTTCCTTACATTAAGGAGATAAGGAGACGAACAAACCTGCTTTGAAGATGAGCTGATTTCCATAGCAGGCAGAGTGACCTATTTAAAGGGAGAGGGAGAGCGAGCGGGGCTGCAAATGGGCTCTTTATTTATTTATATAATTTCCAAGTGCCTGCATCAGCTCCCCTGGCTGAGCCCTCTCCTCACACTCACCTGCCAGCGGCGGAGAACGCGGCGCTGAGTGGACGCCGTGCCCTACAAGGACCTGCTCTGTGGGAGCAGCCTGGCAGTGGGGCACTGGGGAGTGACATTGTTCACACAGGGTTTTGGGGAATGTTCATCTTGGCCTCACATCGGGGGAAATCTGCATGGCTGCCTCGCTTAAATGAGAAGGTGCCTCGCTTTGGGGTCTCGAGGGTTGTGTTCAGAGCACGGGACATCCCTGTGGGGAATTGCCAAAGAGCTCTGGAGATCCGGGGATGCCCCAGGGGATGGGCTGGGGCAGCAGGTGGGTGGTGAGGTGTGTTTGCTCGTGGTTTTGCACGCCCCTGCTTTGGCAGCCGGGTGACACACGGAGTCACGTGTGTGCCAGCGAATGACCACTGCCTGAGTGGGTGTGGGGTTTGTGTCCTGTTCTCTTTAAAATGGGCTCTCTTAGTAATGACCTGTGTCTGACTGGGGGCAGCTGCCACCCTAGGGGGGCCCTGCCTCTGCAGAGCAGTGTCTGCAAGGCCAGTGCTGTCCCTGGTCATTGTCCTTGGGGTGAAGTCAGTGTGTCACAGAGTCATCACAGGGGACTTAAAACCCCTCAGCTCGGGGGTCACAGAATCACAGAACTGACCAGATTGGAAAAGACCTTGGAGATCATCGAGTCCAACCTGTGACCTGACACCACCTTGTCACCCAGACCATGGCACTGAGTGCCACATCCAGTCTTTCCTTAAACACTTCCAGGGACGGTGACTCCACCACCTCCCTGGGCAGCCCCTTCCAATGCCCAGTGTCCCGTGGGTAGGGACACCTTCCCCTGGGCCAGGCTGGCTGATGTGTGTCTGGACCAGGGTGACAACGCTCACAACCAGCCATGGAAATGCAATATTTGTCCCCTAAGGGCTGATGTCCCTGTCCCCGGGGTGTGTGCCCACCCCTCTCCCAGGTGCTGAGGGCTGGCTGTGCCCTGCCAGCACTGCCTCCTGGGGTTGTGACTCAGCTCCACTTGCATCACCTGCAAAACAATTTCTATATCTAGAGCTGGTGCAGCTCAGGCATTGCAAGAAACTGGGATGATGTGAGCTTTCACAGGCCCAGAACTGATGGACACTGCTGCGTGTCCAGTGTGATGTCCTCAGTGTCCGGGCTGTTGGCTGGAGCTGCTGGCTGGGACAGCCTGCTCTGAGCTGAGGGTGTTTATGAAGAGATGAAGATTGGTTCATTTAGGCAGACCAGGCACTAAAAAGTTTTCTTTGCCTACCGTGCAGAGGGACAAATACTTAGTGAGAACAGCGTGTCTGGCTGTCTCTGCCTGAAAACGCCTGCCCTGTGGGTAGCTGGGTTTCACTGGAGCCATCTGCTGAGTTAACAGAGCCCGTCAGGAATTTGGCATGATCTGGGAACTAAGTTAAAAATTAAGCGCTGAGGAGTAGGTGAAAAAAGCCTGTTCACAGCCACCTCGGGGCATCCATGCTCCTGTAGCAACTTTGTTCTGTGCAATTACTGTCCCCTGTTGCTTTTTAATAACATTTCTGCTTCTCTGAGTCAAAACTCGGCTCCTTTAAACTTCCATCCCTCACTGGGAACAGCAAATCTGTGAAGTCTAGAGGAAATCTGTAGCCTGCTTGAAGTAACATTTATAAAAAATAAGTTTATTGACTCAATGCAGAGAGGAAACCTCAACAGGATGAAGAACTTCTTTCCATGGAGGGTGGCAGAGCCCTGGCACAGCTGCCCAGGGAGGGCATGGAGTCTGTGGAGACATCCCAAACCCACCTGGATGTGTCCCTGTGTCACCCACAGGGGTGACCCTGCCTTGGCAGGGGTTTGGACTGGGTGATCTCCAGAGGCCCCTTCCAACCCCAGCTATTCTGTGATTCTGTGGAAATGTGTGAGCTTCTGGGGAGGTGCCATGAGGAACTGTACCTTGATTTTTTCTTTTTTTCCATTCAGCATTGCAGAGTTCTCCTGTCCTCTGAGCTCATCTGCCTTTTTCCCAGGGTGGAGAGTCCCAGTTTATTTCATTCCTCATCTAAAAAAAGCATTTTTAAAATCTTTGCTGTCCTCTTGCTTTGTGTTGCTACGTTTTTTTTTCTCTCTCTCTGTTCGGTTTCACCTGGAGCTGCCCAGGGCTGCACCCAGTGGTCTGGGTGGGAAAGGTGCCTGAAATAAGGGGGGGATACTTGGGCCAGACATTGGCAAAATGGCACCAGTAATTGCTGGAAATTCAAAGACATTCTTGTATCCATAACTGCTGCTTGTGATGGTGGAATTCCTGATCATTCCTGCTCCTAAAGGGCTCCAGGGCTCAGCTGGGCAGGACAGCAGCTCATGGAAATGAACTTGAATGGCTCCAGTGCTTCTCAGTCCTCCTTGTCCCACCACCTTTCCTGCCCAGAAGGAAAGGCTGGAAGATGTTCCAAATCCTTGTGCTGCCTGACAGGGTCTGTCGAGCCTCAGTGTCAGAAAATCAAAGCAAGCTCTGAAACCCGGGCCCAGAACGACACAGACGTGAGCCCCTTGTGGAACTCTAGGCCGTTAATGTTGTCACCATCAGGATTTCGGGAGCTCTTAGGAGCTGGTGTGACCCCGGCCCCCCAAGGATGTGTCTTAGGATGTGTCTTACCTGTGGTCAGTGGGGTTGCAGAGGCATTTCCCACCTTTGCTGAGTGTGCACCTTGTGGGAGTTTGGGAGCTCTCCCTGGGTAGAATTTGGCAGGTCTGCCCTCGTCCCAGTCTCCATCCTCAGCTCCTCCTCCTGCTGGGTGATCCTTGCAGCTTTCCCAACCCCACAGGCTGGCCTCTATTGCTGATGGCAGGCACCAGGCAGGCTGGGATTTATCTTTGGGAGCAGTTGTGTTTAACGGGAGTGTCGATAGGATGCACTTCAGAGCTGCTGTCCTGGCGCTGGGGAGTGTAAACAACCCAAACAGCAATGGAAAACCTTTTACAGCCTCGTCCTGAGGCGTTTAAACAAGCGCTGTCTATGGGAAGAATTGAATGATTCCTTTCAGAAAGATTTATTTTGATACAGTATTTTTAAAACCTCACTTTAATCTGCTCAACTGTTGGAGAGCATACAAGACAATGCCTTCCTCAGACGTTTTGTCATTTGACTGAACAGTAAAACAAGTACTATTAAAAATCTAATTTTAATTAGAGAATTAAATAATTTAGGAATACCAATGAAGACATTCAGGCATAGCCCTGGGTGGTCTGTTAGAGGGGTGTAAAGTGCAGCGGAGTGTTAGATGTCCATGACTGGAGTCTCAGGGTGAGACTCAGCACTGGGGTCTCTCTGCCCTCAGTGCTGGCCCCGGTCCCTGCTGTCAGGTGATGTCTGGTGTCTGTGCCCTCTCGGGGCAGCAGAGCCTCTGCATGAGCCAGCCCCAGCCCGAGCTGCAGCAGGATGGATGCTCCAGGATGCAGAGACAACCCCTGCTGCTCCCAGGGTGCAGCTTCTGTCTGCTCGTCAGTCTGGTGACACCTGCCAGGGCTGTCAGAGCCAGCAGGGAGATGGAGTGGGAAGCAGTAATTCCTGCAGGGAAGCTCTGTAGCTCTGTGTATTCAGCAGTGTCCTGGTGGGATGCAATGAGCTTGCATCAGGTGAAAACATCTGCAGGCAAAATATTGTTACACTGGCAGTGTCTGCCCTCCCAGAGAAGGGTCCAAAAGCTGCTCAGGTTCACTGGCAGCGAGGGAAAGGAGAAGCTGGGAAAGGCAGGATATTGCCCAAATACCCAGAGTTTGGCAGTTCCCAAAACAGGATGTTTTCTACTCACCAGAAAGCCCCTTGAGAAGAGAGAGGGAAGAAGTGACTGTGGCCCATGTCAGGATTAACTCTGGGAAGGGCTGTCCTGAAAACAGGGCTTGAGGATTGGTACGAACTGGAATACCCAAAAAGAGAATCAAAGCTGGTTTATCCTTTGTTGTTATGGAGCTGTCTTCAAATCGGTGGTAAATGAGAGCTTAGGTTTAGGATGTGGCCTCTTGCCTGGAGCTGAAGGCAGTTTGCTGTGGATAATGCCTTTGGGTGGCTGGGAGCCCTTTTCCAAGTGTTCATGGCCCTCAGCCAGCAGTGCCAGCACAGTCATCCGTGATCAGAGGGACCCGGGGCACTGTGGGACACCAGCAGCTGCTTCCATGTCACAGCTGGACTCAGAGGCACTGGTGAGGTCTCTCCTAGGGCTTGGCACACATCTGGATGGAGGACCCCCACAGCTGGACCCTTGCTGTGGGTCAGCAGGTCCTTTGCTCCTCACCATCACTCAGTTCTGCTCATCATCACTTGTTCTGCTCTGTGGTGAGATTATAAAATACAAGCATTAAGCCTGGGGCTTTGGGACCTAAAACATTCCCGTTATCAGCTGTTCCGTGTGGATGGCACTGGACAAACGAAGCTGCTGCTGAACGCCCCGAGTTCCTGTCCTCGGGGTTGGGAAGCTGGCAGGGCTCAGCTCCAGGGAGGGAGAGTGCACAAACAGTTGAGCAGTGATGATGACAGTGTCCTTTTAGAGACATTATTGTCCGTGCCATAGGATAAAGACATTCCCGTGGGGGTGGCAGTGCAGATCCAGCCAGTGGAGCTCTTGGATGCAGCTGTGGGAGAGGGAACAGATGGGCCCTTGTGTGCAAACCGAGCATGTTCCGCGCCCGTCTGCTGTGGGAGTGGAGCTCCGAGAGTGCCAGGCCCTGGGAAGCCCTGGAAATCATCTTTTCTGGAGGAAATTAATTAACTAGATGTTTTTCCTAATGCGTGTGGACTGGCACTTTGTGCTGTTGCATATGGAGCTTCTGCCTCACTGAACCTTTTGATTCCCTCCCTCTTGCTCCAGTGAAGCTCCTGTGAAGCTCCTGCAATTCCCCTGGGCTGGGACCACTGCTGCCTGCAGCCCCTGCTGCCTGCCAGAGCACTCAGCCCTTCCCTGGGCACATATTAACGAGAGTTCACAACCTTCCGAAGCCATGGAATGGATAAAGAGACACAAAGTGACTTAGGCACCTTATCCTGGCAAGGAAAAAGGTTGGATGCAGCCACTTCAAGAGGGTCAGAGCCACTGGGATGTCCCTGAGCTGTGCAGGCTGGGGCTGTGTCACCCGGACCTCTGGAAGAAGGGAGGGCAGTTTAAAGACTTCACTCTGGAATAAACTGGGATCAGAGAGAACATCTGTCTTAGGGGCAAGAGGAGGAGCAGGTTTGGATTTTGAGAAGAAATCCTTGTGGGCTGTTTCTGCCCTTCAAACAATCTGAACTGCACTTTGTGCAGCTGGATGGGGCCTTGCTCGTGTGGCCTTTCAGGGAGACACTGAGACTGGTGTTCTCAAGAGATCTCGGAGCCAGCAGCAGGGACTGACACCAGTTCAGTGCCTCCTGTAAAGGGGCAAAGGCACCTGAGCCTTCCTGAAGTGTGAAAACAGAGCTGGAACATGCAGACCTCCAAGAGGAACTGAAGGGAAAGATCTGGGATGCAGCAGCAACCAAAATCCTCTCTGGGTTTGGAGGTGAGGTGATAAGGAGCACGTTGGTTCTTTAGGCTGGAGTTTGATTTTTTGTTAGGTTTGGGGTTTTTGGCTGGTTTTGTTGCCATTAATGGTTTGGGGTTTTGCAAGCCCTGTAGCCTGGTGTGCAGCAGTGATAGAGGGAGTCAGCACTGGTGGTCACTGGGGTAGGATTTGACTTTCACTTGAACATCTTAGAACCTCCTTGTTTAAAAAAATGCAATCCCCTTGTTTGAAAACCCCAGTAATTTATAATGGTAAATGATGTTCCCAGTTCTGTACAGAAGCAAATGGAGAGAGCTGTCAGAAAGCAAATCTCCACTTAGGGGCTGTAAAATCAGGCTTTTTACATTTTCAGATGTCATTAGTACCTGTTGTCCAAGCATGCCCTGGTAATTGCTGAGCTTTTTGTTGCCTACATGTGGCATTTCTGGGAGCTTTCTGTACCAAGCCTGTGATAAGCAGCTTCCCTTTGGCAAGAGGGCCCCGCATCCCTCCCACTGCTTCCCCTTTATGGCTTAATTCCCTGGGCTTTGCCACACTTTGATTTTATTTCATGCCCTGCAGCACGAGGTCTCCAAATCGTTTACGTCTGTTAAGCAAACATCTCTTTCTGGGACTGATGTTTTAATTTAATAAACCACTTCCTAATGGGGGTCAGCTGCAGCTGTGAATTTGTAATGAGAGTTTGTTGGGAGCCCTTTGGAACGGCAGAGCCTGGAGGTGCCGGTGCCAGGCCTCTGCAGAGGGATGTGGCAGAGGGATTCACGCAGCGAGAGCTCCTTGTGTTGGACCAGCTGGTGCTGCCTGAGCCCCCGTGTTTGTCCTTCCAGGGAGTCCCAGGAACTCCACGGGACCAACATCTACTGTACAGAGAAAAGGGGATCAGAGGCTCAGTTTGGATCCAGCTGGAAACAGCAAATATGTGTGCAAAGGGGTTGTGTGTTAGGAGGTACAGGGAGCTGTTTCTCACAGCTTAACCAAGGGATGCTCCTCTGCAGTGCACGTGGGGGATTTTGTTCTCAAATGATTTGGAATCATGGAGTTGTTCAGGCTGGAAAAAAGCCTTAAGTTCCTCAAGGCCAGCCATCACCCCAGAGCACCACCATGTTCCCCACTGAACAATGTCCCCAGGTGCCACATCCACATGGGTTCTTGAACACTTCCAGGGAAGGAGACTCTGCCATTTCCTTGGGCAGCCCCTGCCAAGGCTTCACAACTCCTTCGGTGAAGAAATTTTTTTCCAGTGTCCACCCTGAGCCTGCCCTGGCCCAGCCTGAGGCCGTTCCCTCTCCTCCTGTCCCTGTTCCCTGGCAGCAGAGCCCGCCCCCCCCCGGCTGCCCCCTCCTGTCAGGGAGGTGTGCAGAGCCACAAGGGCCCCCCTGAGCCTCCTTTTCTCCAGACTGAGCCCCTTTCCCAGCTCCCTCAGCCGCTCCTGGGGCTCCAGCCCCTTCCCAGCTCCGTTCCCTGCCCTGGACACGCTCCAGCCCCTCAGGGTCTGCATTGTCCTGAGGGGCCCAGGCCTGACCCCGGGATTCCAGGTGAGGCACCAGGGCCCAGCACAGGGGACTGGCACTGCCCTGGTCCTGGGGCCACACTGTGGCTGGCACAGCCCAGGTGCCACTGGCCTTTTTGGCCACCTGGGCACACCTGGGCTCATGTTCAGCTGCTGTTGACCAGCACATCCCACCAGACCCATTTCCAGCCACTCCCCAGCCTGGAGCACTGGATGGGGAATGTCCAGGTTCAGGTCACACAATGGAACACCCAGGCAGGGCTGGTGCTGTCCTACACAGCCACCAGGAAGATTCCCAGACCAATTGCTTGGCTCATGGAAGCAGGTCCAAGGCAGGAAGTCAGAGATTCCTGAGGGCCCCTCATAGCCTTGGGATAATTCACCTGTTGCTGGGCACTGAACATTTTCTCCTCATTTCTGAGGTCAGAAAGCCCCCAGAGGCAGATTGCTGCTCAGTGTCTGTGTTTATCCAGGGCCTGTGCAGGAATTGTCTTGTGCTCTGTGTGTGGTGGAGTTAATTGGGGTCTCGTTTGTTTGCTGAAGCAGCACAGAAGGATCCCAGGCTCTCAGAACACCAGGAAGAGAGATTTTGTATAAATTATAAAAGATTCATATATCAATCAGTGTATTGTTTCATGTGTCCTTTCCCATCTTTGCTGATCTCTAATAAATCAGTGTTTTGGAGACCAAACAGAGGCATGAAAAATCTCACTGTAATATGTTTTTAATAACCTTTCCCTTGAGCTTTTAATTTAATTTTTCACTTTAACATGCCCTGTCCTACTGCCAGTCCCTTCCCTCTGGTAACATTTTAAAGTGTGCTTCCTTTGCCAGACTTTTCCAAATGGATTTGAGATGGAACATTAGGCATCTGATTAAAGTTTGTTTTGTTCCCCCCCACATCCTCCAGAGAAAATTCTGACTTGCTTCAGAAGATGGGCACGAATTTCTATTGCAAGTCAGTGAACTTCGTTTACCACTGCCTTGAAGTATTTTGCTTTGCCACCTTCCTGCCAGCTCTCACCAGGGAGACTTGAAGCAGAGGAACTAGCTCATTCCTGTGGCAGTGCTGCCTTCTGGGGTGTGAATTTCCCTGTAACCTCTGGTTCTATTCCTTAATGGCTGTCACAGACCCCTTTTTGTGTTGAGTTTCCCCCGGGGGCTTTACCTGCTGAGGTTTTACACCTTGCTGAGGCCCTGGGGCTCACTGCAGTCGTTGTTGGGGTGGGTGAGGCATCGAACTGAGCTTGCCCCTCATGTCTGCTGTTCCCCAGGAGGTCCAGCATGGGCGGGTTCCCAGCACAGGGCTCCCCCAGCCCGGCAGCTCTCCCGATCACACCCTGCAGCCTTGAGCTGCAGTGCTCCCCTTTCCATCTCCATTCTTCACTCTTCATGTCGTCCTCCTTTTCCTCCCTAGTTCTCTTGCTCTGACTTTCTATTTTTAAAAATTTTTATGTATCTATTTCAATATTTTTCCCCATTATTGCAGTTCCTGTTGTAGTTGTGCTTCAGCCCAATGTGGCTGAAACTTCAGCAAAGGGCGGGAGGTTCCTGTCCTGCAGGGCTTCACTGTGTCTGCAGGGCTGGCAGGGAGCAGGAGGGGAGCAATGGGATGGCAGAGCCCAAGTAAAAACCAGCTCAATCTTGGCTGGAGGACACTTAAACCAAACCTGAACCTGCAAATGTGTCATAACTCTTGATTGGTTTAACTGCTGCTGGTACCCCGAGTTATGGAAAGCGGTCTGGATGCTTCATGTTACCATTTATTGACCCCCCAGGCACCTTTATTTCTCTGGAAACACTGATAGATTCCAGTGAGAATTATCCTCCACTTAGGGCTGGAGCTGTGCACTGAATAAGTTGTTCAGAGCTGAGGGCAAGCTCCTGCTGGAACAGTGATCCTCTGCCTGCCAGGAGCTGGTGTTTTCCTGGGTTTGCCTTGTATTTCTCTATTAAGGACGTGATTATCCTGTAGCGAGAGGCATTGCTGTGCAGAGAAATCTCTGCTCAGGATCTCCAGCCTGAGCCATTATCATGAGAAGAATGGATTTCTCCTCTTCCGTGTATTAGGGACATGTTGTGACTTTGTGGAATCACTGCAGGAGTAAATGATGTATGAAATGAGAAATCTCTGCTCCGTGTGTGCAGGCACAGCCAGGGCTCTAAAACCTTCAGCTCAGAGGCAGCCAAAAAAATCCCTGAAGTGTCCAACATGACTCCTCTCGTAAAGCACCTTCCACCAAGTCTGGTTTAATGTTTTTCCTGGTGCACTCACACTCTTGAGGGACCATTACAGGATGAAATGTCCATGCCCAGTGTGGAGAGTACTCTGTGTGCACATGAGGAGGCCGTTTCCCTGCGAGTTGTAGCCAACAAGCGATGCTCCTCAGCTCGGAAGGAACTTTTTGTTCCTTCAGAGCCCCTTATTAAAGCCTTTTTATCAAGCTTCCTCCTGCAGACATCCCACCTCTCTCCTGCCCCGGCCAGCCGAGCTGCACACAGCAAAGCTGCCAGGTCTCACTTGGAATCAGTGCTCACGTGAGACCTGGGAAGTTGTGCAGCTTCCTGGTTTTTGTTGCCACATGTGGATAAAGCCCAAGGCTGAGGTTAAATCTGCTCACTGACACGCTGTCCTTCCTCGGGCCCCCCGCCCTCCTCCCTTATCCCCACAGGAGAGCCTTGGGTGGACGGAGCAGCCAAAAGGCACGAACTCCTCGTGCTGAAACACGTCAGCAACAGCCTTTAACTTCTTACAGGGTAGGTTCATGGAGCTAAAAATACAGGGCTCCGTGTATTTTCTAAAATAACCTCACCTCCTTGCAGGTAATTCAGTTGGAGAACAATTTGGAATGGATAATAAAAGACATTTTTCTTCCTACCTTTAACAAGGAGGCAGATTGACTGAGAGATCACTCCCTTGGACTCACACCAGGAAGCTGCATCAGTGTTCCTGGGAGAGTGCCTGGAACTCACAAAATGCATCATCTGTTTAGCCAGGCTGGATGAGTTATCAGTTCAGCACTAACTGTGCCTCTCCTTGCTGCTCCCCGTGGGTTCTTCTTCCCCCCGTGGCATTTGAGACAACACCTTGTCCCTCTTCAGGCTTCCTGTGTGACACACAGGTGACATTAACCCTTAGAGTGCCTCAGGTCTGTGTCAGAAACTCTCTAAGCAGCACTTTTCTCCATCAGAACTTGAGATATGGATCAGATGAGCATGGCTGACCTCCTGCAGACACCCTGACTGCTGGTTCTGACCCTGGTTTCCTGGTGCATTTGTCAGGTGTAGGGAAAATTCATGTCGTTCTGTGCCAGCAGCTCCTCAAGTGTCACCCTCACTACGTCTCTGCCAGGAACAAATAAATCTAAGGTAGGGAGTGGGGAGGGATGGAGGAAAGGTGATTTTTTTGCAGCACTGATGTTGATGCCCTAAGTGGCCACCTAGAAACAGAGACTAGACAGGAATAAAGGAATAAAGGTGGGTATTTATTTGAAAGGCCTTCAAAGGCACCCCCTGGGGAGCCAAAGGCTACTGCCAACATGGACCCCGAGATGGACCCCGAGTCACGAGTTCTTCACACTTTTATAGGTTTGGTTCATCTGCAAATCAGGGTTAATTCTCCAATGAAACTTCAGTTAATGATGTCATTCCCCCCCAAGCTCACCCCTTCCCAAGCTGTTGGGTTACACATTTGGGGCCTGGGACAGGCTGGGTGTCCTTGGAGAGCAGCCTGGAGAGGCTTTGTTCTGCCTGCCTGGCCTGAGAGAGCAGCAGCGAGCAGCTGCAAGGAACTGCACAGGGACACAGCAGGGAGGGCAGGGCTTGAGAATGTAAAAGTGAAAACCCAAGGCATCCATGTGGCCCTTTTGCTTTGCTGTGATTTCAGCACGTTTGGTCAGCTGGAAGGGCTCTGTCAGTGACTGCAGAACGTGGCTGCTCATGTGAGACGGGCAGCAGGGGTGCCTGGAGTCCTTGTGGGGAGTCCTGTTACCTTTTGGATCACAGTTCTGTAGGACCTTTCTGATGAGAAAACTGCTCTATCAAGCATTTGTTTGGGGGTTTCCTGCAGGCTCTGAAAACTGTTTAACCTGGATCCTCCTGGCATCTGACCTTGAACCAGGGACTGCTTCAGAGCTGCAAGAGTGGCTCTGACATCTTAGAAACACTGGGAGTGTGTCTGTCCGTGCATGTTCTTCTGGAGGGTGGTTTGCTCTCTGTGGGGCACCTGCTGCTCTTCAGATTTCTGTGCTGCCATTGCAGCCTTGACATTTCAGTGGAAGGTGTCCCTGCCCATGGCACAGTGTGGAATGAGATGATCTTTAAGGTCCCTTCCAACCCATTCTGTGGTTCTGTGATGATTTCTCTGCTTTTGCACTTCAAACACTTGCTTCTCCTCCAGCTGCTTTTTCTGTGCTGGAATCCCTGTTTTGCTCCTCTTGAGTGAAACCCACTTTAAACCTTCATCACTTGTCTCTGCAGAGCTTTCACCAGCACAGCAGCAACTGGCTCTAGGAACAGCATCTTCAGGAGTGCTGTGGTTGTCTCTAGGGCACTCTGCAGCAGGGTTGTTCAGCAGGAATCATGGAATCATTGAGGTCGGAAAAGACCAAGATCAAGTCCAAGCTTTGCCCCTCCCCACCTTGTCCCCAGCCCAGAGCACTGAGTGCCACCTCCAGGCCTTCCTTGGACACCTCCAGGGATGGGCACTCCAAACCTCCCTGGGCAGCCCCTGCCAAGGCCTGAGCACCCTTTCCATGGGGAAATTCCCCCAGTATCCACCCTGAGCCTGCCCTGGCCCAGCCTGAGGCCGTTCCCTCTCCTCCTGTCCCTGTTCCCTGGCAGCAGAGCCCGACCCCCCCCGGCTGCCCCCTCCTGTCAGGGAGTTGTGCAGAGCCACAAGGTCCCCCCTGAGCCTCCTTTTCTCCAGGCTGAGCCCCTTTCCCAGCTCCCTCAGCCGCTCCTGGGGCTCCAGCCCCTTCCCAGCTCCGTTGCCTGCCCTGGACACGCTCCAGCCCCTCAGGGTCTGCATTGTCCTGAGGGGCCCAGGACTGCCCCCAGCACTGGAGGGGTCCCAGCAGTGCCAGCACAGGGGACAGGCACTGCCCCGGTCCTGGCACAGCCCAGGTGCCATTGGCCTTTTTGGTTACCTGGGCACACCTGGGCTCATGTCCAGCCGCTGGCACCAGCACCCCCAGGGCCTTTCCCACTGGGCACTTTCCAGCCCCTCTGCCCCAGCCTGGAGCGTTCCATGGGGCTGTTGTGACCCAAGTGCAGGACTCAGCACTTACAGGTTTATGTTTATGAAAAATGGCTAAGCTGGATCTTTGGCTGAGACTTTTCGTCACAGTCTAAAGGTTTTAGATGTGTTTTTTATAGAAAAATTAATAGTCTGCTTTAAAAAGCCAACCACAGAACTTAACTGTGGTAATCCAGCAGTGTTCACAGAGAAATGCAATAATGTTGTGGTTGAAACCACCGTGCCTGGGAACCTGCAGAGATGGCTGGGACTGGGAGCCTTTCTGTGTGGGTTTGAAGCAAGGAGGGGACGTGGCTCTGCTGGGTTCTGCAGAATGATTCAATAAACCTCACTTTGTGACACTGGATGGGAACATCTCCATCAGGGCAAACTGATGGTGCTGGAGGCTTGCAGGCTGTTTAACTAATGCTCAGGAGTGTTGTGTGGTCTGTAACTGCCCAGGCCTCCCAAAGAAATTGATGTCTTTCATAAGTGTAGCTCACAGAGGGTCGTTTTTTGTGCGTGTGATTCACCTAATAAACCCAGCTTTGTGTTGGGCTGTAATTGTAAATCCTGGAGATCAATGCGTTTCCTTTCCACTTAACAGCTCGTGAATGAATGCAGCGCTGCACAGAGGGGATGGTTAATGAGGGTGGTTCAGCACGGTGTTCCAGGCAGGTGTGGTGGTGAGATGAGCAGCAGTCCCACGGGAGAGGCTCAGTCCTGATTTATATCACCCTCTGCCACTCGCTGAACCTTGGCTGGCTCTATATTATATGCCCAGGACGTTTGGGGCAGTTAAGAATTGGTTTTGGCTCTGTTTTCAGGAGGGAAACGTGCTGATCCCCCATGTTCCTGGAGCAGAGCAGTCGAACTGCCGCCCTTGCTTCCTCCCTGTCCGGCAGGAGAGGAGGGGGCAGGCAGGGCCTGGCAGCTTCGCGTTCGGCTCTCGGTGCTGGGGTGCGCCGGGGCACACAGGCCCAGCGGTGCCCAGCGGCTCCCTCTGCTCACACCAGCCTGTGTGCCGACCTCCCCCAGAGCCCAGCCAGCTCCCCGTGGCCTTCCCTGCCCGATGGCCTCACACTTTATCCCGGGAAGGAGGGCAGGGTTTTTCCGCCACACGAGCTGACGAGGGGAACGTTCGTTGCCGTGTTAGAGCCGAGCACGTTGGCTCCTGCTGGCCACGCCAGTGCTCTTTTCAGTGCTCCAGCCAGGGGCATCTTTGCTCTGTCCCCTCTGCACCTTGGGAGCCCTCTCAGCTTTCCTCTGGTGGCCTTCAGCCAGGGCTAGGCGCTGGAGAGGTGGCCCTGCCTGAGGGCAGTGCTGTGCCGGGGGTGTGAGCTCCTCTCTGGAGCTGAACTTCACACAATCATCCAACCTCAGGCTGCTTGGTGTCAGAAGGGGCCTAAAGCTCAGCTTGTTCCAAGCCCCTGCCATGGCCAGGGACACCTTCCACTACCCCAGGTGGCTCCAAGCCCCATCCAGCCCGGCCTTGGGCACTGCCAGGGTACTGCATTAACGTTTTTTAAAGCTTGTGGAGAAGTCATGCACAGGGCACAGCTTGTGCTCTTCCAGATGGGCTGGAGCTAAAATGAATTGTGGGGCTCATAATTTAAATGCTGCCTGGGCTGCCTGATGTTCAGGATCGCTGGGCAAGGGATTGTTTATGGCCACACATGGACGGTGCTGCACACCCAGGGGTCATTTGGGACCCCCTGTGCTTGAGGAGTCGATTTGTGCTTGAGAACTCGGGCCACGTAAAGCTCCTGCTGCCCCACAGGGGCTGTGTCAGCCCTCCTGATTTGTTGTGCTCTTGTTGATGCTGATGTTCCGCTGTTTACATTAACATAATTACATTAACATAAACAAAATATTTATATTAAAGTCACTGCAAGGGAAAAATCACTTTCCTTATCCTGTCTCACATCTCCACGTTGGTCGTTTTTCATAACACACCTTTTAATCTTCACTAATATTCCTATTTTAAAAGCCTCAGAGATCTTGCAAGTGCAGCTGATAAGGAATATCATAGCTCATGCTGGAGGAACAACAGTGTCAGTCTTTCAGACACAGAAAACAGGATTGGGAAGTGCATGGTTTGGACAGTGCAAGGAAGAGATTTTCAAGGGCACAGGATTAGATGACGTCAAGAGGAACCAAAGGCTACGTTTTCCAAAGAATCTGTGTGGACTGAAGGCCAGCTTTTAGCAGAAATCAGTGAGAGTTAGTTTTTTACAGAAGGTAGGCTCAGTTGCATTTGTTTAAATGAAATTCATCAGTAGAGCTCCTTGGCAGTGTATTGAGATAAAAAGTTCCTCACGTTCCTGCAGAGTTGCAATTCTAGCAACCTCTGGAAAAATCAAAGCATTTAACTCTCACAGGTGTCTTTGGGAATCTCTGCTCTCACACCATAGCTCAAGGAGCCCAGTTTTAGGGATCCAGTACAAAAATTCCTGGGCTCTGTGCCCGAGGCTTCCTTTTTCCCGCAGAAAGCAGGGCCACTTCACTGTACCGAGTCACAGAATCCCAGCTGGGCCAGGCTGTGGGACCCCAGAGGGTCACTGGTGCCACCCCCCTGTTCAGGCAGGGCCATCCCAGAGCACAGGGCACAGCATTGTGTCCAGAGGGCTCTGGAATATCCCCGCTGAGGGACACTCCAGCCCCTCCCTGGGCAGCCTGTTGAGGGCTGGGCAGTGCCCAGGGCAGGAGTTCTGCCTCCTGGGCAGGGGAATTGCTGGGCTCAGGCCCTGCCCGTTGCTCTGGTGCCACTGCTGGGCCCCGGAGCAGAGCCTGGGCCCTGCTCGGAGCCCTCCCTGCAGCCAGGGACACCCAGGGCTGAGGCCCCTCTCAGCTGGGGCTCCTCTCGAGGCTGAGCAGCCCCAGCTCCCTCAGCCTGTCCTGGGCACCGAGATGCTCCAGGCCCTCCTCATCCTCACAGCCTGCACTGGCCCTGCTCCAGGAGCTCCCTGGCCCTGCTGTGCTGAGGGGCCAGAGCTGGACACGGCGCTCCAGAGGTGCCCCAGGGCTGGGCAGAGGGGCAGGATCACTCCAGAGGTGCCCCAGGGTTGGGCAGAGGGGCAGGATCACTCCAGAGGTGCCTCAGGGCTGGGCAGAGGGGCAGGATCACTCCAGAGGTGCCCTCAGGGCTGGGCAGAGGGGCAGGATCACTCCAGAGGTGCCCTCAGGGCTGGGCAGAGGGGCAGGATCACTCCAGAGGTGCCCCAGGGCTGGACAGAGGGGCAGGATCACTCCAGAGGTGCCCCAGGGCTGGGCACAGGGACAGGATCCCTCCATGACCTGCTGGGAATGCTCTTCCTGCTGCCCCCAGGATCCCATTGGCCTCTTGTCCCCAGGACACTCTGCTGGCTCAGGGACAGCTCCGTGTCCCTCAGGACCCCCAGGTCCCTCAGAGCTTCTCCAGCAGGTTCCCCCCCAGCCTGTGCAGGTGCCTGGGGTTGTTCCTCCCCAGGTGCAGGGCCTGCATTTGCCTTTGCTGAACTTCAGACAGTTCTTCTCTGCCCTTCTCTCCATCCTGTCTAAAGGTTACAGTAATTACAATTAGTAATAAAAAAATAGTATCAGAGATTTCTTTGCTATTACTCTTTCCTACCTCAGAAGGATCTTTAATAGAGTTGCTCGGCAGCAGAAGCTGGTGTGTCAGGCTTCCCCCCGGGGCAGGTTCATGCATTCAGCTGGCAGATGTGGATTGCAGCAGGGATGCTGACAGCCCTCCCCCAGCACGGCTCCGGCGGGTAACGCAGGCGGGCTGGAGCTGCTGCCACATTAATCTGTGTGAGGGGAGACAGAGCTTTGATAAGGCCAACTACACCAGTCACGAGTTGTTTGGCCTCTTTCGTGTCTTGAAGATGAATGTCAGGAAGTACCCAAGGCAGCCCATATTCTTTAGATTTTTGCCCTGAATTATTTAAGCATATTCATGTCTGCTTTTGTACCAAATTACATCTGCGGCCCTGGGACAGATACTGTGGTTTGTACAGGGCACTGAAGCAAAAAGGCAATTTTCCAGCAGCAGTCAGGGATGCTGGTGCCATTATTTTGTCCTTCTGTCTTACCCGTGGTACATTGATAAAGGCCACATTTTTTTCATTTGCTGCCCTTCCCCTTAAAGCAGCACTTGCTGTTCCGTTTGACCCCGTTACAGTTTGAGGTTTTTGCTCATTTCTTTGTTTGGCATTAATCCTGCTCTTAGGGATGGGTTTGAGGTTAAACAAGTGCTTCGTGCCTTTTGTACAACAAGGTATCTGTGTCCCCTTGAACAGACACGTGGCCTTTTAGGGACTTTGATTCTTTGTTTGCAGTTGAAGTCCAGGGGAAGATGCTGTGTTGAATGCCATGGGAATACTCATGTTTTGAAATCAAACACAAAGAAGTAGCCAAGAGCAGCTGCTGGACCAGTGCTGCTGGTTCTGGTCCTGCACAGGATCTCTGGACACTGACTTTGGTGTCAACACAAAACCTTGTGGGATCCATCCACCAGGACTGGCAGGGCTGGAGTCCAGGGTGTGGGCAAAGGCAGTTTGAGTTAGGTTAGAGAGGAGAAGCAGGGACAGAGGATCAGTGGTGGCACCTTGCGTCATGAAGGAGCCCGGTGAAGCCTTGGCCCTGAAGCCCACATGAAATCTTGTCCTCCTTTTAGACTGCAAACCTTAAGGGATTTACCACTGCTCCTGGGTTTTATCTCCTCACCTCTCCCTTTTTCACCCTGTCTCCCTTTTCCCCCCTGCTTTTCCCTTCTGCTCTCCTTTTCCATTTCCCCCCCTTTTCCCTTTGACCAGAGCAGGAGAAAGTGCAGGTGCAGTGAAGCCCTTCCACACAAGTGAGCATCCTGTCATTTGGGGTGAGCACATCCCAGCCCATCTGTCCATCACTTTGCTCTCCCATTCCTGAATTTTCCAGCTGTCTCCTTCAAAGTGCAGGTTTCAGCCCTGACAAGGGCTCCTGGGACTGTGCTTGTCAGGATTCAGGTTTCCAAGAGTGTCAGTGCTGTGCCTTCCCTCAGACTTACAGTCACTTCAAAAACCCATTACAGGCTGGAATATCAAGGGCGCAGTTAAACCCCTCCAGCATCCATCTCTTCAGAACACGAATGGAGTGGATGAGCTATTTCCAGTCTGACACCATGGATCACAGAGCCGCAGGTATTTCCCTGCCAGCACTCACATCCTGGCCTTGATTTGTGAGGATGCTGAGCACAGGAAGTTTCCCCCAGTGCCAGGCAATGTTCTGTGTGCAGGTACATGTGGTGTGAGCATGAAGCAGTGCTGGATTGTGCTCTCCCATGAAAAACTGCCAGCCCTTACTGAAAGGAAGGGAGGGGTGTCTGTTCCAGGTACAGCTGGCAGCAGGTACCAGTCCATGGGCCTATCTTTCAGCCAGGCACCGGGTTTCCTTTCTTGCCTGTACAGAGTGTCCCACTGTTCATTTCATTGGTCCACAGAGGTGCTTTAAGACTCAGACCCATGTAAGCACATCTTCAGTGTTAAGTTCATTAATTACGGCATCTCTCTAATGAGGAAAGGCTGAGGGAGCTGGGGCTGCTCAGCCTCGAGAGGAGCCCCAGCTGAGAGGGGCCTCAGCCCTGGGTGTCCCTGGCTGCAGGGAGGGCTCCGAGCAGGGCCCAGGCTCTGCTCCGGGGCCCAGCAGTGGCACCAGAGCAACGGGCAGGGCCTGAGCCCAGCAATTCCCCTGCCCAGGAGGCAGAACTCCTGCCCTGGGCACTGCCCAGCCCTCAACAGGCTGCCCAGGGAGGGGCTGGAGTGTCCCTCAGCGGGGATATTCCAGAGCTCTCTGGACACAATGCTGTGCCCTGTGCTCTGGGATGGCCCTGCCTGAGCAGGGGGGTGGCACCAGTGACCCTCTGGGGTCCCACAGCCCAGCCCAGCTGGGATTGTGTGACTTGATACAGGAAAGTGGCCCAGCCAGGCAAGGACCAAAGCAGGCTGGGCAGGATGGGCACAGCTCATATTAAATATATTTTAGTGTTTAATGCCAGGTTGGACGGGGCTTGGAGCACCCTGAGATAGGGAAAGGTGTCCCTGCCCATGGCAGGGAGTGGAATGGGATGGGCTTTGAAGTCCCTCCCAACCCAAACCAGGGTGGGAAAAGCCATCAGATTTGTGGGGGTCAGGTGCAGCTGGGATCCCCTGGCAGTGGGACACAGATGGTGTCTGAAACATCTCCTTTTGTGCCCCCAAGGTCCCAGATGTACCAGGAGGAGAGATTGTCAGCAGTTAAGTTTACTGTGGGACAAATTGATGTTCTGCCTCTTTCCGCTTGTCTCCTGTGACCTCAGGCAAGTCATTTGGCTCAGACCCTCACAGATCACTTTTCTTTCCAAATACAGAATCAGAGTCACCTGAGCTGGGAGGGACCCACAAGGATTATCCAGGTCCAACTCATGGCACTTCACAGACACCCCAAGAACTCCCTGTGCCTGGGAGCATTGTCCAAACACTGAACTCTGGAGTACTTGTGATTTAAGTTAAATATGATTTAACTTGTAGTGAAATCAGTGGAAAGTGGAGTCTGAATACCCTTAAACACTTGGCTGTGGGTGCTTGCCTGGAAATTCTCACTCCATATGTAAATGGTGTGGAATAGCCCTAAACCAAAGCTCTCATTTGGCCTGAGGGTGGGAAACCTTTTTAATGTGTTTCTTTATCGGAGCTGGGAACATGCAGAGGTGGTCAATAAGAGGAGAGAGCCCCTGAGCCCCAGCTGGCTCTGGCTCTGTGTTTTATATGCAGCCAGGCTCTTTGCTGTTTGCACTGAGCTCCAGTCAAGGCAACAAACTCATTTGTGCTGCCTCAGTGGGAAGGAAAATCTGTTGCTTCGAGGACTTAAGCGTCTGCAGGTTGCTGTGGCACGTGTGAGCATCATGCACAGGCATAATATGGAGCAGAGATGAGTGAAGAGCTCCCAGGATGACAGATGTGCTGCTGGAGAGACGTGGAGGCTGTGCTGGGAGTGTGTGACAGGCTGTGATGTGCTGCAGCAGTCTGATGGGGCGATGACATGGGAGATAGCTGGGCTATGATGCAGCTGGGTCCGCTCCAGTGAGCATCCCTGGGGCTGCTCCTTCCCCAAATCTGCGGGCATTCTTCACCTTCCTTATCTTAACCACGTGCTGCTGCCTGTGAAAGGCACTGCTCTAATATTAGTGGGGTTTTATTTAGTGTTTGTGATGGCATTGCCCTGGCTGGATCTCTTGGATGGCTGGATTTTGAAAAGGGTTGCACGGATGTATTGAGATGTTAGAAAACCAACAGGTTTTCCAGGAGAAAACTCATCCTATGAAATCACTGATTCTCCTCCAGACTCCCTCAAAGTATCATTTAGCTGTGTGTGTTTTATGGCAGGACTGTTCCTCCTTTGCCATCACCTATATTATTTTATACATGCACTGTGAGGCCTGAAGTGTTCGTGCCTCAAAAGGCAAAACCCAGAGATCTGCCACTAAATTTATTGCTGGATAACCTTTGAGTGGGAAAATTGCCAGTGAGCTGTGGAAGGCCCATGTTCTCCCTCTGCCTGGAGAGTGTCCTCAGCCTCCAGCCTGGCTGCTGTGTGGGCCTGCCTGCTGCTTTTCCAGCAAAAGCTGCAGAACCCAAACTTACTGCAGAGAGGAATTAACGGCACCGTTCTTGCCTTTGCTGTGCAGTGCCCTAACTCCCACAAATGTTTTCTAGCCAAGCCCAAGTCAGGTGCTGAGAAAGATGCAGGAAATCTGTGGTTCCTCCACTTGTCTGTGTTGCTGCTCCACCTGGCTGCCTTCAGTGCTCACAGAATCCTGGGATATCCTGAGCTGGAAGGGACCCACAAGGACCATCCAGTCCAACCTGACCCTTCCTCTGAGCCTGTCCTGTTCCTGGGTGTACTCCTGGCCCCTGGCAGTGCTCCTTCCCAGCAGTGAGGGGACTGAAAATGTGTTCCTTAGGGTGGACTTTTGGGGTGTGACTGATGCCATGTTTGGTGGGAATAAGTTGGGTTTGTGTTCCACTGCTCTGCTGAGGACACTGGGGAGTGACACTTGTGTGACCGGAGTGTTCCCATGAGGGGCTGCAGTCCCACATGCACAGCTTCCCAAAGCTGTGGCTTTTGAAGGGGAAATTCCCCAAACTCTCTGTTTTTCCAGACCTAAGCAGTCTTAGTGTGTCTCCAATCCAAAAATGATTTAGGCAGTTTATTTCTATAGCATACATGAAACTCACAAATGACTTGTGAAAGGTCCTGGATCTCTGGCCTCAAACCTCGGTGCAGGGGGGATTCCTGCTCTACCCTTAGCTTAAACAGTGGGGGGTTAAAAATAACCTCAGCCCAAGGAAATGAAGGAGCCCAGGCTGTTGGGTGGGACTCAGAGCTGTCCATGCAGAGATATCATCCAGCCCTGATGGAAAGGAAGGGACCACCAGACTCCTTCTCTGCCAGCCCCGTGTGCCGGGTAACACTGAGCTCGGGACTTTGAGAGTTTAATCCATGTGATTCCAAAGAGCTTTGGGCTCTTCCAGCTCAGCTGGCTGCACCCAAATGTCAGCTTTCCCACCTAACCCTGGGCACGGTGTCCTTAGGGACTGATTTCCCCCCTTCCTCTGGCGACAGGATATTGCAGCCACGTGGTGTTGCTCCAGCGTGGCTCTGCAGAGCAGATGGCCTGGAAGGGTGGTGTGCTGGAAGGAGGGAAAAACTGGCTTTGTGGAGCTGCTGCTGGTGTTTGGGCCATGAGGTATTTGGTAGCTGCTGCCAACATATGGATTTTGTTTAAATTTCACAGAACAGGGAGTCATGTGAATGAAAACATGATGTGCTTATTTTAAGCAGGGCAGGAGTGGCCACATTACTCTGAACAGGGGATCAAACCTGAGAAGAAAAGTTACTGATTTTTTTTCCTGGCCATTAATTGGGATTCCCTGGAAACTTTTACCAGAATCACATTTTTTTTCTGTTACTAATAGTAGGAAATAGGACTTAGTACTTGATTACTTAGTCTAGGATATAGACTTATCCTTAAGATAGGATTAGGCCTCGTGTAATGATTTTCAGCTGTTTATTATTTTATTTGACTAATGCATGGCCTAACCCAGAACTCACGGAGCCAAGCTGAATAAATGCCAGAAATATGCACAGCAGGGTTTGAGGGGTTTTTTTAACGTGTTTTTTTTTTAACATAAAGAGCAAGTTACTTTCTGCAGACAATTACAGGCATGTAACATATGGGGAATTACGGGGTGAGGGCCACAATGGCCCTGCATTTATTTCAGGGACCATATGGGAAGCATTTCTCCTGCTGCTCTGTGGACAGACATTCCTGTGCAGCACAAACACCGCGGTGCTGAGGGGCTGGCACAGCCCACCCACAGCCCCAGTGTTTGGGATTTCATTGCCTCTGTGAGGGAGGAGCTTGATGGAAATATTGGGGGCTGTGGGCGTTAAGGTGGAGAATAGGAGGAAGTTTTATTTACAAGAACAAAGTGCAGTCCACTCACACGAGGAAGCTGCATGAGCTCTCAGTGATGCCAAGAAATGGGCACGTGCTGCCCCTCAGGTGCTCCTAAAAGGGTCCTGCTGGTGATTCACTGAATTATCCAAGTTGGAAAAGACTCCAAGATTAAGTCCAGCCTTTGGCTGATCCCCGCCAGCCCCGAGTGCCTCGTGCAGTTGGATCCACAAGACTCTTACCTTGCCTTCCTCCCACGTGGTGGATCCCAGGAGCTGCAGCAGATGGGATTCGCTCCTGGAGGAGGAGCAGCTCCTCTCCCCAGCCTGGAGAGGGGAGGGATGTTCATTTTATAACACACTGGCAAGGGTTTAAAAATAAGTCAGAGGAGCAGCAGCCAGCCTTGGCTGCAGATCAGAGTTTTGACATTGCAAAAGATAAAAGCAGATTTGGTAAAATTCTGTTCAGTCCCTGCCGTCTCAGCCGTGCAATAATCCCAGTCTCAAACCCAGGGGAGTTTGTGGGGCTCCTTTGCTTTGCTGTGGCACGAGCTCACAGAGCCCCCAGGCCAGGCTCCCCTCCCTCCTGAGGGGGATAAACTTGTGCTGATTAACAGAGTCTTGTCCCAGAGCTTTGCAGTCACCTGAAATATATTCACTTATTGCTGTTGTCATTGGTTATTTGTACCTAGGCGGTATTCAGGAAACCCAGTCATGTATGGAGATCTCACTGAGCACAAATGAACAATAAAAGAATATGGTGCTTCACAGACCTTTCAGTTAATGACTTAACTAATGACTCTAATTAATCTGTGCAAAATTGGGGAATTTGCCCTGGGACCTTGTGAAAAATTAGTAAACATATATTGTCCTTTTTCCTGTCAGATGTTCTCATCTGGAGGTTTTTATCTCTGCTCTGGGTTACAGAAGAACAGCCGTGCTGGGACATCAGAGCATAGCCAAAAATGTCCATTTAGCCTTCATTTGTGCACAGTATTGTCCAGTGTCCACTCCCCTCCCAGGCCTCTCCTTGGGCTGGCAGGGTCTCTGCCTGTGCTGGCAAACAGGGTGGGGATTTTGGGGCTTTGGGGTGTAGCAAATGTGCTGTTTCAAAAGCCTTGGTCAGAAAACAACTGATTTTTGAGGCTGGTCTAGTTGAAATGAACAGCTCATCCCTTCCAAGCATGTATTGAAAATATGACAAATTATTTGGCCTAGAGGATGTGATACCATCCTTCTAAACATATCCTCCCGAGAATCTGACCTTTCAAAAGGATGTTTTGTTGTTGTTTCTTTAGCAAGATAATTCCTAGTACCACAAAGTGCTGCCAGCCCCAGTTTGGGGCAGAATCCTTGAGCAGCACAGATAATACATTTATTACTTTTGTGCTGTATTTTTGTGTGTTCTATTTGCCCTGTCCTTCCCCTTGCATGAACAGAGGAAAAAAACCTGGTTCCAGCTGCTCCTTATCTGCCTGGTACCGAAATTAGGGAAGTGATGATGGACACAGGTAGGTAATGGGGGCGATGTGCCACAGAGAAAACTTTTCCTGGGCCTGAAATGGGATTCAGGAAACGCTTCCCTCCGAAAGCCCTGAGCTGCAGCAGTCTGGTCAGTCTGAGATCAAAGGGATGTGTCCTAGGGCTCACCGAGGTAAGGGCAAGGACTCCCAGGGGGTCAGGCTGCTCCAAAGCCATTTCAGCACCTCGGGTTCAGGAGTTCACTGCTTGCTTTAATCCCTGGAAGGTGTGGAGAGTAATTGCCAATGCTGCAGTGCCTTTAGGTGCTGTCCCCGTGCACCCAGGGCTCCTGGCTGTGGGTTCTGAGGCTCAGACCTTACTTTAACTCATGCAAATGAATTTAATGGCTCACTTTGAAGTTGCTGCAGAGCACAGCAGTGCATCAGGTTCACGGTTCTTCCTGCCTTTCCTCCAGGGAAGCCTCTCACAGACTTAGAAAGTTCAACTCCAGATTTCAAAGTCCTGCAGTCTTTGTTTCAAGCCTGAATTTTGGTTGGTGCCAAATCAGCACCAGCCCCTGAGCATGCTCACCTTGGCAGTTTGGAGTCTGGGTTTCTGAAGGCAATGATTCCATCAAGAATTTGAAAACTGAAGACAAGTGTATCCACAGGAATAAATCCAGAGCATCCTGCCACTCAACTTAACCTGGATACGTAGAATAAAAGGGTTTTGGTACCCAGGGTTCTCTGCTGGGAGGGTGAAGTGAGGAGGGTCAGTTCTGAGGAAGAGGGGGCTGAATGCTGCCATTAGATGCTTTAATAGCCAGAAACACCAATATTCCCTCTCTGAGAGGAAAAAGGCACTGGAGCAGGTCCCTGAGGACCTCGAGCACATGAGGGGTGAGATGGCTGAGGCAGGAGGGTGGATTGTGGTACAGAAAGTGTAGGAGAAGGAGAGAGAAGGAAAAGGAAGGGAAAGGAGGGGAAAGGAAAGAAAAGGAAGGAAAAGGAAGGGAAAGGAAGGGCTGGCTGGTGCACAGGGCAGGATTTGTGGATGGGGATGGGCTGGAAGCCACTTGACTGTGGAGATGCAGGAGGGCCGTGAGCACAGGGTGATCATAGCAGTGACTGTGGGAAAGGGGAAGCAGGACGTGAATTTCTGGTGTGATGGGAAGCTTTAGACTGGAAAAGCAGCACTGAAGAGCAAGTGCAGTCCTGCAGTCACCTTCCACTGGGAAAGTGTGTACAGGAAATGCAAGATTTGAGTCCAAAAGTTGCCTTTCCTCACTTCCTGCTCACCATTTGTAAGTCTCTTTGAATTACAGATCCAAGTTGCTCTCCGGTGTTGTCCAAAGGTGGAATTTCCTTAACGAGTAAACATGGAGAAGTGTTTTCGTCTTGACCTCCACCTGAAGCAGGAGCTGCTTTGCTCAGAAGTGAACGATTTCCCCCAGGACAATGCAGTCTCTGCACACTGAAGGGTGTGGAAGGCTTGGCCCAGGCAAGAGGGAAGAAAAAAGTGGCAGATCCTGGAAAGATGTTTTTGGGAAAGAGTGGGGGAAGAGACATGATCCCCTTCAGCCCTTGAGTGTGACCCTGTCCCCACTGAGGATGGTGTCCCCACTTCATGTCCTCAGCTCCTGTTGCCTGTCCCAAGCTCCCAGTGAGGTCAGATTTTTGTTCTCTGCTTGGATTTCTTCTCATCCTGGGGATTTTAAGCATGACCCTCCTCTTTTTAGGGCATCTTTTCCACAGCAGCTCCAGGGCCTGCTTGAGCAGGGAGGGGATGGGGCTCAGGGCTTGGCAGCTCCATGTCCACTGCGGCTGCATTTTCCAGAGAGCAGCAGGTTCCCTGCTAAACCTGACCTGCAAAGGCAGGGAGCTGCTCAGTGAGCCTGCTGACCCTGGGTTTTGTACAACACCACTTTTTGTTCCCCTCTTAACTCCTTCAGTTTGCTGAAGGGCGAGGAGGGCCAGCTTTGGCAGGTGAGTGCTGATTGTGTTCCCCAGGGAGGTGGAAGAGGGAGGGGAGGAAAGAACTCACTTGGAGCTGTTGCAAGAGTTTGGGAATTAATTAAAATATGGCCTTAAAAATTTGGATTTCTCGCTGCCTGTCTAGGACAAGCAATGGGAAGGCATTTAAGGGTTTTTATTTAACTGTAAAATAGAGCAGTCACTGCCTGTGAGCTGGGGAGCTGCAGGGTTACTCATTAGCACGGTATTTAGGGGGGAATTAATTAGTATTCATGGCAGTCTGGGTGGGAGTCTCAGGCCTGACCTTGGCTCCCCAGGGGAGGTCAGAGAATGTGCAGTGCTGGGGACAGGAGGGCACTGAGGGGGCGAGGACTGAAGTGTTCAGGGGATGTGGTGTGCAAGGAAACTGGCACTCAAAGGGATGGCAAGAGGATGGAGGCAGGATGGAATGACAGAAGAAGGACGTGTGTGTGTTGGAGGGCTGGGAGGGTGGGGAGGAGAATGGAGATGGGGACTGTGCTGGCCTGGGAGGTCGTGCAGCTCCTCCAGAGGGGAGGTTTGACAGAGACCACGTTTTGTGAGTCCTCTTTGCCTTCTGCTCCCCAAGTGAAAAATGCAGTGGCAGGTGTGACTGTGCTGGCACTGGTGGCACTCCTCAGGACGTCTGGGAATCCCTTCCACAGGGCACGAGGCTGAGGGAGGCCCACGGGGACACCACACACCTGGGTGTGTGATCCATCTCAGGGGCTTCTTGTCACTGAACACCTCGCTCCCAAAAACTGGCTCCAGACACTCTTCTTTGACTAAAAATGGGATCCTGTGAAGAGCTTGAGTGGGTGAGGCCCTCTGGTTTACCTGGTCCTTCCAGATCAGCCACAGAGCCAGGGGCTGGCAGTCAGAGCACAGTGGGCAGTGCTCAGGGGTCACCTGTCACTTGGTGTGACAGAGGGAGGGGCCTCTGGAGGAAACCCCCTGCCATGGCAGGTTCTCTAATTTCATTTCTCTAATTTCCTGAGAGATCAGGTTCTGTCTGTAAACACTAATCCTCAGCTAAGTCACCTTGGATAAGCTATTTTCTGTGTTTGACATCTAGATAAGGAGTGAGGTGTTTTTTCTCCTGAGTTCTCCGGGAGCCCCAAACACAATGGGACTGAGCCCCTATTATACTGTGTACCCTGTTGTACCAAGTGTTCCACAGAAGGATCAAGGACAGTCCTACTCCAGGTAGCTGAAACTCCCAGTCCTATATTTAGCTGCCTCTCAGGAGTGCTTTGAGCATTAATTATGTTTTTAAAGCACTTAGTGCCTATCATCAGAAGCTCTCTGCAGAAACACAGAGTTAAGGAGTCACAGATCTGAGGCCTCTTAGGAGCTGTTCCCAATGCTGAGCAATGCAACCATACTCAGATGTGGGTGGATGGTGGTGAGTGAGCTCCAGGCTCACTCCTCGAGGCAAAGCAGTTCAGCTCATGCTTTCCTGGAGCACTTGAGTGCTTTCAGTGAGCTGGGTTTAGTAGCAGAGCCCTTGAATGCACACAAAGCTCTGCTTGCCCACACAGAGAGGGGGTCACACTGGGACCGTGCCAGGTTTGTGTCCAGGAGGTGTCTGCTGTGCTCATTCCAGCAATGCATCCCTTACATAAACCACCCCGGGCCCGTGGCCGCTGTGTCTGGCAGGAGGATGCAGATGTGTGCAGGAATAAAGGCACTGCAGTGGAGAACATTCCTCTCCGATGGCCAAATTAGCTCCTTTGTTTCTGGCTTTGGCTGTGTCACCCCCACGGCCCATTGGCAGCGCACAAACAGATGGAAGGAGTTTGAAGAGCACAAGCACTCTCTGGGGTGCCCTGTGTGTCTGAGAGCACCGAGTGCACGCCCCAAAACCAGCAGTAAATGGGCCTGGGCACTGAGCGAGGACAGTGCCTGAGCACAGAAGCTGAATGCACCAAGCAAACCCCTGCCAAATGGACTTCCTTGACCTTAAAAAGTAATTAGTGAGTTCACAGCTCAGTAAAATGCCATGAGTGGGATGAAGCTTGTACACACTTGCTGAGGATGCACTTGTAAACCCAGAGTTTCTCCCTCTGCAGCCATGCTCACATCAAAATGGCATCCTTTTTTGGGAAAGCCAGTTGTGGGCAGTGTCTTTCCTTCCCTGATATGTTGGTTTTTAAAGAAAGAGCACATTCGAGGTGGCCCAGGGAGGCATTATTATAATAATTATATCATTATTATTATTTCTCCAAAGGGCCCCTTTGGAGAAACCTGAAAGTGTTGTGAGGGCCCCTGTGCCAAGTGGAGCTCTCAGGGTACAGCCCCACATGCCCTCTTTGTCCACTGGTGCCCAGTCTGTCCCAGGGACCTGGAGCTCTGCTCGGGCCTTGGGTTACAAACACCAGCTGTGTTTTCCTCCCTTCCCCAGACTTCAGGAGTGGGACACAGGGAGGCCTCTGTAAGGTGTTGTAGCCTGGTGGGTGTTTTGGTGACCATCTACAGTTTCTGCCTCTCCCAGGGCTCTGGAGGGGCTGCCCTGTGCACGGGGCTCACACAGTCGTGCAACCTCCCACACACCCACAAAAGTCAGCCCAAAACCTGGGCAGCCACTTTTGCACTGATGGTGTCTGCACTACACTGTGGGATTTCTTCATTTCTTGTCTTGCCAAATGGCAACGATTTTCCCCTTTCCAAGAGGCCAGTCTATACAGAGAGGAAATGTTTTCAGAAGGGAAACAGGAGCATGCATTAGAGGAAAGCACAAACACTAACAGCTTGCTATAGAGACACGATCTGGAAATCACAGATTCCTTGTGAAAATAAAAATGCTAAATATTATTTATAATCTTTGAATGGGGTTCAGAAATTGTTGGCTTGTGTTTTTCTGGGTTCTGTTCTTTTCCTGCTTCCATGCTTGTTCCCGTGTTTCTGCTCCAATTCCTGAAGTAGTCCCATCACACTGCAGGTGCAACTCCAGTCACAGCTTCTTCAAGGTGGATGTAAGAAATCCTTGTTTCTCCACCTTTGGCTGTGTGGTCCTGTTCTGGCACTGCAGTTTGACATCTCTGAGCCAAAGAAGCATCTCTGCCTGGAAGCAAAAGGGTCATGTTGGGGGTGGGAATGGACTGTGTTACCCAAAGAACCGAAATTTTGCACTGGAGCATAAAAGCAGCAATGAAAGCTCACCGAAAGGTTTGCCTGAGCCTGGAATGGTGGCGGGAGTGACTACCTGGGGATGAACAGTTTGAAGTTTGGCCTCAGAAATCACTGCCTGAGCACAAATGTGAGGGCTAATGTTTTGCTGCTGAGGATGGAAGAGTTTGGGAACTTAAAACGCCTGTACTAAAGAAGTTTCCAGACTCTTCCATCCTCAGGAGCAGAATGGTTTGGGTTGAAAAGGAGCTGTGAAGATCATCTTGTTCCAGTGGTCACTCAAAGCCCCATCCAGCCTGACCTTGAAGACTCCCAGTGATGGGATGTCTGTGATTTCCCTGGGCACAGAGCTGCTCCTGCCACGGCCCCGGAGCAGCCTGGCACGTAGGAGCGTGTCCTGCCAGAGCGATGTCCTGGCAGCTCAGAGAGGAGAGCGAGATAAGTTCTCTCTTGCTTGAATTACAGCCTGCCTCCTAAAAATAAAGCTGCAGGTAATTGCTTAATTCATCACCCAAATGGGTCCTTGGCTGCCCAGTGTAAATTTGCAAGGTTGCTTTTGCCCTTGGCCTTGCTCCCCCGAGCTCCCGTGTCCCGAGCTGTCCCACGAGCACCGAGCCAGGCGTGTGGCTGGGAACGGTTTGGGGGCTTCAGAAAGTCCTCCAAGAGCAGAGCCTGCACTCAGGTGTGTGGAGAATCAATACCCCATGAGGTGCCTGCAGCAGGGACCTTGTCTGTCTTTGGAAGGGTGACAGGCCCTGGATTGATCTCTGAAGTTACTGGAACAGTGTCAGGTCTGGAGCGCCAGGTCCTGCCGTGGGTTGTGCTTTATGGGCTTCGTAGCTGCTAACACAGACTCCCCTGATGAGGCCTCTTCAGGTTTTAGCTCACCGTGGGTTCCCTCCCAGCAGATGGATGGCTGGGCAAAGCTTTCAGTGTGGCTCTTTGCCCTGGCTGCTGGCAGGGTGGGGAGTGCCTGGGGTGATTCCCTCCATCCTCCTCTCACGGAGCACCCACAGCAGCAGCCGTGTGCCCTGAGCCCCTCTGGCCCTGCAGCCTCAGCAGGTGACCCCAGGGACAGGGCTGGGCTGGAGCAGCACGGGCCTGGTGTCTGAGGAGGGGGAGATGGCCCAAAGGTTGGAGAGAGGAGCCTGTGGAGGGTTTTGTCTGCAGAGCAACGGAGGTGGAGATGAAGGTCCTGGAGTTACAGTGAGCCCGGGCTGCTGATGGCAGAGGTCTCTCCAAGGGGTGTTCCAGCCAGGCAGGTGTGGCTGTGCTGCCTTGGATGAAGCTCTGCTCTGCTGGGCACCTCTTCTCTCCCTGCTTGGGTCTCCTCACTGGCATCTGGCTCTGCTGGGGGGGCCCTGGCACAGAGCAGCTGTGGCTGCCCCTGGATCCCTGGCAGTGCCCAAGGCCAGTTTGGACGGGGCTTGGAGCAGCCTGGGACAGTGGAAGGTGTCCCTGCCCATGGCAGGGGTGGGATGAGATGGGATTTAAAGTCCCCTCCAACCTAAACCAGTCTGGGATTTTTGGTTGGGTGCTCTTCACCGAGCTCCCTCCCCTCTCTGAGGGTCTCCTGTGCTTTCTCACTGCTGCCTGGGCATGGTGGTGCTTTGTGGAGATCCGTGCCACTGGAACAGACCAGGGAGAAGCAGGTGGGAAGGTTGCTCCAGACTGTTATGACCAGCTCCTGGAAATACCTTGCTGTGTGTTGGTGGGGAAATGCTCGTGCCTGAATCCCAGGAATACTGAATCCCTGAAAGCAGCCCTTAGGCAGGGCTCACTAAAGCCAGTTCTCTGGAGTCCTCTGACATCTGGAACCCAGGTGTGGTGTAGGTGGAGTCAGCTGTCTCACTAAATGATCTTAGTGATGGTTTTGACCCTGATTTTCCTTTTTGTGGCACGCTGTGATCTACTCCTTGTTGCCTCTTTTCCCTCCCTTTTCTCCAGTATTTCCAGAATGTGATAGCCCCACGTTAGTCAGAGGTGTAAATCTGTATTTGTGTCATAACAAGCAGGTGAGATTGCAGCAACAAACTCTTTTCTTTACCTTTTCTGCCAATACCCTTCATCCCTCCCTGCCAATACCCTTCATCCCTCCCTGCTCCCGGATCCCAGGCTGTTTTCCAGGATTCCCGGGCAGCTGCTGGTACTGTGAATGTGAATGAACACGAAGGGCACTGGGGTGTAATGGGGCACTTTGGGACAGACCTGTGACAGCTGTAAGGGATTGGCTTCTTGAGTGGAATTTCCCCTCTGAGAGGGGCAGTGCAGCAGCATTTTGAATCCGCTCCGGGGCTGGAGGTTGCTGTGCCCACAGGGAAGGGCACTGCTCTCACTGTTACGCTGCCAGCAGTGCCTCACGTGTGTCCAGGTGTCCTGTGGGATAAGAATCACCTTCAGTCTTGTGTTCTGTGTCTGCACAAGGCCTCTCTGCCTGACCCTGCCGTGGCAGCAGTGCTGAGATGCAGAGAGCTTTCTTCAGCCTCTGGATTTCTGCTCTGCCCCAGCTCTGCTGCCAAGTTCTGCCTTTTCCCAACAAGTTATGTTATCAATGTGAGCAGAGTGGTAAATGCCACTATTTTTGGACTTTCAGGGAGGACAGAGTGATGTCCAAGCTCTTTTGCCAGTCCCAGGTGTTGGAACCAAATAAATCATTCCTCAGAGTTAAACAGCCTCGGCCTCTGGAAAGGTTTCTGTTATTTTGTGCCAGGGGCAAATCTTGATCGGGAAATTATCATTTGGAAGCACAACTTGGTGGTGTAATAGGCTAAACAGGCTTTGACATTGTCCTGATGACTGCACTGTCCTTGCTCTGGGTGCTGATCCTCCCTCTGGCTCCAGAGGTAATTTCCCTCTGTTTCCATTTCCATTTGATAAGAAAACTTTTTTGAATCCCTGTGTGTACAGACATATAAATGTATATTTGTGTTTAAACACTTCAAATGAGACTTCAAACCTGTGCAGTGACCATGCTCCCCTCTCCAGCCTTTCCAAGGAGTGCAAGGTGGGGAGAAACCTCGATGTTTCTGACTGTTCCCATAACGATTTAAGCACTGCTGGGCTTAAAACATTCTTCTACAGGTCATCATCTAATCTAAGCTTAAATCAGAGAATCCCAGAGTGGTTGTGTTGGGAGGGACCTTACAGCTCATCTCATTCCCCCCCTGCCGTGGCCAGGGACACCTTCCACCAGAGCAGGGTGCTCCAAGCCCCGTCCAACCTGCCATTAAAAAGGTTATATTGTTAAATAGATATTAATAATGAGCTGTGCCCACCCTGGTTGTGGTCCTTGCCTGGCTGGGCTGCAAGAAAATGTGTTCCATTCCCTCACCCCCCCACCTGTCACAATTATATAAGTGAAATCTTAATGCTCTGTTGGACAAATTCATTTCAGCCAGAATTATTCACATAATTTTTCATAGGCAGGAGCTTTTTCAGAGAGGCAATATGTTGGAGTACAGGTAAAATATGCTCCATTTTCAGTCTGTGTCTGCTGCAATCCCTGCTTGCCAAGCCTGGGCCCATTCATCTGCTGCTTTTTCTGAGTTCCCGTTTGTCACTGAGTGGGAAGGCAGAGGGTGGGAGTTCTCCTGCCCCCCCCTTCTGAAAGTCACCAAGCTCATGGTAATCTCTGCAGTAAACCAACACATCATTTGCATGGTGAAGGGCAGCAGGCAGCTCTGTGCACTGGAGGAGATGTTCTGATGTGCCAAAATCCAGCTCCTGGAAAAGGACTTTCCAGTGGAAGGGGAAGCACTGACCCTGTAGCTGCAGCATCTGACTGGGGGGATAAACTTTTGGTAAGTGGTCAGCCCTGGAAAAAATAAATGTATCAGGTCCAGTGAAGAGAATTGTGCAGGGTTCAGGGGGATACTGGCTTTTCACTGGGCTCTACGATTTAAGCTCATTTTAAAACTTTATGTATAGTGGGGTTTTTTTCCCAGGAGAAAGTAAACGCTCGTCTTGTGATCCCTTTACTGCTACCTTTAGTTTCCCCTGCAGGAGTTTAAGGATGCTTTGGGGAGGCAGTGGCAGCAAAGGAAGCTGCCAGGGTTCCCTGTTACACAGCTACAGCCAGAGGAATGGGAGTTATTTGCCCTAATAACAACAGCTCTGAGCAAAGACTGGCTAGAACTTGTGTAAAAACTGCTGCAAGGAGAGAAAATCCCATTCCCCAGGTTCCACCAAGGCTGCAGAGGAAACTGGTGCCTGTTCTTCTGCCAATCCCCCTTTTGTTAATGACCCCTCCCTTTAACAGGCTGGGTTTCCAGCAATCAGCAGGACAGCACTAAAAACTTCAGCAGTTCCCTGATTTCCAGCGTTCCCTGGGACATTCTGCCCTTTGTAGCTGCTGGGGTTCCTCATCAATGCCCTGAGAGCCTCTCTGCTGTGCCCTCCCTCTCTGTGTCCCCTGCAGGTCACACACTCCCACACTGGGCCATTTACCTCCCACTTTGGCTTTTTCCCCACGTCAGAGATTGCTTGTTGGCCTTCAGCTCTCTGGCTGGCTTGGGCCAGGGACAAACAGCCCTGTGAGAGCTCTTGGGGCTGGAAAATCCACTGTGCTTGAGTGAGTGAGAGCTGCACTTAGCAGAGATACCTACTTTAGTTTTGTTTTTATGGTGCCTGTGTTTTCCAGTGCTATTTCAGTATTCTTTATTGATTTATTTCTTCTGGGGAAGGGGGGCTTCAAGTTCCTCCTCTCTGCTGGAATGTGGCTTTCACCCTGAGCTGTGTGGGCTCTGTACCTTGTGCTGCAGGACATATAAATACGGAAAGATGCAGCTAAAAAATCTGCTTTTCCAGAAATCTTTCCTGTGTAAGAATCCCAGAATGGTTTGGGTGGGAAGGGACTTTGAAGGTCATCCAGTGCCCCCCCTGCCATGGCAGGGACACTTCCCACTGTCCCAGGCTGCTCCCAGCCCCAATGTCCAGCCTGGCCTTGGGCACTGCCAGGGATCCAGGGGCAGCCACAGCTGCTCTGGGCACCCTGTGCCAGGGTGAGAGTGAAGAATTCCCTCCCAATATCCCATCCAGCTCTGCCCTCTGTCATTTTTTGGGACTTTGTCCCAAGTCTCTCTGCAGCCCCCTGTGACCCCTTCAGGCCTTGCAAGGTTGAGGTTCTTTTCCCTCCTCACCCCCAGCGTTAAGTTCAGCACCCATTTCTCAGAAATACCTTTTCATTTCAGGGCTCTTCCTTCTTCCCCATCCCCCCCAGCCACAAGTTTCCTGAGCTGAGGGTTGTATGGGAGGGTTGATGTTTTCCTTCATCCAGGCTGACGAGGAGCAAAAAGCTTTTCCCCTGCTCCAACTCCCGGGGAGCCTTTGGAAATGAAGGCTGGGAATCATGTTAAATTGTATTTCACTAAAGGTTTTCTCTGTCCTAGAAAACTCCTGTCTCCTCCTGAAATACACTCAGCTTAAGAACAGACTGATATATTTATTCTAACTGTGCTCAGTCTAGGAATATTTGTGCTGTAGAGATTAAATTTTTTATATAATCTTGAAGAAAACCAACTCCTGCCTGTCCCCAGGGATCCCGTCTGGCCCTTCCAGCAGGAGGGGCTCAGATCCCGGCAGCTCTAAGCGGTGTCTTGGTTTTGCTTTTCCCTTCTATCCCTGCAGTCCAAGAGCAATATATTCCATTTGTTCCAAAGGTCAGAATTTTTAGGAGATTCTGAAAAAAAAAAATTCCTGTTTTAGCTTTGGGTGAGTGTGGCTTTGGGGTGAGTGGAGCTTGTGGCTGCTCAGAGCTCTGATCTGCACCAACTCCTCCTCTCCATGCAGCCCGTTCCCATCTCCTGAGCTTGCAGAATTCCCTGGGGGCTGAATTCACTCCAGAGATCAAGATTTTTTGTGGGATCAGTGCTGTTTATCACCACAGATAGGCAGGAGCAGGCATCAGGAGAGACTTTCTGGCAGAGCTTCAGCACTCCTGCTTTGTGCCTGCCCGGAATGATAAAGGATTCTCTCTGTGACTTGGGAACAGTCCCGACTCTGCTTTCAGCCCTGTTCTTCCAGGAAACGAGCTGATGGCACCGTGCTCTTGCTCCTTTTTGCTCATGGTGTCTCTGTGTGACACTTCTGGCCCTTCCAGGCCAATTTCAAGCAGGTTTCATGGAATCCCAGAATATCCTGAGCAGCCACATGGGCTGGGCTCAGGGTAATTCCTGAAGTCACAGCAAAGGCACCCCAAGTTCACAGAAAAGTGCCCAAAAATGTTGTGAATAAAAGTCAATGAATGGATTGATTGGATGAGGATGGGCTGTCACCATTTGTTTTCAGTTCTCCCTCTCCTGAGGCACCTTTCCAGCCAGCTGGAAACAAATCTCTTCCTCTTCTGTTTGGACATGAATTATCTTCCTGGCCAAACATTCCTTGACTTCTGCTTTGAGTGCCACACACCAAAGTGGCATTGCTGAGCCCTCCTGACAGCCTGGGCTGGAAAAGAAATGTTTAACCAGCACAGAGACAGCCAGGGGGATCCTGCCTGGCACATCCCACCTGGGAATATTCACCTTCATGGCCCTCCCCGTGGGGCCGTGCTGGACCTCTGCTGGAAGGGAGGATGGTGGGCTCGTGGTGAGCCCTGCCCAACACAAATCAATTTGATTGATTACTTTGGTTAAATGATGTTGGTTTATCAGCATTTACTGACTTAGAGTGGTAGAAGGACAGAGTATGCAGAAATAATGAACAAACGGAGTGAGCAGAGAGAAATGTGCGCTGGGATCTGAGTGTTGCCCTGGCTGTGCTGTGGAATAAAGCAGTTAATGGCATTACAGGTTTGCCACTCAAAGCTGGTGGGTATAAAGTCGTGTTTGGCCTTTCTCTGGTGCCTCTGTAGGGAGCAGAGAGGCTTTACTTGAGCAGGACCCTCACGTGGAGCCTCCCACCAAGCCCTGGAGTGCTGCTGGGGCTGGGTTGGCTCTGCCCTTGCCTTGGCTGTGCTTTGGGAGGCCCAGAGCGGGCACCAGCCCTGGGGGACCTGTACTGTGTGATCAAAGCTCAGGGCTGGTGTCCTGGGCTGTCCAGCAGCTCCCACCCCTCTCCTGCTGGAGCAGGACTGGAAGTTTGGCTGCAGAGGGCACCCAGCCTGTCAGTTTGAATTCCCTGGCAAAGACATCCCTGCTCCAGGCATCTCTTACCCCTGCAAAGAGCAGCTCAGGCCCCCAGGCTGGCGTGGCCTCGGTGGCTGGTGGTGTTTGAACACTGAGGGAGATTCCTCACCTCAAATTCCAGCTCCTTCACCGAGGTGCTGGGCTTGGGAGCACAATTCCCTTCGCTGAGCCAGAGATAAGAACCTCTGGAGGCTGTTGGGGATCTCGTGTGGGATGGATTAGCCTTGGAGGGATCATCTTTCCCTGCTGGCTTCAAGTGCGGAGCTCTGGGAGAAGCACTGCTTTGGTGTCAGAGTTAATTATCTGTAATTAGTGTTGATAATAACCCAAACTTGTGATTTTAAAGCCTGATTTAAGCAGAGCCAGGTGCTGGGATGTTCCTGGTTCCCACATCCCACTGAGTGTCCTCCATCCATGGAGCCCCTGCCCCCCTCAGAAAGTCCCCACGTCCCTGCAGTCCCTCTTACAGGGGTGTGGCTTCAAAGCACCAAAGCAAAAGCACTGGGGCAGTGAGAAATGTGTTCAAATGAATCAAGAAAAGCAAAATTAAGCTTTAAAAGCAAACTGGGAGATGCTGAGGGTTCCTGGACTGGAAGCATTCGGGGTTGGGAAGTTCGCAGAGGGATCTGCTGACCTTCTCCAGGCCACAAAGTGCCACCTTTCCCAGCCTTCCTGAGAGATCCCTGGCTCCTGCTGAGCCTGCAGCTGGGAAAGGCAGCTTGGATGTGTGACCCATCCCCATGTCACAGCCAGCAAATCCTGGCTGTTCGTTTGTTCTTATGGTCCTCAGGTAAAACCTAATCAAGCCCAGTGTGGTCAGAGGGGCTCCATCAGCTGTGATGGAGCAGGGAAGGATGTTCAGAGCTTCCTTGCCAGAAGGAACAATAATAATAATAATAATAATAATAATAATAATAATAGTAATAATAATTCTTCAAACTGNAACCTTTCCTTAATAATAATAATAATAATAGTAATAATTCTTCAAACTGTGCTTCCAACTGTGATTTACATTCCCAGCTGATTTTTTCCTGCTTCTCAGTGCTACCTTTTGAGGGAAAAAGTGTTTAAATCAGTGGGGAGGCAGGAATGCCTTGTCCAGGACAGTGGAAGCCAGTGGTAGGTTTGGGAGCTGGACCAACCTCAAGGTTTTTGTCCCTTCGGAAGCTTCAGAGGTGACAAAACCTGTCCTGTTCTCAGTCAGGGCTCTGCCATTGAAACAATGGGAATATACCCTGGTGTCTTTTACATAAAAACCAAACCAAACAGGCAAAAAAGCAAAACAAAAGCCATAATTACTATTTTTATGTTTCTGACAAAAAGAGTGTGAATCTCTGCTAATGAAAAATCTTAAAAATCCAGGTGTCCTGTCTAATAAATAATAACATGAGCAGGGACTCAGCTTCCCACAGGCACCACCAAATCATCCATGGAGCTCTTTATGTGCAGCTCATTTTGAACTTTGCCTATTTCCTTCAGCTATGCAGATATAAATAAATAATTCCCCTTGATAAGGGTCTGGGAACGCTGTACTTTAAAAGATAAGAAAGCTTTGAGGGGAAATCGTTTCTAAATCCGTACCATTTGTATGCTGTTCAGTGTTCACACCGAGCAAAAATTCATTCAGCTGGCACTTAACCAACCCTATTTTATTCCTGCTCTGTGTTCAGCCTATCCTTCTCCTGGGGGCATCTAACCTTCCATGTAATTACCTCTCCCAGAGAGGGAGGGAGGCCTGAATCGCCTCCCCACCAAGTAAATAAACAGCCAGGCCCTGGGCCAGGTTATCAGCTGCACGCCAGGGCAGGGCTGCCAGAGCCGTGTGCCTGAGCCACGAGGAGCTGCATGACCCGAGCCACTTCTGTTCCAGCTTTGGGCCAAGGAAGGACAGTTTGGAAGTTGGCAGAAAACCAACCCAAAACAGCCAGGAACCCAAAACACCCAGGATTTTTGGAGTGGTTTTGTTTCTTTTGGAAATAACAGCAGTGGATTTTACCAGGGATGGGTTTTACCAGGAATGGATTTTCCCAGGGATGGATTTTACCACTGATGGGCTTTACCAGGGATGGATCTTACCAGTGATGGATTTTACCTGGGATGAGTTTTACCAGTGGTGGGTTTTACCAGGGATGGATTTTCCCAATGATGGATTTTCCCAGGGATGGGTTTTTCTTGTGATGGATTTTACCTGTGATGGGTTTTACCAGGGATGTGTTTCTGTTTTCCCTCAGGTCTGTCCAAGTCCCTTGGCCTCATTGAGGGCTATGGTGGCCGTGGCAAAGGTGGCCTCCCAGCCACGCTGTCCCCTGAGGAGGAGGAGAAAGCAAAGGGACCCCACGAGAAGTATGGCTACAACTCCTACCTCAGCGAGAAGATTTCCCTGGACCGTTCCATCCCGGATTATCGCCCAACCAAGTGAGTGCCAGGTGCTCCAGGAGGGAATGGTTGTGTTCAGGTGTCACCTGAGCACCAGCAGTGCTGGTGGCTTTCCCTGTTAGGTTTGGTGCTGTTGGCCCTTCCCTCGTCGCTCACAATGATGAGAAACTGGGGTGGTTGGGCTGGAACTGAGCTCGTGGAACCACAGAATCACTGAGGTTGTAAAAGCCCTCGGAGATCATCAAGTCCCGTGATTCCCCAGCATTACCACGGCCACCACTGCCCCACGTCCCCAGGTGCCACATCCACAGGGCTGTTAAACTTCCCCAGGGATGGGGACTCCCCCCCTGCCCTGCACAGGTGTGCCAGGGCCTCACCACCCTTTCTGTGAGGAAATAATTCCTAATATCCAACCTGAACCTCCCCTGGCACAACTTGAGGCTGTTTCCCCTTGTCCTGGTAGTTGGTACCTGGGAGAAGAAACCGATCCCCACCTGGCCCCAGCCTTGTTTCAGGTAGTTGGAGAGAGTGAGAGAGTTCATCAAGGTGATTTATCAGGGGAAAGGAGTGAATTTCTTCCCAGTCTCTCTCTGCTTTCCTAAAGCAGGACAAGATTTTGGGTGGAAGTGATGCCATCAGAAGCTCAGCTCTGTTTTCACTGACCTTTTGATGCTTCTTACACTGTAAAAGTGTGCAGAGATTCTCTCTCCCTCCTTGTCAGCTCCTTCGAATCCCTGCAGGACCTCTGGAGCCCCTGGGCTGCCCTCAGGCTCCTCCCAGCACAGGGATCCTCCTGGGACACTCTGGGATCTCCAGCTGGAGATCTGGGTCTTTAAAGGGAGTTTCTACTGTGGCAATATCCTTCCTCTCCTTTTTTTGATTGAGCTTTTAAGGTGCTGGTGGTGTTCACCTGCCAAGCAGCACAGAACAGGCTTTAAAAGAGGTGACACATCGTTTTGTTGAGGGGATGAGGAAAGACATGCTGCAAGTTTATCTTTGTGAAGGTTAATTTTAGATACGGCTGCCAGAGTGTTCCTCAAAATAGGAAAGTGTCAGTTTGTCCAGGCCTGGAGTGAAATCCCTGATAAAAATATGAGCTGAGAGAGCTTTAGGTTGTGAAAGATCCGTGTCCAGTACCTGTGTCATTGGGGCAGTGACAAAGCTGCTGCCTGGCAGCTGCAGAGCATTGGAAACCAATGCAGCCAGGGGATGCAGCTCCGTGTCCCCAGGTGCTGGCAGCTTGTCCAGGCTCTGGGAGCAGGGGCAGCTCTCGTCCCTTCTGTCCCCAGGTGCTGGCAGCTTGTCCAGGCTGTGGGAGCAGGGGCAGCTCTCGTCCCTTCTGTCCCCAGGTGCTGGCAGCTTGTCCAGGCTCTGGGAGCAGGGGCAGCTCTCGTCCCTTCTGTCCCCAGGTGCTGGCAGCTTGTCCAGGCTCTGGGAGCAGGGGCAGCTCTCGTCCCTTCTGTCCCCAGGTGCTGGCAGCTTGTCCAGGCTCTGGGAGCAGGGGCAGCTCTCGTCCCTTCTGTCCCCAGGTGCTGGCAGCTTGTCCAGGCTCTGGGAGCAGGGGCAGCTCTCGTCCCTCGTGTCCCCAGGTGCTGGCAGCTTGTCCAGGCTCTGGGAGCAGGGGCAGCTCTCGTCCCTTCTGTCCCCAGGTGCTGGCAGCTTGTCCAGGCTCTGGGAGCAGGGGCAGCTCTTGTCCCTTCTGTCCCCAGGTGCTGGCAGCTTGTCCAGGCTCTGGGAGCAGGGGCAGCTCTCGTCCCTTCCCCTCTCTGGGCGCTGCCTGAATCCCGAGCAGCCCCTCGGAGCATCCAGGGCTGTCAGCCACTGACAGCAGAAATCCTTGGATGAGTTTCTGAAGGAATGGGGGCCCAGCCTGCATTTTGCTGCTGCAGCTCCTCCAGGCAGGCTGAATTGCAGGTACAAATGGCACCTCTGCCTCTCTGATATGCAAATCCCAGCACCGTGCTGAATCCTTGGAGCGAGACCTTCCCTGGCACTTACCTGAGGCTGAGCTGCTGATTTCCATTTCTCATCCACGACTCTGACTTCCAGCAGAGCCAGCATTACTTGGCGAGAATTAATTTGAGAAGTAATGTTTCTTTTCAGATTTTGGGGGGAAGAAAAGGATTAATTCTGACATTTTTCAGCTTGCGTTGTATTTTTCCTCAGTTCCACTATCCATCATTCGATGGGAGAGTGGGGGAGAGGACAGGACACAGCAATTCATTAAAAATGCTTCAGTTTGGAGCTGGGCTGAGACTTGGGAGAGAATCTGTGGGTACTGACTGCAGCTGCACAACCTAGTGCCTTTTATCTGTGTAAGAATTTCACGAGTGTGTTTTGTTCATTGGTTTTCTTTCTGTTTTGGGGATCAGTTGTCTTGATATTGTAAGAGAACAGTTGGTCTGGTGTGAAATAGGCTGGAGTTTGCTGAAGAATTTGGAAAGTTTCAGCTTCTACTTCTGGCTTCAAGGCTCCCTTGCTATTTAGTGCATTCAGGTTTATGGCTGATTTTATGAAGGGCTGAACACAAACCATTTAAGTCAAGTATCCTGGTCTCTGATTAAAATAGATTCAAGTCAAGGGAAATTAGCCTAAATGGCTTTGAAATTGCAGCATTAGTGGGGAAAAACTGTTGAAAACCCTCCAGCTGATAAGCATTACAAAGCATGTAGTAGTTTTAAATATAATGGCAAAGCCTGTGTGGTTCAGCAAAAGGCTGCTGAGTGTCTGGAATGCCAATGGACTGGGCCTGGTCCTGGCACAGGCTGGCACTCCCCATCCTTTCCTCTCTTCTCCCTGTTTTTAAGGACAGATTCACGTGGTCAGGTTTCACTGCTCTGGGTGCTGGATCAGCCCTGAGTCCTTTTCCTGCTCCCTCTTTGTGCCTGTGGCCAAAGGGAAGTGGAGCAAGGAGAGTTTAGGGGAAGTCTGGCACATTTTGTGTGAATTTCTGTGTTTGCACCTCGTGGTCAGCATTACTGAGGGTTCAGGGACTCGGACATCCCTGCTCTGTGGGATTTCAGGTGCTGTTGGTGAGGAAGAGCCAGTCCAGCTCACAGCTCAGGGCCTCTCAGTCCTGCCCAGAGGCAGAGAAAGGAGGGAGTTTCCCTGGGGAAAATGTTCCCAGAGGTGAGAGGGTGATGTTCAGAAGGTCAGGTCTTTCCCAGCACCAGGAGCTGGGGCAGAATATCTCATTTGTCCTGATTTGGGGAATTGTGGTGTTGCTCTTTGGTACTTCGGATTATCATCTTTGCTTCAGTGAGAGATTTCCTTCCCCCTTCCTCTTCCCCTTCCTCTTTGCCCTTCCTTATCTCTTCCCCTCTCTCCTTCCCTTATCCCTTTCCCTTTATCCTTTCCCTTTCCCCTTCCCTTTTACCTTCCCTTTTCCCTTCTCCCTTTCTTTCCCCTTCCCTTATCCTATCCCCTTTCTCCTTCTTCTCCTTCCCTTTCTACTTTCCCCTTTCCCTTTCTCCTTCCCTTTTCATCTCTTCCCTTCCCCCCTTCCTCTCCCCCCTTCCTTCTCTCCCCTTTCCTTTTTCTCCTCCCCTTCCCCCTTCCCCTTTCCCTTTCCCCATTCCTGCTGGGGCTGCTCACCTGTGCTGGGAGGTGGAAACTCTTCCCTGCTGCTCCCCCCTGGGAGGACTGGGTGTTTCCCTGGGCTAGTTCCCAGAGAAGTGGCTCTGATGCTCTGGATCCATGGAATGATCTGTGTGGAGCAGATTGCAAAGGGGAGCTGTGCCTGTCCCACCTGGACCTTCCTGATGTTCCTGATCCTGGCCCTCTGCTGAGCAGGAAAGGCTGTGCTGGGTGTGCACAACATTTTCCAGTGAATCAAAGAATAGATTCCAGTTTGGATGGCTGGGAAAGCTCTTCCTTGGGCTAAAATAAGGCAGGACTGGTGTTCTGGGGTGAGTTATTCCAGAGCTTGCTGCCAAACAGTGCCCTAATGAGGGAGGCACAGGGCACACGTTTCTGTCGTGCATGATTGGGTTTTGTGGCTTTAAGATGAGATTCCTGCATGTTCTGGAAAACAATCTCTGCTTCCAGATTGGAAGTACCCAAGGTGCTGCCTGCAGCCTGCAGGACTTCTACACAAATCTCCACAAAAATGAGCTGGAGAGATTTGCTTCAATTTTCTGCAAAACCCTCTGAAGGACAAGGCTGCTGAGTGAGTTTTATTGTTTATCCATTCTCAGCACTCGCTGCCTGCCTGGGGAGGATGGGGGGTTAGGGAGATGTGTTGTTTTCTATATTGAAAGTGAAGCATATTTACATGGGATCCCAGGGCCTGCAGACATCCCCCGCTTGGAGACAGCATTTTATGCACCTCTGTTTTATCCTGTGATACAGGATTTAATGGGAACCTCTCCTGTGTGTAGCCAGAAAATAAAATTGCTTTCTTAGATCAGCCTGCCTGTCCATCTTATCCAGTATCTAATCTCTGATAGTGGAATTACCAGATGCTTCAGGTTGAAGAAATCATATTAAGGAAAACCATGAAATAATCTGCCCATCTGGTACGTTCTGCCTCCCCCGTTCTCTCCTTTCAATCCTATCCAATATAAATGTGGAGTCCTCATTATCTCTTTAAAAGTCTGTTCCTTTCTGGAATCCTGCTAAGCTCTGGTTCAGTGGTATTTTATGGCATTATAGGATTAAGGGGTAGATTTAAGAGAAATAATACCCACAATTGTTAGGACTATTGGATCATTGGGTGGAGATGACACATTCCTGCTGCTGCAAATCTCTCGACAGCTGTTCTTGGGATGGGAGCCTTGAGGTATTAAAGTGAAGAGCAGGGATGGTATAAGAGATAAGCAACTCCCACAGTTTGATTTTTCAGGTGTTTTGGGAGCTTCCCAGCCTGGAGACTCAACCCCTTCTCCTGCACATGGGGTCAGGGTCCTGCACGTGGGGCAGGCAGTGCATGGAAAGGGACTTCGGACAAGGGGGTGTAGTGATAGGATGAGGGGAATGGATTAAAAATGCCAGAGGACAGGGTCAGATGGGATATGGGGAAGGAATTCCTGCCTGTTCGGGTGGGGCGATACAGGAACAGGTTATCCAGGGTGGCTGCCCCATCCCTGGCAGTGCCCAAGGCCAGGCTGGACATTGGGGCTTGGAGCAGCCTGGGACAGCGGGAGGTGTCCCTGCCCAATGCAGGGGTGGGATTGGATGGGCTTTGAAGTCCCTTCCAACCCAAACCATTCCGTGATTCTGTGATGGAAGAGCTCTGGAGGTGCTGGGAGCCTGCTCTGCTGCTGTGCTCTCACAGCACCTGCTCTGTGTTTGCCGTGGGACCCCGGCCTGGAGAGGTGCCCTGGGCAGAGCCTTCCCATCGCCATCAGCTAGAGAGGGAACAGCTCCACATCCTGGCTTGGTTAGACTGCCCCGGGGTGTGTGTGGGGCTGAGTCAGAGCTGTCACACCCGTGTCTCCAGGGCCTGAATCACTCATTTATTCCCAGAGGAGCTGCCATGGGAGCCTGGCAGCAACTGGGCCTCAGCACCGTCTGCCTTCAGCTGCTTCCTTAGCAGGGACTGTGCAGCAGCAGGCTGAGAGCCTTTCTTTGGGATATGGTGCAGGAGATGGAGAGTTTTGGCTTCTGGGTAGACTTTGGATCATTGTTTGACAACTTAACTTAAAGAAACTAAGTCAAGTCCTCATTTAATTTTTATTTGAAGTGGTTTGTGTGTGGCCTCTGTGGGCCCTCAGTGTGTCCCTGCTGGGTGCTACAGCACACTGTGGGGTGGAGGGAGGCCCTGTTCTCCTTGGGGTCTCTCCCCATCCCTGCAGAGCCTCCTGCCCTCTGCCGTGGGGCTGCCTTGGGGCCTCAGCCTCCCCTCAGCTTGCAGGGCCCAAGAATTCCATTTTGGCTTTATAACCACAACAGAATGCGTATTTGGAGAGTGGTGAGTGTGGATGTGACTGAGACACGTCAGGACTGCCCAGGAGGATGCACCTGGAGGCTGTAATTGAGTCTCCTGCCCATGAGACCATTCCTGCCTTCCCCTCTCCTGCTTGGATCCTGAAATGTTCCTGCAGAGCCCACTCTGGGCATGGTTTGTGCCAGGGGGCTCAGCCTGTGCCCTCTGGTTGGCTCTGATGGGGAAGCTCCATGTGCCATCATATTTATTTTCCTGTGGAGAAGAGCAGATCTGCTCTGCTGTGGGAGTAACTCAGTCCCTGGCTTTGCAGGCCTTTGTCTCAGATTTCTCTGGTAGCAAGGCTCTGAAATTAGGTGTTTTCTCAGCACCTGCCACAGCCTGGGCAGGAGGTGCCCCTGTCACTGCTCCAGACGTCTCATCTCATCTCCTCTCCAAAACTGAGGTTATACAGCCTCCTTTAATAAAACAAAATGCTTTTGGCCTCTCCCCCTGCCCACAGGACCGTGCTGGCTTTGGCAGCAGGGTCTGAGATGTGCAGATATTACTGCAGCCAGTGGGAGAGCTCAGGGATGGTCTCCTCAAGGACCTGGGACATCCCTGAGCACACACCTGTGGGGATGTGCCAGTCACTCATGCCCTGCCCTGGGCTGCTCAGCCAGGCATGATGCAGTGAGTCTGAGGAGGAGGAAGACGTTTAAGAAGACAAAAACAAACTACTTGAGTTAGGAGAGTGGTATTTGCTGGGAAATAGAGTTTCTTGCCTGTTTATTTGTTGTGATTGCTGCTTATTGCAAACGAAGGAGGTCAGAAGAGCTCCTTCTCTCTTGCATGCACAATGTGTTACTGCAATCCATTATTTTACCTTCTGCAAAGAGTGCTTTGATGGGTTTCAGTCCTACATCCAAACAACAGCCAGGAAAAGAGAGGCAAGATGTAGGCTTTTTCTTCATCAAATAGCTGAAGGGAAAACTAGAGAGGAATCAAGACAGTGGAAGAACGAAAAAAATTGACTTTTTCAGATGTGAAATTCCCTTTCAGATGTGGGGGTGTATTAAAAGATCCTTACAGCTCTAGGAAAAAGCCAGGACTGGCTGTGCACATTCTCTCCTAATAGATGGCTGTGGGTTTGATCCAGCATTGTATGAAAAACACTCCTGCCCTTGGCTTTTTATAGCTTCAGCCATAAAAAAGGAAAAGTCATATTTTCCAGTACTTGGAAAGGTGCCACCTGAAAATTTTCTGGGAGAGCAAGTAGAGAAATCAAGCAGTGAGTATCAATGTCACAGCTCTGGCATGCAGGAGCTGTGCCTCAGAGCAGGGCTCACCACAGCCAGAGCAGGTTTGCAGTTCAGGGATGGATTGTTGGATATTTTCTGTCCGTGTGTCCTGTCCTGCCCAGTCTGTGCCACCTCTGTGTGCTCCAGGCAGGTTTATTCTGCCAGGCTGCACAAAGTCACGGAAACCTCCTGAGCTGGAAGGGACCCAGCCCAGGAGAATCTGAGAATCCCTGAGGTTGGAAAATCCCTCCAAGGCCATCGAGTCCAAGCTTTGCCCCTCCCCACCTTGTCCCCAGCCCAGAGCACTGAGTGCCACCTCCAGCCCTTCCTTGGGCACCTCCAGGGATGGGCACTCCAAACCTCCCTGGGCAGCCCCTGCCAGGGCCTGAGCACCCTTTCCATGGGGAAATTGCTCCTGATGTCCACCCTGAGCCTGCCCTGGCCCAGCCTGAGGCCGTTCCCTCTCCTCCTGTCCCTGTTCCCTGGCANAGGGGCAAAATCATCCAGTCCCACCCCAGGCCCTGCACAGACCCCCCAACACCCCCACCCTGGGCATCCCTGGCAGCGCTGCCCAAACGCTCCTGGAGCTCTGGCAGCCTCGGGGCCGTGCCCATTCCCTGGGGAGCCTGGGCAGTGCCCAGCACCCTCTGGGGGAAGAACCTTTCCCTGAGATCCAACCTGACCCCCCCTGGCACAGCTCCAGCTGTCCCCTGCGTCCTGGCACAGGGCAGAGATGGGAGCTGCCCTCGGGAGGAGCTGCAGCCCCGTGACGTCCTGGTGGTCTCACTCGAGGCTGTGCCCAGGCTGTCCCCTCCTTGCTCTGAAGGTCACGGGGTAGAAGATACTTCCAAACCCAGCTCCAGACAAACTCGGGATTTTATTTCTCCCGCATCCTCAGGGCCCTGAGCTGTGAGGAGCTGCTGCTCTGTGTGTTCAGGGGCTGCCAGTGCCCCCCCACCCTCTTGCACCTCCAGGGATGGGGCTGCACCTTCTGCTGCCTTTGGGATGATCTGCAGAGAGGAAGAAGCCTCTTTGCTGCTCCACTGCTCCCCCAGCACTAACACAAACTAACACCAACCTCCTGTTGAATAAATACCAGTATTGATCTTTATTCCTCAGTGTGTTTGGACATGCTGCTCCTGACTTCCAGCAATGCTTTTTCTTGAAAACTGGGCAAGTAAAGACTCTAAAGACACGCTTTTGCAGCTGGGCTTTATGTTTATTGATTATTCTTTGAGCCTGCTCCTGTGACCTGCAGGAGCAGCCTGGTTCCTCGGACGCGCAGGCAGCTGGGGCTGGCTCCAGGGAGCTGAGAAGTGCCCCTAGAACTGGACCTGTCAGACTCCCTGTGGGAAAGTTTAGGGGTTTGTGCTGTGTTTCTGTCATGGGTTTGGATGGGGACACGGGGCAGCTTTTTCTTGTTTTTCCTTTTGAAGCAGAGGTCACTGGAGCACACTTGGGCAGCTTGTGTGGGGTCAGGAGTGTGTCAGAAGCCTTTGGTGCTTGAAGTCCCAACATCTCCTTTAAATCTGTTGGGGAATAAAGCGCTCTGGGGAGAGAACTGGGGTTTGTTTAGTGGCTGTCAGAGAGTCTCTTATTTCCGCTGTGCTGCTCAGTGTCACCTGCAGATGCTGTGACCGTGGATTTATAGCACAGCACCTCGGGGTTCTTCGTGCCACACATCCCACTAATTGTCAATTTTCCCTTCCTGACTACAAAGTTATTACCTGTTCTTGTAAGTTGGGAACATGGTGCTTCAGGGAAGGCTTCTGTGGCAGGAGCGTGCTATAAAACATTTCCTAACGTAAACAGAAGTATTAAATGATCACTTTGGCAGAGGATGGGATTAGTGTAATTTAACAACTTGCTTTCGTGCTCCTCTGAACTCCACTGCTGAAAAATACCTGTGTTATCATAAATACTTCTGACTAAACTGTGCTTGTGAGAATAAATGAACCAATTTAAGCTTTGGATACACTTCTCTCCAGTTGGCTTCCAAGGAAATCAAGGCTCGTGTGTTTGTTTGTGCCACCAACCTGTTCCCCTGGACTGCCCAGGGCTTTTCTGTTCCAAACCAGCACATTCCCAGCCAGAGCAGAGCAGAGCAGGCAGAGGGGGAGTCAGGCTCTGCTGCTTTGACAGCCTTGGTGCTGCAGCCATTTGTGCAGTTTTCCAGCAGGAAAATCCAAGAGCAAGGAGGTGTCAACGACTTATTCTGTGTGTGTTGGAAAGAGCTGAGCACGGGCAGGGCTGGGTAAGTGGATGTGACACTCGGAATTGCTCTGGCTTTTATCTCCCTTAGATCTGCCTGAACCTAATAACTTTATTTACAAGAGCCTCTCACCAGAGTAAATCCCATTCTCTACATTCTGTTTTTACAACTCTGCAGATAATTTCTTCTTAGGATTTGCCAAGCAATGTGCCTTTAGAAATGTCTGTACGTCCCTAAATTGGGATGCCTATTCTTGGGACCCTAATTCTGAAATAGAGATGAACATTTCTGAAGAAGAATTACTGAGAATAAAGTAGGTGCTTAAAAATCGAGTTTCCTGGGGAAATGTGAGGAAGTTTCAGGGCTTTGGGGTCAGAAATAGTTTGAGAACCCGGATCTGTAAACAGTGAAATCTACCAGACAGCATTAGGTGTTTTAAGATGCTTGGGTCACAGAAAATGTACATGATAGGACAGACACAACAGATTTAATGTTGTCAGTCCCTTCTGCAAGCAGACATGTGCACTGAATCAGCAAAATCCAAACTAGAATAAGCAATTAATGAATGGAGCATGATGAGGAAGTGGCAGGATGAATAGCAGGCTGAGCACTTGCTTTCTTTTAAGCCTGTTCATAATCTTTACAAAAGACAAATGGAGATCAATTCATTTCCTGGTGAAGCTTTATTTCGGAGCACAAACGGAGCTTGTTTGGTACCAGTGAGTTTCCTTTGTGGAGTTGTTTGTCACCAGAAGGACAAAGCCAGAAGGTTTTTCCTCTGCCACTGAGGTTTTCAGGCAGGAAGCAGCACAGATGTGTAGGGAAGAGCTGGGAAGCAGCGCCTATGGATTAAGGCATCCAGGGAGCCTGGCCCCGCCTGTGCTGGCACAGCAGGAGCTCGCAGTGGGATTTACAACGTTTTGTGCCTCAGCCACGGTGCTCTGCAGCCCAGCCGTGGGGAAATCGTTCAGTCCCACGAGTGCCCCGTGGATGGTACAGGATTTACCTCCCAGGCCTTCAGCTGCACAGCTCCTGTGGGTTTTCTGCGGGCCAGGAGGGGAGCTGAGGAGCTGCAGGCAGCAAAGGCAAGCCTTGGGTGTGCCTGGACGTGTTTGGCTGTGCAGGTGGTGGGAGCTTGGGTGTTAGGGCTGGTGAAAAGCAGGAAAAAGTCCAATGGCCTTGGTAAGGTGAGGATGAGAGGGAAGAAGAGTCCAGAATTCCCCACTTTTCAGGTGTGCATCCAAACCTGGGGTGTGCAGGTGATGAGGATGTCTGGGGCAGGTTTAGAGCTAAGTCCGTCAGAAATCACTTCTAAGCCTTTAAAGTTCATCCTGTACCTCTGCACATGTTTTGATACGAGTTTGCTGTGCTTTGTGAAGTGTGTTATGGATTTATTGAGGTTGGAAAAGCCCTCCTAGACCATGGAGTCCAACCCAGCACGGCCAAGGCCACCATCATGTTCCCAGGAGCCACATCCATGGGCAGTGCCCCTCCAGACACACCCAGCCAGGCAGGGTGACAGAGGAGCTGTGTCACCGTGCCAGGCTTCAGATGCTCCCGTCAGCATCCCTGGCATGGCAGCAAACAAATCCCCAGCCTGAAACCCTGTTCTCTGGGGTGGAGGGACAGTGCAAAGTGTCTGTGGGAAGGAGCTGCCCTTGGGTCTCTGCAGGTGAAGGCAGGCACAACAAAAGGGCTGTGAAACCCCACTCGTGGGGCACCTCCAGCCTGTCACTAAAAACTGGGAGTGTTTTGGTTTGGGGTTTTGTGAGGGGACAGGGGGAGGTTGGAGTATTTTTATTAATGGGGTTTTTTTTCTTACCTTTGTGGTAATTGAGCTTTCGTTTGACTGGCTGGGTTGGGTTGGATCCCTCCCGACCCTGCTGTGAGGGATCTGATGGTGGTGCAGTTTTGCACTGGGATAAACAGGGTGCCTCTGTGTGCTCGGGCTCTGAGCTGCTCACCTTTGTCTCCCAGTTCTGTCTGTCGTGGATTTTGTCTGGCAGAGGAGGAGAATGCAGCCACGAGTCTCTCCAGAGAACAGCAGGGGTGGTGGGGAGCGTCCTCTGTGGAACACAGGGAAACTTCTGGAATTTGGAGTGAACGCCTGTGTGGTCTTGTGGTTTGTTAACCTCCACCCCCCACCCGAAGGGGTATTTGTGGGCAGTTAACTGCAGTCAGGGAACTGCTACCTGACACTGGAATATGAGCAGAAAAACAAATCTAAATCAGCCCCATCTGCTGGTTTTGACCCTTTTGGTGGTGCTTGGGGCTTGTTTTTATTCATTTCCACCCAAAGCAGTACAAGTGTCTCACCAGTGTGTCAGTGTGCCCTGGTGAGCAGCCTGTGCTGCGGTGTGCTGCTGCCAGCTCTGGGATTTGGGATGGCAGAGCTCTCCCTGGAGCCAGCACCAGGATTTTGGGATGGCAGAGCTCTCCCTGGAGCCAGCTCCAGGATTTTGGGATGGCAGAGCTCTCCCTGGAGCCAGCTCTGAGGGTTTGGGATGGCAGAGCTCTCCTTGGAGCCAGCTCCAGCATTTTGGGATGGCAGAGCTCTCCCTGGAGCCAGCTCTGAGGTTTTGGGATGGCAGAGCTCTCCCTGGAGCCAGCACCAGGATTTTGGGATGGCAGAGCTCTCCCTGGTGCCAGCTCTGAGACTTTGGGATGGCAGAGCTCTCCCTGGAGCCAACACCAGGATTTTGGGATGGCAGAGCTCTCCCTGGTGCCAGCTCTGAGACTTTGGGATGGCAGAGCTCTCCCTGGTGCCAGTTCTGAGACTTTGTGATGGCAGAGCTCTCCCTGGTGCCAGTTCTGGGATTTTGGGATGGCAGAGCTCTCCCTGGTGCCAGTTCTGGGGTTTTGGGATGGCAGAGCTCTCCCTGGAGCCAGCACCAGGATTTTGTGATGGCAGAGCTCTCCCTGGTGCCAGTTCTGGGATTTTGGGATGGCAGAGCTCTTTCTGGTACCAGCTCCAGGTCTTTGGGATGGCAGAGCCCTGCCTGTGTGCCACTTGCTGGGATGGCAGAGCCCTGCCTGTATGACACTCCCCAAGCAGGAATTCGGCAGACAGGGCTGAGGGACATCCCTCTGCCAAGGCTGATCCAATTCTGGCAGAGGTTAAACAAACTCACCCAGTGATTTCTGTACGTAACGAGAAAGGTTTAAAAACCTCTCCATCTTGCAGTTCATAAAGCCGTCAGCAGCATGGCTCTGTGATCACAGAGATGAAGAGCTGTCTCTAAAAGTCCATTGAGCCTTTTAAGTTCATCATTTTTATGCCAGCTCTTCCAGCAGTGGCATCATTCCACCCTGTTCCAGGCAGCACAAGTGGTGGCCACTTTTCTTCTTCATTGCCCCAAGTCTGTCCTGGAGATGTCAGAATCCTGAGTTCCCATGAGATCTATTCGAGTAAAACACTCCCACCTCGGGCTCTGTAGCAAGGATTTCATGTTCAGTTTGAGAGGGGAGGTTTGCAGCAGTGCCAGTTTCAGGCCAGCCTGCCTGAGCAGAGCTGTGCCGTTTGCTGGTGGGATTGTCACCCTGGAACCCCGGCTGGGACACGCAGGGCTCCCTGCCCTCACGGCAGTGTTTGTCTGAGCATTCAGCCTGGGGCTGCCTCTGATCAGGGGAGGGAAAAGGCACTTTCACCTGCCCAAAAAGCAGCTTCAGTGTTATCCCTGACAGAAATAGACCTGGGATGGAGGGCTGGAGTACATTGTCCTTTGGCAGTGGCGGAGTCACTTCACTGACCTTGAAGGGAGCTCTGGCTTCTGCCTTAGCTGGGGTGGCTCTGAATTGCCTCATCCAGGACTGTGCCTACGTGAGCAGCTACAGAGCAGCAGCTGCCTCTAACTGCTGTCAGAACACACACTGGTAATTTAGAACTTACTGTTAATTTACACTTTACTGGTGATGTACACTTTACTGGTAATTTACAATTTTACGTTGCTGCCTTTCATCTGTGAGCACTCACTCTCTCGCCCACTCACCCTCTTGCCAGTGGCCAGGACCTGCTGTTGTCCCTGTGGAGCAGAGTCAGGGCTCTGTGCCTGTTCCTCCCCTGAGGTGATGGAGTCACTGGGCGATGGAGCCAGAGCTGCCCCTGTCCCACAGCTTGGGCTCCTCATGGCAGAGGAGGGCAGGGTGCTGCTCTCTGATATCATGACAGTGTGAAATGCTGCATTTCAAAGCCTGCTCCTTCAGTCTGTGCCTGTTTGGACATCGTTCAGAGTTCAGCTGTGTTTGCAGGGCACTGTTTTAAAACAAACAGAGAAAAAAGTGCTCCTAAATTTCCTCTGTGCCAAATCTGCCTTGCCTGGGAGGAGAGGAAGGCCAACAGCCAGGCAGCAGGACCTGCAGGCTTTGCTCCTGAGCCCTGCTGACCTCCTGTCCCCCCTGGGCTGACCACTTCATCCCTGAGCATCATAACTTTGGCATCCTGTGTTTGAATCCCTGATGCCTCCGTTAAGGGGACAGCAGCCTCCTTCTCCTGAGGACTTGTCAAGCTGGGAGCCCCCAGCTGTGCTGGGGATGGCCAGATGTGGCCAGGTGTGGCCATGAGGAGACCCTGAAGCTGTGTGCAGCCCTGCCTTGTCCTGCTGGGACTGACAAGGAGCCAGGGGCTCTGTGCAAGAACTGATACAGTGGATGTCACTCCTTGTGCTGTCCTGAAAAGTGACAGGTGACAGGGACTCGCTGGCTGGATCTGGGCTCCTGCACCACACCTTGGGATCCTGCTCCTCTGGAAGAGTCCTGATCTCTGTGTCTCTAATGGGGTAAAATTGCTGGGAATTCGTATCTGAGGAGTGTTCTCAGATTTGGGAACCTCAGCTCTGAGAGATGCAGTGGTGACAGTTCCAAGCTGATGTTTCCCTGAAGCAGCAATCTCTGGGATGGGAATTTTGGGGGGAATTCCATTTCTTGTGCACTAATCTGACGGAGTGTCCCTCACACAGCCTTGGCTGTACTGTGTCATTGTAGAAAAGGCATTTAAATATGTCTGAGCTGAGCTCTCTCTCTGCTCCAGAGCCACGTTTTACAGGAGCAGCTCCAGAACCCTGTGGAAGCTGTGCCAGCGGAGCTGAGCACTTCCATGATGCTCACGGTGTCTTTAAGGGCAGGAAGTAACAAGAATCATTTATTCTGCTGATGAAAAGAATATTTGCCTGTTTAAATATGCAAACCCTTGAGCCTGATACAAGACTGAAATGTCAGGAAGGGATAAGCTCCTGATAAGCACGTTAGCAGGATTTATTTAGTGTGATGGCCAAAAGAGAAATTATTAATGTCAGGATCCAGACTGGGGAACTATTGGGTGCTCAGAATTAAAAATAAGGCGGGGGGGGGGAGATCTGGCACTCTCATATGGAGGAGAGGAGGAAATCTTTGAACAGCCATCACCAGGATCTGCTTTCATAAGGAGGTGTGCTGTCCGTAATCAGAACCAGCACATTCTTTGTCTGCCCTGTGCTCTTCCACAGGTGCACAGGATCTGGATGGGCTGAGATGATCTTTGATGTCCTTTCCATCCAAACCACCCAATGATTCCATGATCTGGGTCTGTTTTGTCAGAAAAAAAAATCAACACAGATTTCTATGGCTGACTTGCTGTCTGCTGAGTGTCTGTCACGGCTGATCCCTCAGAGATGGGGACGGTGCCGTAGGACCCCATTAGGAGCTGTAGGAATGACTCCAGAGGGTGTGGGAGCAGCACAGAGCCCCAGAGCCTTGGGTGTTGTGCAGAGCAGGGGTGTCCAGCCCTCTCCATGGTGGTTGCTGCTGGTGGCATTTCAGGACAGATAGGGATGTCCCCTTCATGCTCTGGGGGACATTTGTGTCCTGAGCAGCCCTGAGGGGCATCCCTGGGAAGCTGAGGGGTGGTGCAGCATCAGAGCTGACGGTGCTGCAGTTATTAAATAGACACTCAGGTCATCAATGAGCCTGAGCACAGACCCTGCTCCTCAGACCCGCCCTGTCCCACCCCTGCCCCGGCCATCAGTGCGTTCCCTAAGAGCACAACAGTCCTGTGTGCTCCAAATGATCTCACAGGGTGCTGCCCACGCTCACCTGTGCCAGGCATCAGTCAGGCCAGGGGAATTGTTCCAGTGGCTGCACAGAGCAGGCTGCTGTTTCCCTGCTGGTTTTTATTGACCTTTTCTCCTGGGCGTGTTTTCCTGACCTGACATCCATCCAAAGCAGAGCACGGCCTGCCCATCCTGTGAGGCTCCTGTCCCATCCTGTGTGGGACACGGGCACTGCACAGGGTGTCCTTTGTGTCCTGGCTTTGAGGGATGGACAATTGTAGAGGCCTGAACCTGACAGGAGGGGGCAGCCGGGGGGGGTCGGGCTCTGCTGCCAGGGAACAGGGACAGGAGGAGAGGGAACGGCCTCAGGCTGGGCCAGGGCAGGCTCAGGGTGGACATTGGGGGAAATTCCTCACTGAAAGGGTGGTCAGGAATGGGAAGGGGCTGCCCGGGGCAGGGGTGGAGTCCCCATCCCTGTGGATGTGGCACCTGAGGACATGGCTCAGTGGTGAACACGGCGGTGCTGGGGTAGTGCTTGGACTCAGTGACCTCAGAGGGCTTTCCCAGCCTCAGTGATTCCATGATTTATGCCCAAGGAAGGACAGGAAGCCCAGGACCCCTGGGTGTGACTCTTCCCTGGGGCTGCAGGGCACATTTGAGCCGTTCCCAGAATTAGAGGGTTCTATTTTCCACTGGCATTTCTTCACTGCCTTGGCACCGCAGGCAGCAGGAGCCGAGCCCGGAGCGGGGCTGGCAGTGAGCTCTGCAGAAGGGACGGTGCTGCTGGGCTGAGCTGGGCCCAGCTCTGGGCTGCAGCCAAGGGTGCAGGGTCAAACCTGCCAGCAGAGCCTCTGCTCGAGCTCCAGCCGTGGCACCAGCCTGCATAAAACAGCTCAGGGCAAAACATGTCTGTGTGGTTCCATACAGGGCAAAAATACATCCCCAGCCAGAGGGTGGGACTGTTGTACCTGGTGTTCAAGGCTCAGTGAGGGTGAGGTTGGGTGTTTCTCTGCCTTGCCTTTTGAAACTGTGATTTTAAAGCACCATCGGTGCTCTGAGACTGAGCAGCAGCCACTTTTCCTTCAGTGCTGCTCCTCTAACACCTCTGCACTTCTTTACCCCTTTTCTCCTCCCCCTCTGTGTCTCTCTGGATCTTGCCAAGCTCTGCCTGTGCCCCCCATCCCTCAGATGGAGAGGTGGCTCCAGAGGGCTCCAGCCTGGATTGATTAGAAGGGCATCATTAGGAAAATCAAATTACTGCTGGATAATTTCAGATGGCCTGTGGCAGCCTGGTTTTTGTCTGAATCCAAGTATTCCCTTTAAAGCATTGGACATATTTGAAAACCAGGGAACTCTGAGCAGAGCAGGCTTCCAGAGGAATGGAGTGCTGCCTCCTCCCTGGGAATGGGGACAGCTACACTTAAGGGCATTTCACCTCCACTTAGAACTTTGGTAGATTCGATGCTGGCGCTGGGGGAAGGAGCCATGCAAAAGGCACAGATTAAGGAAATGTGGCAGCCTGGACATGTGGGAGCTGTCAGGAGAGGATGACACGTCCTGGCACAGCATGGAAGGAGGAAGGTAATTCCTGTGGCCAAGGGTGGATGTAATCTCTGGTGCAGCCTCTGGGATTCCCGATCTCTCAGGATTAGCAGGAGTTCTGCTCAGTGGTCTGGGGGCAAAGCAAGCTGCAGCCTGACTGCCCAGCTCCTCCCCGAGCTCTGTGCTGTTCAGGGCATCACAGATCCCTAAAATACCATGAGCTGGAAAGGACCACAAGGATCATCCAGTGCAGCCCCTGGCCCTGCACAGACCCCCCAACAACCCCGCCCTGGGCATCCCTGGCAGCGCTGCCCAAACGCTCCTGGAGCTCTGGCAGCCTCGGGGCCGTGCCCATTCCCTGGGGAGCCTGGGCAGTGCCCAGCACCCTCTGGGGGAAGAACCTTTCCTGGTATCCAACCTAAACCTCTCCCTTCACACCTGAGCCTTGGACCAAGGACAGAGGAAACCCCTTTTTTTCAGCCTAAAGCTCTCCTGAAAAACTTGAATGTATTATTGAGTCTTTCATTTAATTGGTTTCTTTCTGAAAGGGGCTACCTGGGGAAGGTCCCACCCACAGCACAGACACTCCCTGGCAGCTCTGGGCAAACCTGGCCTGGTCTGAAGGCAGGAGTGAAGACTCCTTGAGGCCAAGGAGTGCCTCTGTTGTCCTGGAGCAGTCCATGCTCCAGACTGTCCCTCAGCTGCCTTGGTTGGAGTTGATCAATGGGTTATACGGGGTAGGGAAGGTGTAGAAACCGTGGGGGTTTGGCTGATGCCAGGCAGTGCAGTTCCAGGTGGTTGATGGCAATGGCTCTGTGCCCCAGAGAACAGGTGAGAGGTGTTAATTGGGTAATAGAGTGGATCTCGTTAAATGCCTGGGCAGGGTGGTTTGTAGCTGTGAGCTGCCCCTTTGTGCCTCTCTGTGCTCTGGGAGTGCTGGCTGTGATTCCAGGTGATTTTTCTGCCGAGGGATCATGAGGCAGTAAATGCTGGGATATCCCTTTTCTGTTCCTGAGACAGACAATAAACATCCTAATCTCACTCGCTGCTCTGAAGAGTGGATTTACAGCTGTGTGCTGAGCAGAAAACAAACGATCACAGGATTCAAAGCAGGCTCTGCAGCAGGCAAACACGCATTGGAGCAGAGCTGGGGTTTTGTGCTGTTTTGTCTTTTGAATTTGGCTGACTTGATTAATCCAGCCTGATGTGTGCCAAGCTGTTCAGCAGAAACTCAGCCCTGCTTCTCCTTCCCCCTCTCCTCTGCCCAGCCTCCCTTTCTTTCGGGATGGTTTCTTACATAAACCAGGAACTGCCAAGATTCAGGTGAAAAAATGTTCTCCGTAAATACATTTGTTATGTGGGTTTCCTTGTGGGTTCTCATGTTTGCAGACTTGGGCCCAAAACCAGGGTGGTGCTCACAGTCTGGGAGTTCTGTCACCTCTGCACCCATCCAGGACCTGTGTCCCCGGAGCAGGGGCTGGGGCAGATGTTGGGAGTTGCTTTGTGCTGGGATTGGTGTCAGTCATCAGCTCCTCAGTGTTCTGAAGTGAGAAAAATGTCCTGGAATATCCTGAGCTGGAAGGGACCACAGGGATCATCCAGCCCAGCCCAGGCCCTGCACAGACCCCCCAACACCCCCACCCCGGGCATCCCTGGCAGCGCTGCCCAAACGCTCCTGAAGCTCTGGCAGCCTCGGGGCCGTGCCCATTCCCTGGGGAGCCTGGGCAGTGCCCAGCACCCTCTGGGGGAAGAACCTTTCCTGGTATCCAACCTAAACCTCTCCCTTCACACCTGAGCCTTGGACCAAGGACAGAGGAAACCCCTTTTTTTCCCTGTTTAAGGCCAAGAACATTTCTCAATGAGGCCTCAGCGAGGTCCTTAAATTAAACCCAGTGGTGACCACAGGGAGGTTTTCCCCAGCCTCCACAGACTTGGAGAGTTTTGTGAGCACGATTTAACAGAACATATTCAAGCACGATTTAATGGGACATAAAATGCCTCTTTGATATCCCATTGATCTAAAGGAGAGACAAAACTCTGAGGTGGCTCCTTCCTTCCGCTATTGATTCGCGATATTTGGGTATAAATCCTACGAGCAGGTGCCAGCCCAGCTTTAATTGGAGAGAGCAGGATTTAGGGGGGGGAAATGTAATTGTGTGACCTGCACTGATTCATTTCCAGATGCTGGCAGGGGCTCTGTGCTGGGCTGGGGGGGTGTTTCTCACCTGGCAAAGCAGGGACAGGGAGGGATCACCTGCAGCCTCCCTCAGTTTTCTCCAGGCAACTGGCCCAGTGCCGGTGTCCTGCAGATGTGGCAGCACCTCTGCCTGGGGACCGATGCCTTAAGAGGCTGCCT
>VZRR01007572.1:0-139949 GCA_013398015.1 Oreocharis arfaki
GGATCCTGGCTGGGGCAGCTGTGCATTAAAAGAAATAGGGAATCATGTTTTCTCTGGTGCCCAGCACAGCAGTGGCTGTGGCTGCTTTGCTACTGGGCTGGGAATGAGAAAGCTATGAGCAAACAGTGTGTTGGCCCCAAAGTCCTACCCTAGCAAATGGGAAAATGCTTTTGTTGACTCAAGCAATCTCTGGAGCTTGTTATTCCTTGAATTCTTGCAATCAAAGCAGGATGACCCACAGAGAGATGCTGTAGGTCAGTGTGAGTTTTGCTGATTAAGATATGCTGTTTATGCTGTGAAGAAAGCCTGACCCTCGTACTCCTACACACCTGTCTGTGCATGTGTTTAGCCATTTCTCATACAGATTCCTTCTCCTGTAAATGGGCAGCCTCTTCTGTCCCTTACTGCCCTCCTTCTCCACCTCAGGCCGTCACTCCTGCTGTCACGGGAGAAACCCTGGGGATGTCAGAATGAGCTGCGTGCCCTGGCTTGTGTGAGCAGGCAGCTACCTGTGCCCATGGATTCGGGCCATGGAGGAAGGTTGATTTAGTACCGTGACGGTGGCAGGAGGCGTGATGCTCTAGCCGGGCACGGTGACCATGGACCGTGCCACCACCCAAGTCTGTGCATGCCAAGGGACAGGCAGTGCTGGGGTTTGGCTGGTACATGCTGTAGGGAGGAGAAACCTGCCTGCAGACATTTCACGGGGATCTCAGTTTTCCTGAGTTCCTGCTGCATAAATTGTTTGAATGTGTCTGCTCTAATTAAGTTTCCTGTGGACTACAGGATTGTGTCCTTGTGTATTCATGCTTAGGTATTAGGAAAAAGGGGTCATTGGAGTTAAGAGTCTGCAGGTACTGCCATATAGATTGATGGCACGAGTTTGAGAAAGAATGCCTTTCATTATCCGAACAATATAGGTTACCTTATTGACAACAGGATTTAAAACAATTTCAGAACTATAGTAAAAATATTTAGTATTTTTAATGTATTTCTACACATTCTTTCAGTGGTTTTAGGAAAGCTGACTGCTACTAGTTAGGGAGTTCATTTTTAAGCAAAGCAGTTAGAGAAACTAGAAAACGTATGGTTGCCCAAAATACATAGAGAAGAGCTTTCTCCTCTCGCCTACATACAGATTTCACTGGAGTTTTAGGTCAGAGCACAGAAAAAGCAGTAAGATTTACCTTTTTCCTCTCTTACTAAGGTAAATGCAATGGGATTAAAGGAGGGAAGGGCCAGAACATTGCCGGTATCTTAATGCCCACGGAGAGCTTAGTGGGATTCAGCCTCTTGGCTAAATAAGGAGTCTAAAGGAGCTGTAGTAAGGCTGGATTACAAAACAGGTATTTCCTATTTCCTCCCTGGGAGCTGCAGTCAAGATCACTTAGAATATTTGAGAAACTAATCTGTGTGTTATGATTAGTGAGGGAAGCCTGATTTGTGATTTCTTCCCTTTTTAATAATAGTCCATCCTGTAAGTCCAGCCTGTTCCCCAAGTAGATATGAATCTTCACTTGTGTCCTTAATTGTGCAGGTACATGGCATTTTTGTTGTGCCATACAGACAAGTCAGAGAAGACCAGCAAGAAACGGGGTCTCCAGTGGGCGTGTGAATCCCTCCCCATCCCTTGGTGAGCAGGGCCCATGGCTGGGCTTGCCAGGGGAAAAGCTGATGCTGGTGGGCATGGGGTAGGATGGATCCAACCCTCCAGGATCATCCAGGGAGGTGGGGTTTCAGGGCCAGTATTCACAGAGATGAGCTGCAGGACTAAAAGCATGTCCACCCTGCCTCGTTAACGCACCCAAAGCTTGCACTTCACAGGGCACAGCTCTGACACACTTTTATTGTGCTGTGGTAGATGCACTATTACAAGGCTGTCCAGTTATTTGAACTAGGATAAAACTCTCCTGATAATCTAACATCCCTGGAGATTAGGACATGTTTTTTTCCTGTTGCTGCATACAGGCGTATCTTTCTTTCCCTCTTACTCAGCTGGGTGATGTGTCAAGGCATGACTGCAGCCTATTCAGAAATATCATCCCACTGATTTTCCCAGTGGAAGGTTTGTTTGTGAAGTCCTGGTTTGGGAAATAGTCAAATGGCTGGACATTTTATAATTATACTTGTAATATTGGACACCTAATACAGATTTCTCAGATGGCTGTTTTGCTCGTCATTCAGCTTTAATTGGTGATAATGCGTGTTTCAAGGTTCTTTCACTCAACTAGCAGAAGTGGGTAAATAACAATCTCCTTTTTCAGGCAGCAGAGGATCTAAGCATGGTCCCCAAGGAGTCTATACAGTATTCACAAAGCATATTCAGTGTGTAGATTTCAAATACAGTTAGATTTTCTTTTTGAGTAACTCACTTCTCCCCTTGAACAATGGTGAGGAAATAGCAATGTTGCTACTTCATAAAATGTTACAACAAGTTTGACAGGGTTTGGCAATAGAGCATTCAGTTGACAGCTGAATTACTGGAAAAAGCCTCTTGTTTTTTACAAAAAAAAAAAAAGTGTTAGTCCTTATTCCTCCAGAGAAGGTCTTGGACTTGTGACCCAAAGGTACCTAAAAATTTCTGCTTGTGTGTGTGTGCCTGGGAAACTGTCGTTTCTAAGCCTGTCTCATGATAGCTGAATGTGGGGTAGTTATTTTTGTTGGTAATACTATCTGTCTCACAGGGGAGAGGAGAAGCCAGCTCTATTTATAGTTCAGATTCACTGTCAAATGCTATCTTTCACAACAGTTTTATAAATGGTGTGTGACAGATTCTAAACTGGCACAGGCGAGCAGAAAAAGAGAAGTTGTGCCAATTCACATTAGTTGAGAGAGCCGGCGAAATCATCATGAGGGTCAGGCAGCACTTCAGGAACACTGAGCAGCCCTTCAGAGAGCCATGAAACACGTCTGCCAGTGCAAGTATTGCTGTGGGTGGCATTAAATCCTGCACTGCACCTCCAGGGAAGGCAAACAGCCCCTGCACAGCACCCCGGCTGCAAAGTCTTGTGTCCTGCGAGTAATTGGGCTGGCGGAGCCCAGCAGAGGTGGGGGAAAGTACTGGATGTGGAGAATACACTTTGCAGCAGGCAGACTCTGGAGATGGGCTTCTTATGCCATAACATTTCATAAACTCATCCTAGAATTAGCTTGTATTGGCCATCTCCTTGTGCTCAGTGTAAAAGTGTGTATTAAGCGTGCAAAATTAAAGTAATACCATGACAGGAGCAGCTTACGTTGTCGTTTAAACCAAACAGCTAAATAATACAACAATTGCTCTAAAGCACTTCAGTTTCATAGCAACCTGAGGGCAATTTTACATATGGGTAGATGAGGATGGGGGTTCAGAGATCTCGTGTGACCATATCAGGCTTTTTTCTTCTCTGAACTACCACGAATAAGACTTGGAGCTCCAGCACAAAGCAGAGTTAGTTAAGGTAAGTAGAAACCTGTGTGGGAGAGTAAGAGAAAATAACTTCTTGAAAATAGACTTGTGAAATGAGTCTTAGCCAAATGCATGGAGGATTGGAGGTCTGCTTTCCTGCTAATCATGTCTTGAATCAAATGAGCTAGAACCAGGGGGAAATACTGGGAAAGCCACAACCCAGTCTAGCCAACATCCTTGTAGTTCATCTGGTTAGTCACTCAGCTGTAGGAGACATCTGTTAAGCAAACTCTTTATCTAACAGTGCCTTTTTTGTTGGTGGGGTTTTTTCTATGTGTTGTTCCTCTCTTACTGTCCTGTTGGGAGTGGTTGTCCTCTACCTCTGTGCAGAACCAAGATCGCAGTGTTTGCATTGCCTGAGTCAGACCCATTTGCTGTGAGCTTTTGGCAGTTTAGTGGTGGGACAGGCCTGGCAGCTTCTTCTAGAGCTGTTTTCCATTGGCGTAGGGAGTGGTGATACCACAAGCCCCTTGGACTGCACCTCCTGAACAAATCTAGAAACTGAAGGAGCCCCTTGGAGAGCTGTGATGGTGCTCAATTCAAGACACTGTTGTTGCTGTTTGTAGCCGCTTGCAGATACTCAGGCTGAGAGATGCCAGTGTGCCTGAGAGCTGAACATTTAAGTCACATTGAACATGATTTGCAGGGAGAGGAGGAATGTCCCTCTGGTATAGATAATCAGTGATGTAGATACTCGCAAAGGAAAATAAGGTTAGTTACCTTTTTGCCTTTGGAAGCCTATATGGATCCAGTGCTCTTCTGCTTTCTTTTCTTACAGCAAAAGTATCAGAAATGCTGCCTCTGTGGGCATCAGCATTATCTCTTCTGCTCTGTTGCACAGATTCAGCCACTCACATTCTCTGAGGCTGAGCATAAGTCAGCAGAGTTTTGCCTTATCTTCCGTTGCCACAAATAAGAACCTTTCCTTCAAGGATTAAACTTAGTTGATTCAGAGAGGTGTAGCATTTGCAAATGATTTAAACTCGATTTTGACATGGAAGACCATAGTTTGCTGCTGCAGTTTTTGAAGCCTTTTCTGCCTTTTCATTTACATTGGGACTGACAAATATGTATCTACAATCTTTTTAGAACAGTCAGGAATCAGTGCCTGAGCTCACTTCAAATGTGCCTGTTATTTTCAACAGGGAAGTTTTTTCCATGTCATACAGCACTGTAAAGAGGGATAATCAATTTTCCCTTTATTCATCTGATCAATGTATTATTTGCCTTTATCCATCCTTATCATCCATCAGTTAACTCGTGTACCTTTGTACATTGAATTACCTTTCTTTTTCTGTGCCCAAGAAGGCATTTAAATGTGCAAGTAATTTAAGCCACACTTGAAAACAATGGAAAAGAAGTTTCAGGTTGATTTCAAAATATTAGAAATGCTTCAATCAAGAATCTTGTCATCTGTGGAAGTAAAATAATTCTTGCATTTAGGCCGTAAGGACTTTTCACATACTGTCCTTCCAAAATTCAACAAATCGAGTGCTTACTTGGGCACAGTATCAGACCAGAATTTTAAAAGTATTTTAGCTAGTGGCAATCACTCTTTATTTAAAGAGTCTTTAGTTCTTTAGTTGAAGACTACACAGCATCTTCAAACCCACTAGATTTTATTATTCATGTTAGCTCACTAATTTATGGTCAGTATCTCTCTCAAAATCCATAAGAAATATTAATTCTTTTTTATATCAAAGAGCATTTTGAGCTATTTTCATTTGCCTCACAGCTTGAATGTTGCTCTGTGTGTTTACGAAGGAAAAGTTTTTCCTTATTACTTTGCTTCAGGATTGCTTCTCAGGGTTCAGAGCTTGATTTCTCAAGGGCCTGATGAAAGCAGGAGGGTCTCACATTGCTGAGATGTGCCGAGCTTTGCACTGCTGGCCACCCTTGTCTCTTGGCAATCACCCCTCAGCCCCTGGCACCTCAAATCTGGTAAAGATGGGATTCAAGGAAATTATTAACTGGCAGATACAGTGGCCTAGTTTGCACAACATTTGACATTAAAACTGGCCCTTACTCCATCTGTGAGCTTTGGAGTGGAACCAGGAACTAAATTTAGCAGGTCCTGGCTCCAGGGCGAGCATGGCTCTCAGTCCTGCCTGCAGTGCTCGCTGTGACCTGCTTTCCTATCGGTTTACAAGGAGGGGAGCTTCCCTGATGGTTTTCAGATCTTTTGAATGACATTGGTCAGGTTTGTTCTGCTCTTCTCATGATTATTTAGACGTAAATATAGCACTGCCTCACTAGTTATGCTTTTTGAGTGATGAATAAATGCTGCTCAGCAAGGCAAGCACTTACTTGGTTTAGTGAAAGAGCTGAAAACAAAAGGGATGTTGAAATTCTTATCTGGTTTTTAGTATTTAAGCCTCTAAAGTAACTGGATACCAGCTTTCAAGTTTTTCTTCTAGCTAGAAGTTTCTGTCTAGAAACTTGATGCTTTTTTAGAATAAAGAGTCAGAAGTCTGACTCCAGCCACTAAAGATGACCTGCATTAAGAGTGAGGACTTCAGTGTTGCTGACTTCCAATGTTTTTCCAGAGAGCAGCAGCAGGGTAGCAAAAAGGGCTTATGCCAGCTCTGTGTCAGCAAAGGGTCCTCTCTGATCCAGTGCAACTCACTCTACAACACGTTTGAAGATGATTCAGTCACCTTCCCAGCTGCACTCAGATCATATCCCAAACATTACAGGCCCTCAAACTAGATTATATTTCTATATTCTTGTCTGCAAAGGTAATTTTGTTCATTATTTTCCCCCCTTTGACAAAAAGAGTTGATTTGCTACTTGAATTTTAAAGATGCACGGTTCTTGAATTGGTAAATTCTGAGTTTCATTGCGGTACTGAAAATACTGATTTTTGTCACAGAACAGACATAATGAGGTACTACCGACTCTGACATTTCAGGAAACGATTTGTAAAAGAGAAATTCCTTTCAGGACTTGCTCTAGTTATCAGTGATGAAGTGACAACTGAAAAAGCAGCATGATAAGAGTCGCGTGCTGCGCTCTTTCCAAGTGACAAAGGGTGTTGCCTGTAGCATCAAGTCAGAGTAGTGCTGTGCCCCTGATGAAGAAAAATCACACAGAAAATAACAGACTTCTTTCAAGGACACTATCTACATTTTTTTAACTCAGGTGACACGTTTCTGTTTCTCCAGCAATGCCATCGGTCCCCTCGTCGCGCTCTGGCTTATCTACGAGCAAGGTGGCGTAATGCAAGAAGCATCAACTCCCATCTGGCTGCTGTTTTATGGAGGTGTTGGGATCTGTGTGGGTCTCTGGGTCTGGGGAAGAAGAGTTATCCAGACTATGGGTAAAGACCTCACTCCAATCACACCATCAAGGTAGGTCCACAGGTATCATTGTGGTTGTGTGGACTTTGTGTGTGAGTCAATCTGAGAAACTGCTGCTCCAGTATTTTGTTTGTAATGCAGTTTGCTGGATTTGCTGTGCTTTGATTTTAATGATAACCTGGCTTTGACTTCTCTGTCTTCCTAAAAAAATGAAAGAAGTAAGCGAAAAAGGAGAAAAAGAAAGCAAAAGAAAAAGAAAGAGAGAAAGGAGAAAAGATAACCCTGTAATACTGGGTGTGTTTAAGGCATAGAGGTCTGCCTGAACAGACAGCAGAGTCTTCTGCTGATGACCTAATTAGCGTGGTAGAAGGTGTGTTTGGAAACGGCAAGATTACAGTGGCTTTCTCAGTATGCTTCAGACTATTAAACCAATATGTATTTATTGCAGTAATTTTCATCTTTAATGCATACTCGACCTCTGCTGGTGCTTAACCGAATTACTAATTAGGCACGATTCACCGCAGCGTAGAGTAGTGAAGGTCTCTGACGCAATGATCCGTGCAGACGGGGTACTGCAGATGACTAGCCTGTGCCGTTCCCATTATTCAGCCCTTTCTTGTTCTCTTAACTTACTCACGTGACAAAAATCAGTTGGAGATAAAACAGTCGAAAGAAGAAACGGGTAAGACTTTGGCACGCTGCATGGTGTCAGTCCGAGCTGATGCAAAGAGTGATTGTGAAGTGTTTTCTTATGCTTCCCGCAGTGGATTCACTATTGAGTTGGCTTCGGCGTTCACAGTTGTGGTAGCTTCCAATGTTGGACTTCCTGTCAGTACTACACACTGCAAGGTATGCCTTTGCCCAGCGACTGCAGTCAAGGCAGTCTGGACTATTCATCTTAAAATTGTGCTGCTCGAGCCAGGGATAATGGCACGGTGAGGGGAGAACAGCCGCTGACAGAGGATGGTTAGGTAGGGGTGCGTCAGCGCATCTCGGTCGTGCCAGCAACATGGGAAAGTAATCAGGCTTCCACAAAATGCATTGGAGTTGTCACAGTAAAGTCACTGGAATTGGCCACGGCATAAACTCCACAGCTGTTGGTGGAGAAAAACAGCACTTGGAAAAACATGACCTCAATTTTAAAGCAAATGATTGCAAGGAACAGCCTGGTTTCCTCTGACAGTGCCATTTGAACCTGGTCGGGTAACATTTCTCCCTTGTTCAGAGGCTGCGCACCATTCATCATTTATACTTGACTTTCTTGATAAGTGCATGGCATGGGATTTCCTGCATATAACTCTTTTACTACAGGTTTTCCATCTGTCTTTTTTTTTTTTTTTTTTATTTCTTCACAGTGGATTTTGCATTGAAGTAATGTGTGCGCTAACGGTACTTGTAGCCTCAAATGTGGGTATTCCAATAAGCTCCACCCATTGCAAGGTATTGGAGTTTGCAGTGATCCTATCAGTAAATCACATCACTAGGACAAACCATAACAAAAATCTGGGAGACACCGACTGTTGCAGATTGCCTTCACTGTGCCGTGCCCTGCAGACCGTGACCGCAAAATAACGGGGCCCACTTTTAAAAGCAGTATGGCCAAGCAAAGTCAGCATTATAACCAATTGCACAAAAGTCTGGACTGTCTTTCACCCCTACATGGTTGTATTGAACTAATATAGACATATTAAAATAACGTAGATTTGTAGTCTGTGTGAACCCCGTTACGTGTCTTTTAAAGCCACCTGTATGAAAAACACTGCTACGTCATTAAGCTAATATTTTAATGTCTCTCTTCTTTTAAACCAGTTTGTCCTCACTTTTGTGCATTATAATACAGAATCTGACCCTTGTAATTAGTCCTTTGAACAAGGTAGTTTGCTTTCTTTTTTTTTTTTTAAAAAAAAGACCACTTTGGAGTATAGATACAGGCTGGGTAATGAGCAGAATTTAATTGTGTCATGAAGACATTTATATAGCCTGTAGACATCGGGGAGCATGTGGACATTTACACTGCTGGGAGAACATAATGGGAATTTGGAATTTTGTTCCCTGGGAAATTCTCAAGTCAAATATCCCATCTTTCTTTTCTTTGTTTCTCCATGGACTCCCAAGCTCTTGGATGTGCAGAGCTGTCCTTTTCTTTCACCCTCTGGCAGGATGTAGGGAAGTCCCTCCAAGACCAGAGACCTCAGAATGGCAGTCCCTCTGCACCATTGTGTGCCACCAAGACCAAGCCCTAAGAAAAGACCTTGTAGGATTCACTACTGCACCCTGGAGACCTTGGAGCCCCTGGCTGGGGCTGGGGCAGGCAGGTTTCCGGGGGTAACTGCTCCATGGCATGGCAGGCAGGCTGGCAAGAAGCCTGGCAGCCTTGCCTGTGACATTGACCTGCTTTCCAGTAAAAGAGTCAATGAAATCCACACATCCTGCAAAATGCCCAAAGTTGGTTCAATTGGCCTTTTTCTAGTGGAAACCATTTCTTCAGAAAGCCTTCCTCTATTGCAAAATCATTTATTTCTTCTACCCTGGTGCTCTTTGAGAAGCAGCCAAGACTGAGCTGCTCTGAAAGGATGTTCAGATTTCCTGGCATTGACAGAACTCTGGTTCCTCTGAATCAAGCAGGGAGGGGAAAAATAATAACAATGTTACCCACTTCTAAAAATGCTAGCCTGAAACCACCTCTCTTTAAGCTGACTGGTATATCAAATGCATGATGAAGAATTTGCCAGGGAGAATAATACGGCTTTGATTATCCCACTTGCATGCCTGAAACACTTCTAGCCAACTATTGTAAAAGAGAAAACACACTGTGGTCCAAACAAATAGACTGAATTTAAAAAGAAAATGTCTTGGAAGCCATAAGCTAATGAGAGGGGTATTCATTCACTCAATGCAGCTAAAAGCTTGGTCTTTTCTAACTGCAGAGCAAAATAGTTCTTTTTAAAAAATACTTCCATAAAAGCAGCTAATGTGGTTAGTCTGTGTCTGCTCCCTGTAGCTTGCTGTATCTCATTAGATGGATCATTCTTAATGGCAAGATCCACTTTGCAATAGGATTAGACTGTTCCAGGGATGTCGTGTTATTATGACTGACTCAGTGTTTCAGCAAAATGAGATCCTGAGTGGAAAGATCCTAAGTGAGCAACACAAGATAAAGCAAACACTTGTAACAGATGTATTCCTGTATTCCTTGTTTTCTTCGAGGCCCAGAGAAGGAATAAAAGAATTGTTAAATAACATTTGCTCCGCGTCAAAATGCCTCACTGAAAGTGCTGTCAGCCACTGAGTCAAAATGCATTCTTAAAAATCAGCAGAAAAATTATATTGCCTTAGAAATCCAAAAGAAAACAGGTTTGAGGTGAGCCTAATCTTGAGCCTCCAGCATCAGGGTTTGGGAATTATTCTTTTCCTCAATATTTGCTCCACTGCAAAATATCATTTGCTCGAGTGGGAGCCCTACTGAAGGGGTGTCAGTCAACTGAATGTGCAGCAGCTGGATAAACTGATGGCAAATAAAGAGCAGCATGAAACAGCTGAGGTGGAGGGAGATCTTTTTGAGGTGAAACAGTAGACTGTAATGAAAAATGGAGACCAAGTGTGAAGGAAAGCTCTGAGCAGCAGTTTTCAAATATTGTAGCAGATGTGGTGGCAAACTGGAGGTTGGTAGCAGGAAGAGAAGCATTAGCTTCTGGGGAAGGTTTGTCAAGCCCTCTCAGATCAGGACCTGCCTTTGGTCCTAAATCAGAGCCTTTGGTCTACACGAGGTCACTGCCAGATGTGCCTGTCCCTCATCCACGGCCAAGCAGCTTTTTCATGCTCAGTGCCTGCTGAGAGCCTGAACTGCACCTTTGTCTTTGCCACAGGTCCAAGGGGAGAGGAAAGTCCCTTGAAAGCCTCCAAGCCAAGAGAGCTTGGAGGAAAGACCTAATCTTTTGAGCCTCCGAAGGAATTTGTGTGTCTGAATGCAGTAGCCACATTGCTCTGGCTGCACCAGTTCAACATCCCCTGGGATTTAGCAGCGAAAAGCGGGTGTGGTGTGAATGCAGACCTTCCCTTTCTGCTGCCCAGGTGGGCAAATGATCATATTGGGTCTTAGAGTGCCTATTATTTGTTCTCAGATTGGAGATTTGGAAACGAACATTTCTCAGCTGTAATGGAGTGTGTTCATGTACAGATAAAATTAGAGTGCAGCAGTTAAATGCTTTTCCTCTGCAAAAGTCACTTTGCTGAGGTCATTCTGTCAGCTCCGTTTTGCCATTATGATTTTGCGGTTTTGAAAAATATTCTCTGTTGCTATGATTGAATTATCATGTTCTGTGTGTTCTTATTATACACCATTGCACAGGCACAAGAGAGCCAAAAGCATCTCTGTAATGCTTTAAGCAGAGCATACTGAAGGCAAACTGCACTGGTTTCCAACCAATCTCAAAGTAGATACCATCTGAAATTCTACAGAAGGTGTAGCGTGCCTACACTCAAGGATTAGCTACTCTCCTAACCTCTAGTCCATCAAAAATCACTATTAATAAACTAAACTTTAATAATGTTTAAAACAGATTGCCAATGCCATCATTGCTGATACCATTTAAATTTCAGGAAGGACTTGGAGATTAGCGTACGTAGAATGCAGGCTTGCTCAATAAATAATGCTTCTTGTTGCAAGCATGACAGACGGATGCAAAGGACATGCAAAATGTAAAGCTGAGCCTAACAGCTGAGCTGCTGAAAGCCCAAATGCTGTTTCCTCGGGTTAATGCTTTGATATAGTCACAAGTGTGGGGTTCCTCTTCACCAAAATACACCTCCATCCTCTAAATACACTTACACCTCCTGAAGACAGAATAGCATATTGTGCACTCCAGGAGTATTCAGATGAAATATTATCTAACAGATTTCCTTATTGGATCGAGCTTTCAACAGAGGCCTTACCGGTCATAGAATATCAAGTTTAGTTTGCCCTTGTTCTGTCACAGGCACCCGAGAGTTACAGGGTCTTCCACAAATAGCTCTTCTCCGAAAAGAAATGTTAAGCAGTAGTCAGATCCTAAATAGGTGTTAGCAAAAGATGCAGATTTGATATCCCCATGCTATCTTTCCCTCATTCCCTTTACTCCTGGCATTTATCATTTTTCTGGCTCTGTACAAGGGGAGCAGCCCATCTTTTGATCTATAGGCAGGGACTGATACTCCCATTAAGAAAATAAGCAGGGAGGCAGGGATGGCACTTCAGGGAGCACATGCCCAGCTGTGTCTTGGAGTTTTCTTACCTTCAAAACAGGGTATTCCTTCCACATTTCTTGCTGCTTTACTGTGCACTTTGAATAGACTTACACTGTTTTTGCTAACAGCATGGAAAGCACTTCCAGGGCAGAAAGAAAATGCAGTGTTTCTGAAGTTTTTATATCATTTTTCATTGAAAATGTTTGTCTCAGTCCATTTTTTTTCCTTTAAAATTGATATGCTGGGTTTATACCTTATGAACTGAAAATATCTTTGAAAGAAGAAAAGATTGCAGCTTTGCCCATAACACAGTGTGTTTTGTCTACAAAACCACTGACCTACCCAGCTGCCATGGTACCACTGTCTTTGAAGGATATCTTGGTGCTTTATCCATTTCCTACCATCCTTCTGGTGTCTGTGCAGTTTGTGTGCCCCATAGTATGAGGCTGATGTCTTTGTCTGCAAAAGAGGATTTTAGCTCTGGATGCTTTGCTTGGCTAGCTGGTCCAGAAGGGCTAGTTTCCCTCACACTGATGCCTGAAGTGGCCACCTAAAAACCAGGGACTAGACAGGAATATGGGAATAAAGGTAGGTATTTATTTGAAGGGCCTTCAAAGGTACACCCTGGGGAGTCCAGAGGCTACTGCCAAGATGGACCCCAAGGTGGGCCACAGGTCACAAATTCTTCACACTTTTATAAGTTTGGTTCATTTGCATATCAGGGTTAATTCTCCAATTAAAGCTTCAGTTAATGATGTAATTTCCCCAAGCTTGCCCCCCTCTCAGAGGCTTTTGGTTTATACTTTTTGGGCCTAGGATGGTCTGGGCATCCTTGAAGAGCAAGCCTGGAGAGGCTTTGTTATGTCTACCTAGCATGAGTGAGCAGAAGTTAACAGGCTACAAGAAACTTCAGCGTTACACACTAGGCAGTACAGGATTTGAAAAATATAAAAATTAAAACCCAAGGCATCAGCAGGGCTCAGACTGATGAGTTTGATGTACTGGGTCTAAGCCTGCACTGTCTGTCTGCCCCCTGCCAAGCCACCACCACTGCCACAGGGCTCAGCTGCTTTTACCTTGTCACTGCCATCCTGTCCGTAGCCCACAGTACTGGAATATGAATGTGGTGTTTTGAGTCAGTGCCGTATGCTGGGCTATGAGCTGCACAGAGAGGGTCAGCAGCTGCTGGGTGAACAGGAAGGGCATCCCAAACGAGCACGAGGACAGGCAGGTGGGACAGGAACCATACTGGCTATCCTGGCCTGCCCCATGCGATGCTCTTCAGCAGAGCCTTAAAAACAACTTTCCTGGTGTTTTCCTGATTTGGACTGCAATCTGGCCAGAGTCAATGGACACTTGCTCTCTCCCTTATGGACTGAGTCAGGTGGAGGGCTGCCTCAGTTGCACTGAAGGCTTATGTAGGAGTTAGCAGGGCAGAGAAAAACACACCAACATATTTATTTGCCTCTGGCTGACCCCAAGACCTATGAACAACAGCAGATCATTAAAAAACAAAGGTTTAAGTACCTTGGAAGTGCCACCTTCCTGCCACCACACCAGAACAGAGCCATTGTCATCCTCAGGGGCTTCTTTATCTCAGAGCATCGCTTGGTATCAGCTGACTGGCATTGGTGTGGCCGTGGGCATGTTACAGGTGCTCAGACCTGCCCCTCACACCTTGTCTCCCTCTCTCTTCCCCACGCTCCCAAGGTTGGCTCCGTGGTGGCCGTTGGCTGGATCCGCTCCAAGAAAGCCGTCGACTGGCGCCTCTTCCGCAACATCTTCCTGGCTTGGTTTGTGACTGTGCCGGTGGCCGGCTTGTTCAGCGCCGGGGTGATGGCACTGCTGATGTACGGGATCCTGCCTTACATTTGAGGAGCCTCCTCTGCTGGGAAAAGGGGAAATGGCCAAGCTACTACCGATGGGAGAAGCGTTCCTGTGAAAGAAGCAGTCAGAGAGGATCCATCTTCCATACCTAACTTCTTATCTACTGTACATAACAATGTGTCATATTGGTGACATGGTGATGTGGTGCCATTTCTTATATATTAAAGAAATATATATGCATATAGTAGGTAACAATACCTAAGTTATATTATCAGTGGGGTGAAAATAATTGCCTAGAACTTAATATTTAGTAAAATTTGTACATAGTGTATCATTTTGGTGGCTATTTTTTAATCTTTTGAAGAAGAGTATGGATTAGGAAATGTTTCTTGTCCATTTGATAGAAGAAGCGAGGTACAGGACTGCATAACACATGGATTTTTTAAAGCTATTAAGATACTGGAACAAAATAAAATGTGCAGAAGTGCTTTTCATAAAATAACTTTGTTCATATCATATTGATTTTTGTGTATCATAGCGTGATGGTTATGGCTGTGTAAATACTTATGAACAGTAACTTTTAAATGGTGCATTTCCCTTATATATTTTGGATAAGAAAGTTTAGGAAGTACCAAAGAAGCAGGGGAATAGCTTGCCGATATTATGTTGTTGTCTCCACGTGTGTTGTGTTTCCCCACCTCTAATTCAACGTTGTTTTCACCAAGCTCCGGCCTGTGAGGCTGGGATAGTACTGTTCATGTCTTAATGTAACTTTAAAAAGAAAAGCGCACACAAAAAATTAGTTCTTGTGACTTAGTAGGCAGCCCATGGCTCTCCACATTAGCTGATAGTAAACTGACTTCATTTTGTGGGTTGATACTTGAGTATCTCACCGCTCACCTTCTACCTTTCCCCTTCAAGTCTCAGCTCGCGGTTGCCCTGCTCTCGATTCCTGCGAGAGGACAGACCATCAGCCTCCCCTCCTTCTCTCCATCCAAGCACACACTCTCAGGTACAGGAGCGGGGCCGTGGAGCGTGCGGCACCCCCGCGTACAGAAGCGAAGGGCAGCAGCGGGCGGGAGAGGGCTCAGCCCTGGATTTCTGCTTGGAGGTGATGGGCGCCCGTGGGAGTGCTGATCCATGCAGGGGACGATGTGAGCAGGTGCTGCCTCACCCCTTGCAAGTCCCATCCCACGCCACAGCCAGCCAGCCTCCTGCTGTGCTGCCTACAGCGAGGAGGAGACAGGAGCCTGGCCCTGTGTGGATCGATGGAGGTTGTATGGTAACCAGCATTTGGGATGAGATTTTTTTCACGGCAGCTCAGGGGAAAATGGCTAGCTACATCCCCTGCACGCTTTTGGAAAGCACATTTGAGTGAAGGTTACTGTTTTGCGGGTGGGAGGCAAAGGGCAAGGGGTGCCCAGAGGAGGTTGGGAATCTATTACTGTTTAAATGCTGCTAAAATTTTGATAAAACGTTCTTGGTACTCCATTGTGATTTTTCCATTGGTCATTCATACCAAATTTATAATAAAAAGATAAACAGCCCCTGTAACTGCCTCTTGCGTGTTTGGAGTGTTACTCAGCTGTAGTGGGAAGGCTCCCCAGGCAGTTAAAGCCTACTCCTTGGCATCTGCTGCCTTTTGTCCTTTGTCTGCTGTGGTCAGTGGGATCAAACCACGCTCTGTGTGGCGCTGACAAAACCTCCCTTTTCATCCTGCTGTCCTGGCACCCCAGTGCCCAGCCCTTGCTCTGCCTGGGCTTGGCTCACAGGCGTCTCTCCGTTGAGGTTTGGGAGCTCGTGGACTGCTTCGGATGCATTCCCTGGGCACTCGTTGCCTCCAAGTGCCTCCCTCACTCTGGCCCTTCTTTCTGGGGCTCTGGAAGCATCCCTACTGCTGTGGCACCATGATGCTCAGTTTCCAAGCCCTCTGAAACCCTAGAGCTGTGGTATAAATAGTGCTGGCAAAGGGGTGGGACTGGGGGGCAGCAGCTGAGTGACCAGAGAGCAGCCAGTTAATGCACAGAGACCATTTGGGGCCTGTGGAAGAGGGTGGAAGAACTCACCTTATCTTAGCACTTGCATGAACAAACGCCTTCCCAGTGGCCCAGCAGCTTCCCACCTTGCTCTATCTACAAAGACAAAGCAGACTTCTCTCACTCCAGCAGCAGGGACGCAGCTGCAGCCCTGCCAGACACAGGCAGCGTGCAGAGGGCTGTGCCAGCACTGGGGGTAGGTGATAATCCTGCAGCACACACAGCTGGGTGTCTGTCAACACACACATATATAAATAAAACTGCTGTGAGGGAAATGGCTGGCAAGGAAGCCTCTCCAAAATATTCCTGCCCCAGCTACAATACCCTTCAATGTGAAGGGAGATGGGAAATCCAAAGTGACTTTCTTCACACCACAGAGGTGTCCTTTGCCGCCCCACAGAAGCAGAATCTGCAGGGGAAGCACAACTGGTGAAACACGGTGCAAATATGGGCACAATTAAAACTCCCTTTGCTCAGGCAGCAATCAAAATACGTCTGTTTTCAGCTCAAGAAATGGTGGGGGTTTTGCATTTTTTCAGTAGCATTGAAGCTCAGTGAGGCCAGAGAGCTGAGCTTGTTTAGCCAAGGCCTATTTAACAATCAGATGCTGATAGAGCTCGACAGAGACACGGGATCTTTGCGCCCTGCAGGGCTGCCCCGTCCCCTGGCAGAGCTCTTTGCACTGTGGTTCACAGCCATGAGGGCTGCAGCCCTCCCAGGCCAGACACAGCACAGCATGGTTGTCACTGGGCAGACCTTACTGCGTGCTGGGGAGAAGTGTGCACAGGCTGCTGGGGCTGCAGGAAAAGTGAACACGAGAAACAGGTCAGGAGGCAAGAGAGGCAGAAGCCTGATGAAAATATTTATTACAAGTAGAAACTGTTTTAGCTGAGGAAATGCAGCCTGAATTTCAGAAACCAAAGTGTCTACTGTGCCTCATGGACCAGTGGTAAACCTTTGACTCAAACCAGCCTGAGGAGAGCCAGCTGGCAGTGTGTGAAGGTGTTAATAGATTAATTACCCTCATCAGCTTCTGCCTCCAGCTTTCACCCTACTGCCAGATTTCATGGTTTTCCCTGGGAGTTGCTTTGCGTTTGCATGCATGCGCTGGCATGATGCTGGGATATGTTATTGTCACCAGCTCTGCTTGTGCTGCTTGGCAGAGTGCCCTGTGGTGGTGAAGTTGGTGTGGCATGGTAACCTGTGCATCCTGGTCTGCTCTCCCCAGCAGAGCAGCCGTATTCTCCCAGCTCCCTGCTGCTGGTCTCCCACCTCCAAGGTAAGTGCCCTGTGTGTTCGTGACTGCTCTGACTGGCTGAACACCCCTTGGAGCGGCTCTGCCTGTGCCTTGGGCACTTACCTGCTCTGGAGTTGGTTACTAAATGCTCCTTGTGGGAACATGTGTGGTGAGAGAGGCGAGGAAATGCAGTGGGGAAGTGCATGGGGCAGGGCAACGCAAAGGCACCGGGCGCTTGTTTGTGGTAGAAAGACCTGGGTTGCTTTGTGAGAGATCCTATCCCAGGCTTGGGGACCTGGGTGCTCCTGGACTGCAAGGTGGTGCTGATGGACAGATCCATATTTTTGGAGGGCAAAAGACTGTTTGAATTAGTGTCTTGTGCTGTTACTTCTCTAGAGAAGGTAGATTATAGGAAAAGTGGTTTATTTTGTGGGTTTTGGGGGTTTTTTTTAAGTTTAAGGACCTTTGGTTTTGTGTTCCTTCTTTTGTGGAGATTGCTTTAGTGACACTAATGAGATGGCTTGGTGGAGCATTGATTCCACCTACTGGTTGCCAGAAAGAAGTCTGAACTGGAGTAAGATTTTTGTTGCCAATGTGAAACTTTGTGAGCCTCCTTTTTCTAAGCAGTAAAGCAGAACAGAAAGGAATTATACATAACAAAAATGTGAACTGTGCTCTTTCCAGGTGAAATTGTACAAATAACTAAATATTGCACACTCAGCCTAATTTCCAATGTCTTAGGTTCTAGGAGGAAAAGGTATTACTGTTGCACTAAATTAAATTACATTTTCATGTTGATTGATACAAGAGGACTTTTCTTCTGCTTGTCTTGCAAAAGTAACTAGTATGTCACTTGAGTTCTTAAAACTAGGCTGCCAAAATTCTGCAGTGATGCTATTTTAGCATTGTATCAATGAGCAAACACTTTGTCCGGGGGTAGCATTGGTCTGAAAGATTTTATGAGTATATTACGCCACTTGTTCAACTAATTGCAGTTTTCAAAAGGGCATTATTTTTCCTAAGTGAAATAGTATTTTTATATCTTGTACAGATATGCTGTGCTGTTACCAGCTTTTAGTTGCAGTGGGTTTTTTTGTGTGAGAAGGTGAATGCGAGTAACAAAAGCTTGTTTCCTTCCTTAAAAGCAATCAGCATTAAAACAAAGTTGGTGCCTGGAAACCAAGCACAAACAATGTCTGAGTTTCGTGGCTCCTTGCATCTGTCCCAGCTGACACTAAACATCCAACTTCAGGAAGATGACTTCTCATCTGATAAACCCTAAATTCAAGGACGTGACATGTGCTACTGCGGTGCAAGTATTTACTATAGATCATTACTCATTGCTGTGCTTCAGAAAGAGAAAAAGGAGTGGCAGGTGTCCAGCTGATGGCCAGTCCTCTTCATTGCCCAGTTGCAGTCAGCCCCTGGATGGATCCTCCCACATGATGGCACAGTGCATGCCAGTTCCTTTGCTGTGAGCAGCTCATGCAGCTTACAGAATTTAGGTTTCTGCTAAAGAACTTGATTCTGGTCTCTCATTGTAAGGACAGCAGGGGCTCTCTGCCTCTGGAAGCTGACTTCATTAAGTAGGGATAGTCCACCAGCCCATATCCCTCCCATGGCACAAAGGGAGAAGATGCTTGTACCTGCAGATCAAGTTGCCAGTGTCAGGGAAAGGCAAGGAGGATGTAGTACACCGTTCTTATGTGAGACAGGAAGATGGGTCTGAGTGGAACAGCACTAAAGCATTTTTGGATGATACTAAAACTGCTTTCCTACTGTGAGAGGATTTATCATCTTTTTTGCGGGAGGGGAAAAATATAGGAATGTTAATCTAAAATGTTACCTTGCTATCTTGATGTACTTTGTAATCTTGCAAGACAATGTTGAGAATCCTCCTAATTTCTATGGAAAACAGGCACACATGGAACTGCCCAAGGTTTCTGGTCTGAATAATTTTCTGTATGCCTGGTTTTTTCACTCATTCTTTCTTCTCATGGAGTCCTGCTGATCTCTGTAATGGAAATTGCATGTGACATGTCTTTCACACTCATGGGCTTATCAAGGTGAAGCTGACAATTTCTCTCTTCTCAGTCTCTGACTTTGCATGACAACCTGTAGTAAGTCTTGGCTGCCTTCTGACAGATGACTGCTTCTGTTTCTCATGAGAACAGAGATGCTTTGTTACACTGATAAAGTGCCTGTCAGTGCTGGGGTCAAGTGCTGCTCAAAATACACCAAAACCAGTGTGGAACTGGCACAAGAAATTGTGAAAGGGAGAAAGGGAACTTGAGGCTAGACCCAAGGACCATGAAGAGCTTGGTCACTATATGAGGAAAATGTCACAAATTCAATTCCATAGACAAGCTTTGGCTGGTAGACAAAGATTAATTCATCTGGATTTTTTTAGATCACAGCCATGTGCTGCTTTTGCTGCTTTCCAAATTTTAGATATTTTTTTCTAAGCATTTAGAACAATTTGTGTACAGAAATCTGTGCCCAGAATCTTTGAGACAACACTGCAAGAGCTACATTATGTAAAGGTTGGCTATAAACCCTTTTACATATTTGTTAATATGTATATAACATTATATATATATGTATAAAACCTTTTTACATGCGGGTTATTCCTAAACACTGCAGAAAGAGGTCAAAAGGCTTTATCAACTTACAGGCTGTTCTCTTCCATAAAATGCTGTCCTTCCTATTCCTATCCCAGATAATATTCATTAAGGGAGTTTCCCTTCCTTTATGAAGGCTGGAGTAAATGCTCTTAGATATAATTTGAAAAGAATCTCCTGGATTCACATTCTTTGTCTTATGTTTTATGGCAAAGACTTCTTACTTGTTAGCTCCATCCTTTCATTTTAGGTAGTTTACATCAAGTGAGCGTAAAGATATTTCCTTTGTTACTGAAAATGATCCCAGATCCCCTTTGCACAGGAATGAACAGACAAAAAGTTCTAATTTGTAAGAACCAGTAACAAATATGAGAAGTTTGCAGATGGTGTTGATAAAAAGCATAAGTACCAGGGTAAACAGAAAGGATAGAAATAAATGAGGTGAGAAGGACATACTAACAATACCAAAATAGCCTTCAGAGATCAAGAGGTTATGGCTGAGACAAACAAATAATGGCAGAAACACAAGCTGCTGATAAAAAAACGGAAGAGAAACATTGCTACAGTGATGCTAATGGCCTTCCTCAAAATTCACCAGCTATAAGGGGCTCTGTTAGAGTAGATTCAGCTGGCAATCTGTTGGTTTTATTCTCATGCCAACATTAGCTCTGGGGCAGAGGTAGCCACTGACTTTTCAAATGGGGACATGGAGATGGTGGTCACAGAGCAAAGCGAGCAGTCTTTCTCCTGCCCTCATTATCCTCCCAGCCACCAGGGTGCTTGCTCTTACTCTGCTCTTCAGTTTCAGAAGCAGTACTCAAGGACTAAATTTCCACTTGATTTAATTGAGAAAATGGCTGTAGGGCTTTTCTGTTGTCATTGTTTAGCAGCTGTTTTTCCTGAAGCTGAAATTATCACTGCCTATGCCATTCAGTGGGTAATGGAGGAAGTCAGGTCAGGAAATGCTTCAAAACCTCTCTGGTGCTACCCACAACACTTATTTGAGAGGCTCCTGCTCTGAGATGTTGAAGTTCAGATACAGCTTGTTTACATCTTCCATTAAGAAACTGCATATAAAGAGCTAATAATTATTTTGATACATTCTTCACAAAGTCATAAAATCCAACAGACCAGCAAGTTATTTCTACCTGTGGTCTGTAACCATCTGCAGCATTTGCTGATGTATTGATAACCATCCAGCAGTACATGGCAAATGTGATAACTTAGATGACCCTTAAGGGCCCTTCCAACCCCAACTAATCTGTGATACGACTTCACACTCTTATAGAGCCCACTGGAGATTGTTCCTTTGATACGTAGTTGGGTCATAATTATATTACTTGGAGGACAGAAATGATTTCTATTTGCAGTTTTGTAGCACGAGACATTGGCAAATCTTCTACAAACCTTCTGATGGAGAAAATAGAGGGCAAGAAAAATTTGTCATCCATGGAAGCAAATCTCTGTAAGGCAATGGCAAGTTTCTTACCAAACTTATGGAAAAAAAAATCAAAAAGTAATGAATTATCCATGTACTATCTGGGATAAAAATTGAAAAATACAGGGCTTTCTTGGTGTAATTATTTTGTATGTCCTGCTTATTTCTACTCAATACTATAGTGTTGGATCCTTTAATCAATTGAACAAGTATGTTCATGATGCAGGAGAAACCAAGTGGAACAACTTTGGGCAGGATGTGCTGGTTGATTTGTGCTGCCTTCAGCCTGTGGTGTGCTAATGCAAGTGTGCCATCAGGTGGTACAGAAAGAAAGAACTAGACAAAGAACTGATCCTTCAATCTAAGCCTATTAAATAGAGGAGACCAAGTGTCCCCTAAAATGCCACCTTTTTATCCATCAATAACCAGTGACAACTATTGGTATGCCACCACAACGCTAAGTGGGAAAGAGCTCTATGGCTGAGCTTACTGGGGCTGTAGCTACAGGGACAAACATCTATGAATTCAGCAGGCTTTGAGGCTCTTAGGTTTATATAAAATTTAGCATTTTTAGAGTCTGCCAAAGGCTCTAATTACCACAGAGAGAGAGGTGTGTGTCCCACCTGACAGAGCCAAGCAGCTCCCAAATGACCCTTCTGAGGAGCAGCAAGTTCCAGCAGATGATACTGAAGGCATTGTTGAAAGCAGAAAACAGAAATCCCAGGAGAGCAGCAGCAGGATGGACACTGCCTGCCTCTCTTCACTGCCTTAAAAATGATGAAGTTGGCTTAGATGAGGTTTTAATGGAATTTACCTTTTCCTTTCATCTGCCCTTCAGGCAACTAGGAAGGCTTTTCCAAGCTGGCTAGGTTTAGTGCTCAGAAACATTAAGTCCTGCTTTTTAAGGGGGCTTGAAAACCAAAATGAAGTCCTGTGTTTTGCAAATTTGAGACCAGGCTCATATGGGTCAGTTTAAGGTTTTGAAAACTGATATCAAGTCCTATGTTTTACTTTTTGGGAAACAGTCCTGAAGTCCTGAATTGCTGGGGCTTGAAAACAGGCTCATTTGGGCAGTTTTTGGGTTTGCAAATTGGAGACCAAGTCCTGCATTGTTGAGCTTGGAAACAGATAGCAAGTCATGTGTTTTCTGGGGACTTGGAACTAGGCTCGTTTGGCCAACTTAGAGGCCAAGAAACTGAGGCTAAATCCTGAGGTTTGAGGATGTAGAAATGGGGATTACGTGGTGCAGTTTTGGGCCTTGAAACAAGACTCATTTGGTCAAATCTGGGGCTTGGAACACAGGAGACCACGTCCTGCATTGCTGAGCTCAGAAACATAGGCAGAGCCCAGTGCTAGGATACAGCTGGTTAGAGCCTGGTGCTCGTAATGCCAAGGTTGTGGATTTGATCCCTGTATGGGCCATTCACTTGAGAGTCGGACCCCATGATCCTTGGAATGTCCCTTCCAACTCAGAACATTCTGTGATTCTGCTTTGGGGTCTGGAACCAGGACCGTGCTGCTGTTCCCAAGCCAGCAGCAGAGTCCCAGCCCTGCATGTTTGGGCTCAGCCCTGAGGCTCCCTGGCTGATCCTGGGGAGGGTCCAGGGGAAAAAGGCTGTTCCCAAGTCACCACATAGCCCAGTGCCAGCACTGTTCCAATGGGCAAAGGAGTGAGGGGCTCAGGCTGGGCCCGAGCACATCTGAATCTTGGCAGCTGTCTTCCCCATGTTTTTTGTCATCATCATTGTCCCCCCACCCTGGACCATGTGGTGCCACTGCAGGGAAAAAAAAAACACGTGGGAAGAGGGAGGCTGGTGATATGAGGGGCAACTGGCCAAAAATATCCTGATGGCCCCAAAATATCCCAGAAGGTTATTAAATTGTTAACAAGAGCAGTTGGGTGAGGACATCAGCTGGATGATTTCCTGGAATGTGGTGCTTCAGGGATTCCCATACACTGCTCCAATCCCCTGTTTGCATTCATGAGGTGGTAGTGGTGAATCCTTGTGTGTGTGTGTCATCTTTCCCTGCAGCACCAGGGTACCACACAGACAGGTCACTGGGCAACAGAGCTCCACCAGAAAGTGTATTTCATTAGAAAAACCTGCCCTTACTGAATTTGGGCTGAGACAAATATCTTGGTTTTTATGCCTAGGACTTCTATGAACAATTTTAAATGAGGTAAAGATTTTTCAGTGGAACAGGAATTACTTGTGTGTACACCTTTTCCAGTTAGTAAATAGCAAACACTAAGAAATAAATATTCTCTTCAAAATGGCTTGGCAACATGTCTCATTTCAAAAGAGCCATAGAAATGCAAATTTGAGGATGTGCTTGATTTTTGTCCTGCCTGATTCACTTTGAAGGCAAAAAAAAATCCTGCCAGCCACACTCAGCTGTCTTTTGTATCATTCGCTGGGGGGCAGCAGTGATGGCAGATGTGATTCACGAAGAATGGTGTCAATTAGTTTCACCTTTATATAAACAAATGGTCCAATTAGGTTAAGCCCTCAAGCTCCTGGAAAGCTCTCTGTGCTATTTCCATTGCAGCATCTGGACTGCCCTGAGAAGGTAACACGGCACAGTGCACAGTGCTGCAGCCACACTTTTGATGACTTTTAAACAACACACTAAGGTGTGACAGATGAGCCTCTGCTGTATTTCAACAGGTGGTAAACATCACCTGTTTCTTCAGTTGGTTGTGGCAGACCTTGTTTTATTTCATGTCACAACTGCCAGCACCATTTCTTCACTGATCTCAGTCACGTCCCACTGGCTGATATTCGAGGGTGTACAGCTTTGCCTAATAGTGCATCTTGGAATTCAAGCTTGTTTTTTTGAGCAAGAACTGTGTCTTTGAATCAGGCTCCCACATGAAAGATAATGACTTATCCATTAGAGCACTAAAACGCTTAAATGTAATTTCTAGGTGTTCCCACCGGACAATGTGAAACTGCCAACATCATGGGATGTAAGTGCTGTTGGATGCTTGGGACCACGCCCCTGCAGAGTTCCTGGCACCCTGCTGACAGCTGCCCAGGCGAAAACAGTTCAGGCTGTGTGTGCCCAGTAGGTTCAGCAGCTGAGTGGGAATTTTCTAGCGGGATTGTCGGGGAAAATACACACCACTTGAAAAACGTGTTTTTCTTACTGGAACTGAGACCAATAATTTATTACTGATCTGCGTTCAGACTGGTCACCAATATTTTCCCAGATTCTGAAATGACTGCCTGAAGTGTGGACCTCCAGTAAAACTGGGAGTGGGAAACCAACATGGGGAAGTGTGAGACTGGACCTCTGCACAGCCATGCTCAGCTCTGAGCTCTCCCACAGATGCCTCTGATCTCTGACAAGTCTCAGCTCCCAAATAAAACCACTCCATATCTCCCTCAAAAAATTACTGTGTTCAACCCTCTGCCTTTTTTATTTTCTTACAACAAGATTTTGTGACATCAGATGCACAGAAGTTTGCAGGTACTAATGGAAAACAAATAATATGTTGCCTTTGTGGTAGTAAACTCTGCCCCATGGGAGATCACTGACCCTATGTTGACATCTGATAATGTATCAGGTACATTATTGGGATGTAAATTTCTTAAATTATATTTTTTCAGTGTGTTTTCTTCAGCCACAAAGAAGGTATGTACATGTTTTTAAAGAAAGCATACGTGTTTTAACCACACCTACCAACAGGCTTGGAGTACAGATCTGCATTACTGTGGTATGTTTTCCAGGGAAATCTGCACTCTGAAGAGCACATCATAGTAAGGGAAAACTATCATGTGCAGGTTGAAGCAGCATAAACTTGCTGGTCTCGCAATGTCACCCCACTTAGCTTTGATGTTCCCTTAAATGACCTGTTTTATTTATGCCCCTCTTCCTTTTGCCTTTACAAAAGCGGAGATAGTCACCTTCAACAGAGGAAGGGAGAAATTAATCCAAGTTATATGAAGAATTTAACCAAAATTTTCATCTCTGGGCTACCCCTTCTTTAAAGCTGAATTCAGGCTCTGTGTTTCCATAAGCCTGTATTTTTTGGCTCACTGGATGAAGGAGCACATGGAGCAATGCCACCTGTGACAGCTGCTTTGTGGATTAGGGCTTTACTGTCTGCATTTGAGTCATCTTGCCCAACTGCAGCAATACCCAAGGTGATGGCAATTGTGGTCTTCCTGCAGGCTTGGTTAGCCAGAGCCAGAGCTGAGAAGGCCTCCCTTGTGCCATGGCTCCTGTGGGAGGCTGTGCCTGCCCAGGCATCCGTGCGCCGCTGAACCGCACATGGAAGGGCAGGAAGCGCTGTCACTGTTGGGCAATTTCTGTTAAACTGGAAAGGGAAGTGTTGCTCACATCGCTGGCCACGAGATTATCAGTTTTTGTGGTCACACGTAATTGAACGTCCAACCCAGGGTGCTGGGGGCGCATTGCTACAATGTACAGTTTATTGAGCAAACCAAATGCAAGCGAGCAGAATTTGGCAATAACTGAAGAACCTAATCAGTTGACTCCTGCCTTTCTTCTCCTGCAATGGTCTAACACAGACCATATCAGCTGGGTTGTCCAATAGGAAATAATACAACTTCTGCCTCCAACCTGGAAAAATCAGATACTTGGAAACAGAGAACAGCATGAAGCAAATACAAACTGTGCTATCTTGGCCATGAATCTTTCAGTTAAAGCAGACACAGTGGGAGCAAAGACAAGGTTAGATCATCTCTGTGAGCCCTACACAGTACTGCAATGCGCTCACAATCAAAACAGGAAATGAGCAAAACGGCAGTCTCTGCAGAGGGCTTAAAAGTGGTCCCTTGCACTAATGTCTCTGGAAGAGGGTGAGTGAAATAGCTCAGCTTTTAGTTGTAGCTGTGTCAGAGAACTGGAAGAAATTTGCTTCAGAGCCAGAGTCTGGCCTTCCACTCTTGCAGACAACCACCCCCTAGGATGTCTTTTGGAAACAACCAAGCTTTATCCTGAAAGCTGTTTCCAATTCTTGTTGTCACTGATGTAAATCTTCAGGTTTACAAATGAGGGGTTTGCCTGCTATCTGGACTAAAGTTACTAACAGTTTTTACCTAATTACCCTGCAGCCAGCATCACCCTTTCACTTAAGCTTTGCCTCATTAATTCATTTCACATTTACAAACAAGCCAGCTTCAATTAAGATTTTCATGAAAATGTTTGAAAATTTCTATACATTACATTAAAAAAAGATTTTTAAAAAATCAGTGCAATGCTATGACTCATTACATGTCTATTTAAAATACAATGCACAAAACATCCTAGGATTATTTTTTTTCTGACAGCCACATCTCATTCTTGGCTCCTGTTCATCCAGTGTGCAGCTAAAGCCCCAGCTACTCTCTGTCACTTTCAAGAGAAGAGCTTTTAGAGTGCCTTTCCATGAATTCAGAACTGTATCTTCTCACACATCATTCTATGAAATTTACTTCTCCCCTTTTTTTTAACTCCAGGCCTTAATGTTGAGGCATTTTGCAAAACCCTTCCAATTGCCTCTGTAAGTTTATTGCATCCCTAATTCTTGTGCTGCCATCACTACTACAAATACAAACAAGGTAGGTGTACAGATGCCACTGTGAAGAGTTCTCCTCTAAAACTTCTTCCAGTCTGACAGCTTCTCTTCATTTCCCTTGTCTCAGTTGAAGCTTTATTACATTTTCCTTCCTGTACTGTATAAATACCTTACTGATTTACAGGTTGGCTAGGTCTGCTGCAGTTGTCCTGGCTCTGAAATCAGTTATCAAATGTATATGGCTCTAAGAAATAAATTCACATTTTATTTTATGTCGTTTTGTGCAGAAGGGTAAGTTTTCTGGTATGGAAATAGGCAGCCTCAAGTAAGCAATTTTAGAGAAGCGCAGCAGTTTCCTGGTAACTTGGAGGAGTCTGGGCTTCAGGTACTCCATTCGACAATTTCACTGTTCAAAGGGCAAAATAGGAAATGCAAGCAAAAGCTACAAACGTGCTAAACTTCCTGGAAAAGCCAAATACAGGAAAAGGCTGAAAGCTATTTTTATTTAATTTTTTAAGGAGAAGGCTGACCTGTGAAAGTATCAAAGGCTTAAAAAAAGCTGAGCTTGCTGAAGATCAGCTCAAAAGTAAGCCATGAGGCACATATATGAGTTATATTATCTTTTCCCTCTTGCACAAGTTAATGCTATGGGAGAGCTTGGTTCCTGCTTTGCCCTTAACCACAAACAAGCAGGAAGCACCACTGAAGAACAGAAATAACATACGAAAGCAGAAACATGCTTTAACATGCTAAGGTTCAGAAAGTATTCAAAAAAAGCTTTGCAGTAGTTAATTTTTGGATAAAATAGTGATTGAACTGATGCAGATTTTACTATAAAAGACTGGTACAAAAGAGTCTCAACATCAGGACACAGTTTGGCTCACACATGTCCAAGCTGTACGTTGCTGGGAAGAGCTGGAGATCTCTTGAGTGACCAAATACAAACCAAATAAAAGCTCAATTTAATGAAACCACCAGCAGCTATTCAGGATGTTGGAAAGTCAGTAATCAGTCCAGTCCTAGGCAGTTGTCTACAGCTGATTCTGTTGTAAATGGGCACCTAAATACCTGCTGGCTTTCTGATGTTGATGCCTTTCAGTGCTGAACACTCCTCTTTGTGACCCTGAAAGGAATTTGATAGCTCCTTTCCATCTTCATGTGAGCTTTAGTTTTGTGTCTGAGAGAAACTTTTCGAGACCAGCCTGTTATGTGACTTGATGAAGAGAAAAGTGCAGAAGCCCATACTCACCGTGGGGCTGGGGACCAGAAGGGGAGCCAGGGAGCTGCCAGGCACAGCTCAAAGAAGGAGAGGCCCCTGAACAGATGCTTAAGATGAAAGGCCTACATTTCAAGACATGAGATTCTACATAAATTAAGATGCTGTGCGCAGTATGTGAAGACATTTCAAACTGGGTTTTGTAGCACCAACATTCTAAATAATACAGTAGTTTCCATTCATATGTATATTATCAGCAGCAGAATATGAAGAGGACACTCCTGAAGGAAACAAATCCAATTTTTAATAATTTTTTTACTCTGACAGCTCATTGTCCAGCTGGGAAGGTAACAGATATTACATATCTGTGAACTGCAATGCTAGAATAGTTTTGCAAATTTCTTCTGTTAGTAAAGTCATTGAAGCAGGAAGAGATGAACAATGATAATCATCCCAATGTAAGGCACTATTAACTGTGAAATTTTTCCATGGAATGCTTCAGTGCTTTTTTACAGTAATGATGGCATGGACCCTTGTGCCTGTATATATTTTTCACGCAGTAAACTCCATTCCTTCGCCTCAAGATACAGTGCTTTTGAGTTCAGCAAGTAAACAATGTTGATTCAGCAACACACAGAGGACACCCACACACATTCAGCTGGCATCACATGCTTTCTGCTGAAACACAGCCACCACAAGGAATCAGGCTGTGGCACGGCTCTTCAGGCAACTGCTAGGACATATGGAAACCCCAGGATATCCTGGGACGTGAAATGGGAAGTGTTATTTAAAGACTCTCTGTGTTTTCGCTCTACAAAAGAATAGTACAAATGTCACGCCTTTATTTGAGAAATAAACTATTCTATGTATTCCTTATAAAAAGCCCCAAAGCAGAAAATCAGAAACCTACCCTGAGTTTGTTTCTAAAGTTCAGAGCCTGTTCTATTTTAGTTCATGAAAAGTGCACTTGGCAAAGGATTCCACCAAAACCATCAGCCAGAAATCTAGGCAAATGCTTTATAACCCCAGAGCGAGCCAGAATTATCCTTCCCCATGCAAGGAGGGGCAGCACGTGCCTGCCCTGTTGAAGGACACTGGAGATGCAGGTGGCTTCTGCCACAAAACACATTATCCTTCAGTGCTGTCATGAAACAGTCCCGATGGATTTCTTCCTGGAGTGCCAAAAAGCCAGGATGCAGGTTTGCTTCAAACTCACCATGGCATGAGCCTTGCTGGAAACACACAGGGGGCCTGACACAGGACATTCTTCTGGGCAGGGCTAGAAAACTCTGCCAACAGCAGCGTGTAACAAGCTTTCAGCTCGTTATGAATGACAAGGAATGGAATAAAAAACGTAGCGCAAAAATGTCAAGATGGAGAATGTTAGAGCTCAGAAGATAAAAATTGACTCTAATATTCATTGACTACAAACATGGAAAAAACCCAAACACCATGCATGTAGGAAATAAATCATTAACAGTGCTGAAAGTTAAGAGAATCAAAGATAAGACGAGTTCAGTGCTTTATGGGAAACTCAAAAAAACCCCCTTGCATCTTACCAGATCCCATGACAGTTAAACATCTTATTTCTGGCACACTTCTTCATGACCTTGTATTGCAGGGAAGGTTTCTGAAGGCTGAAAACTCCCTTTGAATCTTCATAGTGATTTTGCAGCTTTCAGCTTTCTGAAAAAGTCCTCAGGGCCAAATTCAAGTTGGAATGGAAGGTGCATCTCCCACACCCTGGCACAACTCTTTGTCCTGCTCTTGTCTTCTTATTCTTCTTTAAGAATTCATCCAGAACCCCCCCTCTGCAAAATCACTGTGAAGATTCAAAGGGAGTTTTCAGCAGCCTCAGTAAACTCAGTCACAAACCTGCTTTTAAATGCTACTCATCAAAACAAGTAAAAAGAAACAACACACACGATACAGGAGCAGTGCTGATTCTGAATTAAATAGATTCTGAGTTTCCCCAGAAGAATTCTGAAGCACTTAAGGAGGAAAAATGAGCCTGCACCACTTCTACACAGGAAGCAAATGCCTTCTATGTGTGAATAACTAAACTCTTTTTTTTTTTTCCCTCCTCTAGTGTCTGTATCACACAGGAATTTGGAGGGGAAAAAGAAAGGTGGCAATCAAGAAAGAAGCTTTCAGAAAAGGGAGAAGGGTAACATCAAAAAGGATCTGTGCTGCTAGTCTCAGAACTTAAGTGGAAGACATTAGAATGCACTGAATGGGGTTTTTTTAAGTAACAAAGGAAGAACAGTACATTAATGGCAGAACACTTACTCATTAAAACCTCAACTCTTTTCATAGTATCTTTAGCTCAGTTTCTAAAGTTCTTTGCAAAACACTGTCATTACAACTCATGGCCTAGTCTCCTGGGAAACTGGAGCAAAACCACCATTGCACATGTAGATTCGATTAATTTCAAGCCTTAACTATACTTTAAACCTCCCCCCCTGCAGCTGGTAAAGCCCAGCTGACAAGACAGGCAGGTCTTAACAATGAGGGTCAAAACACTGAATTGTCCAACAGTCCCCCCATCACTGAGGTATATCCAACACAAGCAATAGAGGCCCCCCCAAAGCATGTTTGGTTTTCTTTCTTTTTTTTCATAAAAAGCAATAAAACAAAGCTAATTCATTAGGACAAGAAAAAATAAATATCCCCAAGGAAAGGTAAACCAGCAATTTGTATGTATGTGTTAAACAATGCCCTCGGATATGAATTCGTTAACTAAGAGCCAAGTTAAACTCTGTTACTAACAGAGCTCAGCCAAATACTGTCTTATCTATCTAATCACAGATGGAATGAAGAAACTAGGAAGCAAAAAAAAAAAAAAAAAAAAAATTGTTCCAACACTTGCATGCCTTTAGTTCTCTTATCTACAAAGCATCAAAAGTAGACTCAAGACTGTTAATTTTTTCCTCCTTCCCGCAACAGGAAGATTGAGAGAGGCATAGAAATTTTTGTTCCCTCAGTAAAACTGCATCATCACGCTTTTCTTGATTCTGTTAGGATGAGGACATGACCGTGGGATGCCAGACAGACAGCAGGAAGCAAAGGACACTTACGTGGGCGTCCAGCTGTGTGGAGATGGGCAGAGTCTGTGCAGCAGGACAGAACCAGTTCAGAGAAATGCCTGAGGAAATCAGGTACCTGGCTAATGTGAGCCCTCATTCAGCACCTAACAAGATGCATAAATACAGAAAGTGACAGCAAAGGAAATGCCAAAAACATGCTTGAAGGCTTTGTAACACCAGCCAGGGAGCATTAAAGACACATCAGTCTCTCCCTGTGACCTGCCATTCCACATTCACAGGCTACCTTCAGCCCCACCAGTAACAGCTATTGACAGAGGAGTGGCTTTCAAGAATTTTGGACTGATATTAGCAGCTTTTAGAAAGGACACGATGAAAGAATGATTTAAAACAATAAACAGGCAAAATATTCAACATAAAGATTTAATAAGCTGAAGCACTGACTCAAATTTTATCCAAGTCAAGAAGAGGCTTCCTGTTACAGACCAGGATTTTGGCTGACAAAGGATTTTCCTTAATTAATAATTCATTTCTTCGCTACAGATTTCTTGCACCTAGGAAGTATGTTCCAGCTAGCTTGAGGAAGATTGCCACATTAAAAACCAGACAATTAATTTGTGAACCAGGACAGAAGAATGGTCACTTTCCACCACCCATTCTGGACAGTATGCAAATCCATGTATCTTGTACATTCATCACCCACACATCAATTAGCATCTTTTTTCCTCTGAAAGGAAGCCCTCCACAGTGTGCCAGAGACTAATTTGGCTCCCTTCTCACATATATTAATTAAGCCCTCATCCAAATGAGGACTAGAAGATGAGCCCTTTTCCCTTGTAATGTTTTAAAATGCATTAAGAGTAAATGGTACAACTGGAAGATGCCTAGACACATGCAGATGGGCTCCAGAAGCAGAACAATTTGCCACAAGCAATATTCATTCTGAACACAAGCTGATGCACCAGGACAAGCCAAGAAACAATGGGCTTAATTAAATTTCATTAAATGAACACAAAATTTAGACACTGCACTCTGTAACAGCTCTATCTCAAACACTGCCTGATCAAATCCCTTGGGCTGTGGTATAACAGTCCTTCCACTTCCATGCTGCTTGGACTCCAGTTATTTCAACAGTGCTGGTAGCCTGCTGTACCCTGGGAAGGAGATAGTTCCCCTGAGGCTGCAGCAAGAGCAGCTCCTGTCACCAGAATGGCTTTATCCAGTCACACCCCTCCTGCCACCTGAGAGAGAAAAGGGGGTGTGTCGTTCTCAATAAATTGGGAAAAAGCATGTATTATCACAGCAGCTTCACTGCCCTACTAATTAGAAAACACATATATAGGCTGGGGGGGAGATAAAGACTTGTGAGAACGGCACACAAGATACAAATATTATCTGGAGAGTACAAGACTAGAATTTGAAAAGACCAGAAGCTTTCATGCAAGTTAAAACTCCCTATTTTCAGTCCAATTCCCCCTTCCCATTCTCACCCCCTTTGGTTCCTCTGTGTAAAACAGAGCTGATGAAAACTCAGTTTTCTTCAGAGTGAGTGTAGAAGGAGTACTGATGGTTTTATATGCATTTAGAGAACATTCTCAGAAGCAACTGAGGCATTGGCAGGAGTTAAGGGAAGTTACAAGGCCACCTACCTGCCTGCTTAAGCTTGAAACAACCCTAAGCCATGTGCTACTTGACCCATCTACTCTCAAAATCCTGGTGCCAACCTCCCAACAGCTCCTTACTCTACACATTTGAAATGCTCTCTTCGGTGGCTGCAAATCACAGTTTGGTAACCATCATCTAAACCAGCAGACAAGCACTGTAAAACAGAAGTGACTGACCAGCACATGCATCTTTTTAAAATCCTCTCACTAATTTCCTCCTCTCTGGTCTTAAGCAGGCACATAGTAAAACAAACAAAACACCAATCTGAAAATAGATTTTCTGTCTAGGTAGCTTTGAAGAAGACTCAATGATGAAAAAGCCTGAACCCTTGGCACAGAGAAAGACTGTTCAAAGTGAACACCCCTAGAGAGGCAATGCCAAAGTGAAAGGAGGAATGGACAAAGCAGATAAAGCTGTCTGTTCTGGCAAAGGGGAGAGGCTAAGAAGTTCCCAAAACCTAGACTAAATCCCAGGATGGAAAGAATCAGAGTCAAAGCCAGGTTGTTTTGAATTTGCATGCACCCTGTAAAAGGCCTGACAAAGGTATTTTAACTGAAATAAAACCTGAAGGCTTGACTTTATTCAGGAATGAGCCTTACTTCTTTCGTGCACATTCACCAGTAAGAGTTTGAAGGACCAAAATTCAACTTGGCTGCTTTAAAAAACCATAAAACTGCTTAACACGCTGGGCATCCTGAGCAACACAGACACATTTAAGTGTCTGCTTGGTGTGGCGGAATGAACACCTTTCTGATCTGCAGAAGCAAACGAAAACAACAGTTTGAAGTAGATTTGTTTTGAACCACATAATGTTCTATGTGTACCTAAAAAAAAAAAAAACAAACCAACTGAAAACACCCAAACCTTTCTGCGGCACAGCAATTGGCACTTCAAAGGATTCTTCACACCCCTGACTACATCTGGTTCTCTTCAGAGGCTGCTTCGGATGCAAAATAAATCTGCTGTGAAACAAAGGCTACTTTATACCATAGCGTTGCCATTATTTGTTAACATCTAGCTCTACTATTTATTTTCTTTTAGTTTAGCACAACTTACTGCATACAACCATAGAGGCCTGATGCAGTTTATTCAGGTCTTGTACTGCAGTTTTTTCTCCACCAGCTGCAGGTTAACTGATTTCACTGGATATCTGAACACTGCCCCATTTCATCTGGGCCTACTAAGGTACTTTGAAAGGATCAGAGCAACTTTGAACAAAGCACCACAAAAAATTCAAAGATCTCATTGATGGCAATACTTTTTATTAGAAAGAGTAACAAAGTGCTTTCTGTAGGATTCATTCAATACAGAGTTTTTAAGAAATATGATTTTTCCTTTTTATATGGACAGTTTTGATGTGATGATGTTTCAGTGCAAACAGGGTTCTCCAAGATTCTCCTGCAGAGCTTCTCTGTACACACTATTTCGAACATTTATGCATTTGTCAGGTGTGAAACAGTACTGAAGAGGCCATCCCTTAAAAAATGGAGGTTATGTAAAATGCTTGCAATGTCACACTGACCAACAGGAATTACATCTTTTGTTGTTTAACAGATTTAAGGGACATAATTCTTTCATACAGTCTTACACACAGATGCATAAAGGTGCTTTCAGTTCAATCAATAATAGTAATACATAACAGACATAAATAACATTATCAATTTTTAGTATACAGACAATAGTGAAATTGTCTTTTTTTTTTTCTTTTTAAAAATTACCCTTCTGTTTTTTTAGCTAGGGACATCCTTACAACACTTGGTGCTTCCTCTCCCTTGCAACTTTGTTTGGATGGAATGAAGAACACAAGACTGTTCACCCACTTCCCCCTCACTTTTGGCACACATTTATGATCAGATTTCCTTGGACGCATGTACGCATTGTTTCACTGCATTCCACTTTCCACTCTTTGTGACTGATTTTATCCCAGTTCTCCTTTTTCCTTAGCTCCTGCTGCCTTCCCTGCCAATGAGAGGGGGATAGTACAGTAACAGCACAAAATTAGGACAGACGCTCCAGTACAAATTCTTATATACAAGGGAATGTATGAAACCAAACAGAAGAGGGGGATCGTCCATGCAATACATTACTTTTCTTTTTCCATTTTCAGCCAACTTAACAACACTAGCACTACTTTTTCAGGTTTTTAAGAATTAAAAACTTCTATAAAAGACAAGACATGGAAAGCTACCCTTAAAGAGAAACCACCTAAGACATTCACTAAACACACACTCAGCCCCAAAGCTACCTTTTCCCAGCACGTGTACACAAACATGAACATTGAACAAACAACTGAACTGAATTCATGACTGCAACAGTCACAGTTCTGCTCATACTGAAAGGTCACAAGCATATAAACAATGTCCTCACTGAAGTTGCTGGTCACACCCGTGATCCACTGTTGCCCTTTCTCATGCACAGAGCAAAATCACCACTTCAGGGAAATACCACATGCCATCTCACCGCACAGTGTCTTTACACAACAGAACTACTGCAACAAGGATATCACAGACACACTTTTTCCTATGGGATGAAAGGAATTATACGAGATCCTTTGTACAGTAACTGGACTTTGGGAAGAAAGAAAGGAATTTTTTTTTTACTTTTAACAACAGGATGCTTTTGTAATACAGCCCTTAAACAGGAGAAGAATACACATAACCCCATTATTCTATCTATACAAATATGCAAAGATGTAAACAGATGTTCTCCTTCTAGAGGACTTGAAACAAGCCCACAGCTTACCCCGAGGCACTTTTGAGTACAGAGTGCCTGCCTCTGAGGTTCAGCCTGTACTTGCTGTTTGTTTCGGGACTTCAAGCTGTGAACAACAAAACCCCCTGTATCCAGAAACACCTTTTGCTGTCCAGCAAACTGCAGCATAACTGCACCAGCCTAACTATTTAACCAGGTGCCAATCAACACAGGTTGCCATCTAACTCAGTCCCAGTGCCCTGCAGTCCTCCTGGTTCAGCAGAGCCTCTTGAATCCACAGTCAGGGTCATCTGAAGATCCAGAGAGGCAACCTGCCTCCTCAGAAAGGAACTACTTGTTCATTAGAAAAGCACAGAGACATGTCTACAGAGAGCATTTCAGCACAAAAAGACTTTAGAGGAGCTGGGCTTTCATGTTCACTGCCCTAAGTAACAATTATTTCCCTAACAGGAAAGTCCATAAGGACTGGGGCCAGGAGTCCTGGAAATAGAGCCTTGCAGACAACATGATCCATGCATAAAGCTGGCCGTGAGAATCCAGTTGCAGGACTGGGACTACAGAGAAACATCCCTTAATTTTAAAAGTCTTTGAATAAGACAGCATTTTCTACTAATTTATTCTTGTAAAAACACTTAGCAAAGAAGTCACTGCAAAAGGTTAAGTAATTTTCCATAAATTACCATCTCCTATTACATTTCTTTAAGCAAATATGTAATTCCACTCTAGCATAGATGAAGCCAATTTTGCAATTAAGTTTCTTACTAAAAGTAACACACAGCAAATATTAAATTTGCAGCCTATTTAGTAGTAGTAGTAAAGTAGAAATAGTAAAGATTCTGTCCCATTTTTCTGTTTCCCTTTGCCAGGAGAACTTGGAAATATCCAGCACACCCCTGGGGTGGCTACTGGGGAGCTGAGTGGATTTTGCACCCACTCTTGAATGTATATAACCTATTCTCTAGGTTGTGTGGCCCATGACATATACCTACGGGTAGGCATTTTTGTTGTCTAGTATGGAAAGGAACCAGTTAAGATTACTAAAAAGCACCACCTGGTATGAGCTCCATTCTTGTCTTGCATGAGGAAACAGGTCCAGTTTGCTGAGACGCACAAAGCTGTAGCTCGTGTGGGCCCATGCTGCAGCAAACGCGGGAAGCATCGAGAGATCTGGTCTGGTATCTGCTTGCTCAGCCACTTCTCACAGCACCAAGAGGAAGCAGAAAACACTCTAGCACTGCTGTCTGGAATGGCAGCTCTCCAGCACTGCAGCTGGAACTACCTACAAACTCCATGAATTATCCAAATATTTATCTTAAGAAGGAGGGCTGGGGGAAAGAGCAAGTACAAAAAATAAAGAAAGAAAAATAGCAGCAGGAGCTGAGTACATTTCCAAAAAACAAGGCAGAGCTACATTAGACCACTTGGCCAGTGCAGGACTGCAATTTCTCCTAAACAACAGCTGAAGTCTTGTGTGAAGTCACTAACATTAATATAAGAGCATTTTGCTGGTACAGCTTGTTTCCTGGGGGAGAGTTGACTATAAACTACACTAACCAAAGTTCCTTTTGTGTCTGGAAATTGTATTCATCTTACGAATGTTTGTCATTGCAGGTTTGTTACCAAACCTCCCTTGTGCAGATTTAGCTTTTCAGCAAAACACTAACAAATAATGCAGATTCAGGGAACAAACAGCACATGAGCCCCCCCCAGCAGTGAAACAGAACACTCACATCAAGCGTCCTCTTAGAACCAGACATGAAATTTTCACTATACAAAGCAAGAACACAGGGAGAGGGGAAGAGAAAATGAAAAGCCAATCCTTTGGCTAAGGCCCCAAGAGCGCAGAAAACAGTACATTTCGCACCATTATATCACAAACATCTTCTTTTCTCCCCCTAAAAGATGTAGTGGGGCACTGCTGATTTGGCGTAAAAGGCGTAATTTTAGTCCCCTTCGTCGGAAGTTCAGCCATTTGAAGCACTGCAGCTTTTGATATACCACCCATTTACTTAAACACATAAATCCACTGACATAGTGACAGTGTTGAAACACATAATCCAAACAGTATCTATAAAATTTTACTGTTGTACATAAATAATGACAAGGCACAGAACAGCCACCAGTCCAAGAGCTTGTAGACCAAGAAACCAGAGCATAACCCAGAAGAATATAATTATTACGGGTTCTACTATCCGTTCTCCAAAGTACATCCTTGTGAAGCCTATTCTGATAAGGCTTTTGTTTAGTTCGCCAAAGAGAGTCCCCATCTTTTTATAGTCGTCTATCACCGGTTCTGTGGTGTGGTTCCTTTGCTCTTGCTGGACCTGCAGATGGAAGACAAAAAGAGGAAATATGTTGTACAATTTTATTACTGTGATTCTGAACAAGTCTCTCATCTGTTTCTATTTGAATGCATAAAACTAAGATACACATGCAATAAATCCACTCTTAAATCAAGAGATTGAAAATGCTACTTAGCTTGTAACCTTGGTAAAACGTTAAGGATGTCATTTGTCCAAACTTCGGACATTTGAAGCGGTGCTACAAATACATGACAGCCTGTCTCCCCCCTCCAGATGCCACTCTAGAGGGGGTGTAAGGCTCTCCTGCAGGTCATACATCTCACCTGTCCGTGCAACCTGCGTGTAGTTGTCAGGGCAACCACAATGAGATACCTCTAATTTCAGAGAGGGGATTTGGCTGGATTATTTCCAGAATATCTTCAGAACCACAAGAATGGTACCAAACTATTAAATGCGAACTATGAAGTATTTTGCACTGAAGCCCAGGGAACTGCAAGAGTACTAATCACTGCTGAAAGAAGGGCACTGGATCCAACCAGGAATGAGACAAACATCTATCCTGATGTTGGTGTAGGAAGACATGCAAGTCAGCCAAAGGGAGACAGACCCAAGGACTGCACAGATACAAAGTGGAGGCATAAAAGAGTAAAGGGAAGGGGAAACAAGTTCTGGACTTCTTGTGAAGTGAAAAATGGCAGAGCAAATGCACAAGAAGGCAGAGGTCCATCTTTAAATGAAGATGCCACAAGTAAGTATTACTGCAGAAACCATGAATGTTTCAACATGTAAACTGTAACTAGATTAGAGCTTGAGATCCCATCTCTCTTTCGCAGTGTGCAGAGACTCTTTGCACATAACCTTTTAGCCTTGTGTTTGGGTATGACAGGGCAAACATGCTTTCAAGATGATGAACATGAGTCTTCTAAAAGCTTCCATTAGGCAGCAGTGAAAACACATGCAGCAGGTACTCATAAATAATTCAGTCAACTGATCAATAGGTCCTACAAATTGCCCACAAGCTCTATGTGCAATTAGTCTACTTCCAGATTCAAAGCAAACATGTTCCATCTTAAAGGATGAAAGCTATTCTGGGTCCCTTGTTACATGGCATGGTCTTGGTAGAAAAACAGAAATTCCCTTTCACACCAGTGCCAGGCTCTCCATTAGAGAGCAAATAATAAAGTGAATTCCCATTCTTTACAGGAAAACATCCAGCAAAGAGCAAAGGAAGCCAATATTGTTTCTCTAGGCCAGACTTTAGGCCACCATGCAGAACCTAATGGCTAAATGCTCTGGGTAAAGCTCCACAGCTGCTGCTGAAAAAAAAACCCCAACAAAACCCCAACAGTCCCTCAGCTGAAATCACCTGGAATTTTTTACTTATTCATAAAGAGTCTGGTTTAAGCTTCAGTACTGAATCCCAGAAAGGGACAGGTGCAGGAAGCCTAAGTAGTAATGTGTCCATAACTAATTCATGACTAATATTCTGATCACTCATTCTGTGGCTCTACAGAAGAGCCTGAGAGTGGAGAACTGGAGTACTGGATGTTATGTACAGACAGACACCACCTCGTCTCTTTTCAGCCCACTTTGCAGGCCCAGGCCATTTTCTCCCCCTTACCGGATTTCTTTCGCCATTCTGGCTTTAACTGTGCTTTATTTAATTCAAAGAAACATTGACTCATCAATAATTCCAATGTTTCAAGATCAGTCTCTGCCAGAAAGGTAGAGCCTCTTGTGAGCCCCTGCAAACTCAGCAGGGCTCGGAACACAATGGAACTCTCATCCCTCCATTCCCAAAGAGCACAGGGAGACAAACAGACTCTTAGCCCAAGTGGTACACTGATCACAACTACTAGAGGAAAAGAGACAGGACGTGCTGGGAAGGGAAAATACATTTATTTGCTTCCTGCATGCAAAGACCAGAGGGAGCATGTGACAGATGATGGCGGAGGGGATCAGAGCACAGCTCCCATCAAGCGGTGCAGAGACCACTTCTGAGAGAACAGTTCAGGAATCACTGCATTTTCTAGCCATGGTCAGGGCAACCAGGTGGGGGAAAACAAACACATCACTTCTTTGCCCCTGGCTTGTTAGTGGTACTCAGCAAGGTCCTGGAAGCCTTTGTACAGAGCAAGTGCAGCACTGGCCAGGAGGCCACCAGCACGCACAGGTCTGCAAGCTCCTCTGCAGCTCCCACTGGGCTAAGCAGGATTAACCACATGTGTCCATGCCAACAACGTCTTTCCTGGTGTGAGGCAGCTGCAGGACACGCAATTTCGCTCGCAGCCCCATTTGCTTCGATAAGCTAACAGCAAGAAGTTGCACACTCTCTTAAGCAAGGTACAGAGTAAATTCCACCTCACTTAGGCTGCCCAGGTCTGATTTTTTTATTACCCCTCCCTCACCTTCTCAAACAAGGGTAGATTCATGGATTCTAAAGCTATTACACACAGGGAGCTGCCAGGCAGAGAGACTGACAAGTGTGTGTTTAATTACAGAACAAGTGTCAAGTTATTTTTCCAAATATTTTTCAATAGCTTACAAACCCTTTCAAAATGATCATGGAAATTCTCAAGACTTCAAAGTCTGCTTCAGTTAATTCAGGCTAAGTATATCTTGCTTCAGGCAACTCAGAAAAAGCAAGGGAAGCTGAGAACAGATGATCAGTCATGAAACACTGATGGCATATTTTTCTTTACTATTGCATAATATTTCACATGCTGGTCAAATACATTTCTTCAGAGGTGTGGCTACAACAGAACCTTTAGGGCAAATGCCAGTAATGTTACAATACTCCAGATTGCTAAGGAATATTAAATAAGCTTTAACATTGCAGCTAGAATTTCTCTCAGTAACATTCAGGGCAACAGCAAAATGGCATGCAGTCCCATATATGTGCCATAGCTCTCAATTCATAACCTCAGAACCAAATTCTCACCACACCCCCCCAAAAAAAAATACTTTTCTAAACAATTTTAGAAACTGGCCGTCTTCAGCGAACACACAGTTCCCAGCTGACTCTTTAATTTTTACAGAACTGTTTTCATAGGGCTATTTTCATACTAAATATTGCTGGATCAGCCTGAAGCTAGACAGACACTACCATAACAGACAAAATGCAGAGAGAGAAACGTACTCATTCCGAGCAGCTGCACCCCCCTGCCCCTACAAAAACAGAGCTTCCTCGTGTAAAAGCAGAAGTTGCTGTTTCCTAGTTCTAAAAATCAAAAACCCAGCCTAGGCTTCATAACTTTTAAGAATCAATTGTGTATCAAGAGGGAGCAGAGGGGATTTCTTGACCTGCACTAGCCCCAGAGAAAACATGCTTTCCAGGCCTTCCCAGCCACTCTTCTCCACATATTAACAGGTGCTATGCAGGGGGCACTCCCAGACTTCATCTGCCACAATTCAGGTGGGAATGTAAGAGAGGGCCACTTCACTCGCACTCATTTGTTTGCCTTTCCTCACTCTTTGAAACACAAGAGTGTTGAAGAAATTCAGAGGGACTGGGGAACAGGAGTGCAGCTAGAGATATAGACGGATATAGATTAATACATGCCCAAAATATCTCCAGAAAAGAGAGGAACAGCAGTACTGTCTCCCAGATGAGAGTTCTTTTTCCTTGTTCTCCCAAATGGCTGAAAGACACTTACCAAATACATAAATATGGTATAATTCCTGAAGGAGAAAGAAGAATGAGGCTTTCCTAAGTCTAAACCAGAACATATTAGAAATGCTGATTGCATTTGTTTCCTAATGTAATGTTTCTTATCCAATTACTGTAATGAATTACTTCTTACTGTAATTTAAATTAATTTTACATCAACATAATTTTATTTTAGACTTCCTGTGATTACCTAGTCTGAATCTACCCTCTGTCAGTCTGAAACCATTCCCCCTTGTCCTTACAAGGGCATGTAGGGACAGAAGTCCCTCTCCAATTCTCTCCTTTTAGGTACTGGAAAGAGCTATATATAATGGCTCCCTGGAGCCTACTCTTCTCCAGGCTGAACAGCCCCAACTCTCTCAGCCTGTCTTACCAGGAGTGGTGCATCTTCATGGCCCTCCTCTGGACTCATTCATCAGGTCCATGTCTTTCCTGTGCTGGGGGCTCCAGAGCTGGATGCAGCACTCCATACTCAATTTCATATATGGTTTCTATTTTTTTATTCTACATTATTCGATGTTAAAAAAAGAGTTATCAAACAGAACAGAAAGGGAAGCATCTGATCTGCTCCACTGCTCAGCATGCACGAACAATGTCTTTGACAAACCCACTGCTACCTGAAGGTTCCCATCAACCACCCCATTCCCTCTGGTCTTTTCAGATGTTCGGTACTATAAAATTTCCCTCCCTATTCAAAATGGTACATTTTCATCAGCAAAGCCATTGTCTACTGTCTCCCACTATTTACTGGCGGAAACACAGAACCTGAATATCCAAACTCTGAAAAACTTTTATACTAAAACTTTGTAACTCAATTTTCCCCTCTTCTATGGCCAAATGGCTTAGGGACTTTGCCGCTTCAAGGAGAACCATGATGGGCCCTCTCAGATGCTACTCAGGATGCCACAAAATCACCTTTTTTCAGAATGAAACTCTATGAGGAAGTGCCAAGTTCTGTCTGCTTCCAGAACAGCTGATGCTCCCACATCCCTGAAGCGCTTCTGAAAGTAAATCCCCCATGTGACTGAATCTTTTCCTTGACTAGTTTTAAATCAACAAAGACGGTAAAGTCCTACTCATCTGACTGAACCCAACTAACATTCAGTTGTAGCTTTTCCAGTTACGTTTGTCATCAACATAACACACAAAATTCCCTGTCGTCTGACCACTAACTACCCCTACTTATGGCAAACTTCCACACATTCACTGAAACTCACTGCTTCCTAAACTCAGGAAAACACATGGTATGTCACGAGCAGAGGCTGCTCCACACCAGTCTGACAGGGCAATCTTTTTCTTGCTCACCCCCTTCCTATCAAAGGGTGTTTTGACCAGGCAGTGAAACATGAGATCCCATCAGAACATCCTCTCCCCGGAAAGAAGCCATCTTTGCAATGAGTCATATGCTATTCCCTAGGAGAGAAGGATAAAGTTAGCACTGAACTTTTCACAATGGCCTAAGACTGATTCCTGTCTGCATCTCCTATGTGTAATGTAGCCAGTTTAAGGTCTTTCCCCCTCAAAGTTCCTGCACCTGACCATTTGCAGATCACACCAAGTAAGTCTGCCAAGCCCTCGGAGGATGCAGAACACAAATGGATCCAAGAGGGTCACAAAACTACCCTATACACTTGGGAAGTTATTTTCCTGTGGCTAATCAAAAATAGCATGGGAGCACAGATTTAACATTTATTTTTTCTGCTGGGAGGACTGAACAGCTCTAAAGTAACCACAGGCTTCAGTTCTGTAACCTCACCCCTGACGTGGCCGTGCGAAGAGCAGGTACAGTTATGGTGTCTAAGGCATTTCATCTGCTGAAGCAGCAGCTTGGTCCAGAGTTTTCCACAGTTAGCCTAAGAATCTTGAGATGGTGTGTTTAGTTTGGGATTTTTTTGTGGTGTGGAAACCACCCCCCCACCCCCCCAAGTAATTGACTTGAGTGAAATAATTGGATAAAGTTCAACAGCCTTTGTTCTGTGGGAGGAGGGAATACATGAACATAAGGAACCTGCTCCACATGAAGATTCAGGACGTTTTGTTACAAAAAAAGGAAATAAAAATCCATTCAGCTACTCCGAAGGCACAAGCTCTATCAAAGCAAACCAGGTAGCATTCTTCTATGTTGTCATGACTAATGAACAGAAGAAACCTCAACAGTCTTCTCTCGCTCAAACAACCTGAAAAATTCCCACCCCACACCCAACAACACCACCAGATTGGGTACAAGTCTATAATTGCCTCTCTTCTTGCATCAACTGCCTGAACGGGCATTAGACAAATGCTGAACACCAACAATGGAGAAGAAAAGGCCAATGAATTAGGAAAATAACTACTCTCCATGTAAAAGTTTATTATTTTACAGTCAAAAAAAGTGCTGCTGGGCAAAGAAGGCAACGAGAGAGGACACAAAGGATGTCACACAATGTTCACCTCCAACACAGAAAAGCAGCAGTGTCTCCAAATTGTTTGACATGCCTCAGATCACAATTCATCATATGTACAGTTATAAAAGAAAGAAAAAGAATGGCATATTTAAGAGAATTATTTCCACATTAGATAGAAAGGAAATCCCTTTTGAGTTCAATAGCAAGCACATGTTTAATGACATCTAAATGAGATGTTAAAAACCCCTGTAATAAAGAAATGCAGGGATGACTTCTGAATGAGATGTTAAAAAAAACCCCCTGTAATAAAGAAATGCAGGGATATCACATTTACATACCCATCTGCACATTTTCATTTTTTTCCAAGTAAGAGGTTTTCTCTGCAGTATTTAACTACTCACTATCTATTTTACTCCAGTTGAGGTTATTTTTACTCCAGGGAACAGGTGGTGTGTCTGCTAGCTGAAGCCCACAGACACCTAAATGTCAAAAAAGCCAGTGAGCTATGACTTTAAGAACATGCTTACTTTCAAAAACATAGGAGTATTTTTCAGTAAGTTGGGACATCAATGTCCAGAAAAGAGCGCCTCAGAGTTATCTTTTTTAGAGGATGCAAACTAAAACTGAAAATACCTCAGGACCACTCTTAAGATAAGAAAAAAAACCAGAAGAACGGTAGCAGATGACAGAGACCAGGATGGAAGAAACCAGAAGTTCCCTCCCCTTTAGAAAAAGAGCCCAGCTTCTGCTGGGAGCAGATAGGGACATGCCAGCCAACACAGAGCTACAAATACTTGATAGTTGGGTAGCCAGCCATGGAAGTCCTGGAGGGAGGAACAAATGACCCAATCTCACTGGTACTCAGACCACCCAGCGTATCGCCACGGACAGGCTCTGCAGATCTGCAGCCAAGAGCAGGCTCCCAGGTCGTGGCCTCCCCTCTCTGTGAAGCACAGCCTCACCCCATCGCAGGGCACCAGCACAAAGCCCGCTGATGCACTGGCCGGGGGGGTGCTGCCTTTCTGCCTCCTACTCCTCCACATATGCAAAATAGCTTCGTTACTAGTAACTCCTGGCACCTGATCAGGATCTCACCCTGCTTTCTTGTACTTAAAAGATAGCTGACGTTTAATTAAAAGAAAGTGAAGTTTGCCCAAGAAGGGCAAATTATTTTATTGGAAATGTTTATGATTTTCCTCCTCTCTACTGCAGGAAGAGAACACTATCCCTTTGCATCCTTTGCTAGCATAAACCTAACAATTAGTATTTAACCTTGTAAATGTAAGCAGTAAAAAGATCTTGACATTCAGCCAACAGACTATTAAGATAACAAAATTAATTTCAACTGTCTGGAAAAAAAAAAAAAACACCAAACCAAAACCAACAACCAACCAGGTTCATTTCTCTAGGTAATTTTAATCTCATATTTAAGTATGAAAAGAGCAACAGATTTAGAAATAAGAAAAAAATATAATACCTCAATTCCAGATGAAAAACAAGGCAGAAAAAACTAAGTTTAACTTGTGCCTCTGGGAAAAAAAAGCAAATGCAAGAAAACTAGAAAAATTCTTAATACCTAAAGGACTTTACAGCAGCTACCAATAAAAGTGACATGCTTAGAGGAAGTTTAAACAAAAGATTGCAAACCAAAGACCAGGTTAACATTCATTTTATAACAGGAATCTAGAAATCATTTATAAAATTGAGACAAGATGTTTCCATAGAAACAAGCAACAACATAAGAAAAGCAACAGCACCGGATTCCCTTTAGTCAGCTTTTACAGCAGCTCAAGTTTAGAATCAACAGTTGCTGGAACAAACTCCGAAATACCAGGAGAGGCTTTGCGTTAAAGAGATGAAAAGGCTTTTCCAGATACTTTAACTTGTGTATGGGTGGAACAGAGAAGAATAAAGAAGAAAAAAGGCCTCCCTCGATTAGCAGATCCCATAATTTCGGGAGTAAACTCCCCACTAATACAGCACCAGATGAGAAAGTGTGAAAGCCGGGAACCTGGCACAGGAGGGTCCATGGGAGAGGAAACCTGCCTGCCCCCATGTCAAGATCTACTGCCTCTCTCCCTCACTTTAGGATGCTGTTTACACTCTTTCTTATGCTCCTGCTACTGTCCCTGTAACTTGATCCCATCCACGCTGCAATTTTAGATAGAGACTAGATCAAATGCAATATCTAATCCATCTTTTCATTACCCCTGCAACACTTAATTTCCACTGGATTTCATTTATCAGGGTCCCCCGCTAAAACTGGTCAGCTTGACTCAGGCAAAAAGGTTTGCAATCCCTGTACATTCAGCGAGTAAATGCACCAGCTTGCTGAAAAGCAACAGCTGTTACTTTTGCCTTTTAAAGAGAGGATATTTCTATTCACTTCTATCTCCAGAATAATTTTTTCTTTAAGAAAATGGGATCTTCCAGTCATTCAAATGGAGTATGTTATCCCATCTATAGTAGGTGCTACTGGTATGTTTGAAGGGTTGGGGTTTTTTTTCCTTCGAATGCTGTTAAGCCCCAGAAAACTTAGTTATGCTTTTTAGAAAGTTATTATCACCTATTATTTTATAGTTATGAACCTCTGCAACGGAGTTAAATTATTTGTAGAGCCTGAACAAATTTGGGATTAAGTACTCCTTGTCAGGTACGACTACTTTTGGAAACAAATTCCAACAACTGTGATCAGGAGAAACTGACAATTTCCAGATTATCTCAGTGTGGAATAAGTTAGAAATAGGTTTCCAGCCTTAGGCATTACAAATTCCACATATACAAGCATACTTTAAACATTCTTGGTCATTACTGACTTATGACTGAAATTATACCATTCTGAGCAACACAGCACACAACCACCCAACAGTCTAATGGAGATTTTACACAAGGGATATCACACGTCTGTTGATATTATTCTCTAGTTCTGTTTCTGCTCATCCTCCTCATTCTGGAGAAATACCAGTGATACTGTAAAGTTATTCAAAAAGTTCAGGACTTGAACTTAGTTAAGACACCCATACCTCCTCAACAAAATTCTCAATTCTCAAAGCCCTTTTGTAACAGCACCTCTAAATCTGAAGCCATCTATTAGAAGATTAAAATACTCCACTCACAGCCATAAAACACTGTTCAAAATAATAATAAAGCATCCCAAAGTCTTACAAACTCAGGTTAATGAAAAGGTGATCATCTCCGCTAATGTATGCACTCGCAAATACACGTTTCACATATTAACTCTGCACTTAAACATTTTCTAGAAGCCTTGGTTTTACACTTGAACAGCAGTGTGGATTCTGTGTATCCTAAACCAGCGTGAAGTAGCGATCCTGGCCTCAATGAAGCAACTGGGAATTGTCATTGCATTTAACTTTGATTACAAGGAACTAAACCCCTTTCCTGCCCAGACAGGGAACTGCCCACAGTTCTTAGTACAGAAGGCAACCACTGTGCCACAGCTGTCAGGAACTCCACCGTGACACACAGCTTGGCTTCAAAGTCCCTATGGATAGACAGGGTGCTGTGCATCCCAAAAATACCACCTCATGTCCTGCTGTAGGGCATGTGCAGGATGGAGGTGATGCAAATGCAGGACTTCTGCATCAACTTCTATTAATACACACGCTTTTCTACTCTTATTTAATAGTTTAATTTATAAGTGTTGATGAGATTTAGAGTACAGTAATGTGACAGTGGCTAACCTATTTTAGGAAGTGGGTTAGGGAAGGAGGCTTGAGGTCTTTAGCGATGTTGAAAATACAGGACAATTTATTTGTCTGACTAATAACTATCAACAGTTAGGAAAAAAATGTGACCCTGCAGAGCAAAGCAGCAACCTACTCCCAAGGATTGATGAGCAGCTGAATCTTTGGGTGCCTTCGCTTACTACTTCTGAACCCCAGCACTGCAATACAGGAGAGGTGGAAGAAACTATCCAGGTCCTGAAGTACTTTGAAGACTAAAGTAGGTGTAACTACTTTTGCATGCAAACCTACAAAGGATATAAATCAAATTATCATCCAGTTCAGCCTTCAAATCTAATCACAGAAGTAGGTAATTCTACAGTCTATTGCAATAATGAATTCCAAAGGCCATGTATAACATTCAGTTATATATCCTTCTATTCTTTCAAAAATGTACCTGCCAGTCATTTCATTAAGCCTGCCTGTGCTGACACAATAACAAGCTTCAATAAAAAATTAAAGCCAGAGGGTTTGGCACTAAATAGATTTATTTCCTACAGAATACTCTCTCTTGAAAAAATATTAAAGGGTGTACCCATTATTATTTAGGTCTCGCTTGTCAGGAAGGTATTCTTTTAGTGTTATGTTACAAAGTATGATCTTACACATACTGTGCGTATTTTTGCACAGTGGGGAAGTGGGAAAAACCAAATCACACCCACGTTTGCAGCCCCAGATCCTCACCTAAAAGTCCGTCTCAAAAAAAGGCCAAAGGATTTGCTCTCATGCAGGCTTTACTTTACAGCAGATGAGAGAAACAGGAATTTCTACCAACACCAACGCAGATTTTGACTCTTTTCTCCTGCATCGCATATATCACTCTAGTGGCGCACGCATTTATAGTTCAGGAGAGAACACGGAACAGGAAAACACGGGCTGAGGACCAGAGTCTGTGCTAGCAGTGCAAATACCCTCAGCAAACACAGCGACAGCGCTGGGCCTCCACGAGGGACTCCAATAAGGACCTAGCCTGGAAACAGAATCCCTGCCCGTTGGAACAGCGGAGGTCAGCAACAATTCCTCCGACAGAGCAAAAAGGGCAGGGGAAACTGATTTATTTTGAGAGAAAACTGAACACACTCACGAGAGCAAAAAAGGTACAGAGCTTATGACAAGGCTTGGGGACACAGGAGCCCCTCCAAATGAAGACACATGTTTGTTCTTCTCTCGAACAAGAGAATCTGGGGCTTTCTGTCAAAGTTTGCAGCAAGTGTAGGTACCACCAACTCCTTGTGTCTTCCGTACACATGAAGTAATACTACTCATTTATCCAATTATCATTATTTTTCCTGTTATTTTATCTAATATTTAAATTCCCTATGTATATTAAACAAAGGCAAGTGATATCCCTTATTTCCAAACCTAGTTTATTATTTGCCCTCATTATGCAGAAAAACTACTCCATGCTACGACAGTGAAACATATCCAACACATAGGAAGGATTTTCTCCTTCCTTGTGGCCTATTTAAAATTTGTGCTTTGCTATTCTGTTGTTACACCCTAACTTGTGAGAAAGGGCCAGGATCATTACCTGTGCCTGAGAAAAGTGGAAAGAAAGTTTGCCAGTCAAGTGCGGCTGTGGCAACCCAAGCAGCACCTTTACCAGTTTCATGTGAAAATGCATTTAGGCAACACTGGGAGTTCTTCAGGCTGCACCATCCCCTGAAACCACAACACACCCGTCGCTAAGAAGCAGCTGTAAATTGCAGGGAAAAGCTCCTTGGCGAGGAATTATAACTAGTTTGAGCACAGTAATACATGAGACGATCTGATGCAACTTTTTAACCTCTCTTTCCAGGGAGGACAGCAAACAGAGCCAGCAAGTACTCCTTACTTGCCTCCTGTGATATCCTGCAGGAGGGCTTATGGACGCAAGAAAGAACTGTGAGCCTTTCTTGGCGCATCTGTCCTTACCCTACATTCGGGCATGTACTCTCCTGTGCCCCATTTTTCTAGAGAAAGGGGCAAGAAGATGCCCTGACTTACGTAAATGTGACTAAGTGAATTCTCAAGTACCAGAATCTTTCAGAGTGGCCCGCTTCTAGATGTAATGTCAAGCAAATACTACCAGACACTTTCCAATATTAACCTATTTCAGCCGTGACATGGCTCACTTACAGTTAAGTGCAGAGCATCTTATAAGAATTTTCAACAAAAATGATGAACGAAATCAAAACTATCCGGAAATTACTTCGGGATATGCTCCCGCAGCTCTGTTTGCCCCTGTGCAATCATCAACGCTAGTGCATTTCAGAGCAGATCATTGCATTCAACTACTGTGTATGAAAAAGGTTGTGGGTTTTTTTCCCCTTAAATGAAACATCAATAAAGGTGCATTAAGAGCACTACCTTTGTCTAAACACCGGGACGATGCTGTCTGGAAAACAAAAGAGTGCCTGGAAAGGCAGTTCACAGCTAACAATAGGGAAACGGCTCCTTTGATTCCCTAAGCGAAAAGCCCAATTCCATGCCATAAAAATACAAATCCTGAAGCAGACAAAAAACAGAGTTTTTTTTTTCTTCCAATTACAGTATATTACGTTTCCTATGTAATACAGACTAAAAGCTTAAAATACTCAAGTCAACGAACACAAGAGCTGCACTACCGGGGAATTCCGGGGATGGCAAGAACACCCCGGTTATTTCCAGCGAGATACATGTGGATGCCGAGCCGGGACTACCCTTGTACACCTCCTCCCATTTTCTTCCAGCGGGACTAAGCGTCCCGGAGGGAAGAACGAGGCTCAGGCGGGCCCACTGGCGGGATACTCCAGCACCACGCGTGGGCAGCCCCACGCAGGTTGCATAAGCCCCGCCGCAATGGAGCGTTACCGGGGAGCGGCTCACACGGGTGGGCTGCACCGGGAATGCCACGGGAGAGGAATCAAAAGGCGTCTCCGCTTTTCTGTTGTTGCCCGATGGCGGGGCAGCCCCGGAGCCGCGGCCCGCCCTCCCAGACCCCTCACCGGCGGGCACCCACCTGCTCCTCCGGGCGCCGCCGGTGCCGGGCGGCCGCCGCTTCCCGCTCGCATTCCCCGAGCGGCGGTGGCGGCGGTGGTGGGAGCTGCGCCGCCGAGCCCATGGCTGCTCCGCGCCGAGCGGGACCGAGCGCACCNCGGAGGGAGGGCGGTGCCGCGGGAGCGGGGGGCGGCCCTTGGCAGCGTTGCCCCGGGGCGGGGATGGGGGCCCCGGGGCGGGGGACCTCCCGCTGCCGACTCCCGCCTTGGGCCAGGCAGCCGCCTGCCGCTCCTTAAAGCAAAAAAATAAAGCACCCCAAGCACACCCGATTTCTAAAGCTTTTGTTAAAAGCAGGAAGTGACAGGTGTTAATAAGGCTTTAATTTTAGCACCACTCCTCGTTGGTGTGTCCCTGGGGAGGAACGGGTGCCTCTTGGCAAGTGCCAGATGTGGCATTTGCTGTTCCTTCCTCGGGAAAGGGGAAACACTGGCCTCGCTCTTCCGAAGCTGTTTGGATCGGGTCTTCTGTTCTTTAAGAGGAACTAACACACACCAGGAAGAAGGAAATGCAACAGCAGACCCCGAAGATAAGACTTGGTGCATGGACAATGCCAGGGGAGGTTTAGATTGGATTTTAGGAAAAAAAATTCTTCACTGAAAGGGTGGTCAAAAATTGGAACAGGCTGCCAAGGTGAAATCACCGTCCCTGGAGGTATTAAAAGATGTAGACGTGGCAACTGGGGACACGGTTTAGTGGTGAACTTGGCAGTGCCGGGTTAACAGACTCAGTGGTCTTAAAGGTCTTTTCCAAGGCATTCTCTGACTCTGTGTTTATGAAGTGCCACTGCACAGGGTTGTGCCTGGCTCCTGCTTTGAGCACCACTGACCCTCACTCCTGCCAACCCTGCTCGCCTTATCCATTCTGTCCACCCCAGCACAGGAAGGACAGACCCTGAAAGTGAAGCTGGATTTCAATGTGTGGCATTTCCAAGCTGTGGTGTGACCACTGTTGTCATCTCTATGCATCTTTTCTCCTCATCCAGTTCGTGTGTTACTGGTGGCAGGTCTGCTTGGCTCAGTTTTCTTTCCATAAGCAATTAGTGGAAGTGCTGACAAGTTGTGTAACAGTAGGATTCAGTGGAAATCAGACATTCAGATTAATATTATATGGCTTTCTGGTGGCTGGGTGTGGATCCCACTGTCATTTAGAGAAAATTCTACCTGCTGTTTGCTTTTCCTGTCATTATTGTCGAGCATCAAACAGCAGTAGCCATAGCACACCTAAAACTGTCACAAAGAACCACTCAGTGCACTGAGGCATAGTCACACCTTCAGGCTGCAAGCCAGTGTTCTTCCTAAGTGGGGAGCAATACACAAGCCACTGCACTTGCCCAGCCCCTCGGTTTGGCTGCAGGGGCTGAAGGCCAACAGAGGAACAGCTGGGACTGGGCACTGGGGAAGGGGCCACTGCTCTGCCCACCCTGCTCTGTGTGCCTGTGGCTCCTCATCCTGATGGAACAACTGGCCCAATCTGCTCCCCAAAGTGCAGGGGGGCCAAAAGCAGTTTGCCTTGAAGACCTGATTAACTGCTTGCCCAGAGTTCTCATCCATGACCCGTTTGTTTGTTAGTATTTTTTCTGAGGAACAGGGAGAGGCTTGAAGAAATATTACACTGTTTTGACAGTGACCATAAACTACTGCAGTCCTGCTGGCATGCAAAATTACTGGACACAAGAAAAAAATCCTATGGACTTCACCACCAAGCGCTGTGGTGATATATCTCTGTGCACAATATGACTGCTCAGCAGCAGTGTAGTAAAACATCCCTGAAGTTCTCTGCTCTGTGGGCGATTTGTGAAGAAATGGAGTGTCGCACATAGTACTGACATTCTGTAAAAGCCCTCTGGAAAAAAGTCTTAGTTAAGGCATAGATTGTGTGTCTCTTTCAGTGAGCTTTTTAGTACACTTAAATCCATAAACCTTTGCTGGTTTGTGGATCACAAAAACATGCACTAGAAATTTTTTAGAAGAAGTTTATGCTGAGGCCACCCCTGTTCTTTGCAGCACAGCTTCTGACCCCACTGCCTCGTGGGGACCAGTAACCACTCTGCCAGAAGTAGTAAAATGTGTGTTGGCTGGCTTGGTGCTACTTTTTCTTCTTTACTTATCTGCAGTCCCACTGGTTTGATGTTATCTCTCTGTAGGCAGAGATTCTTCCATTAATTCTGCAGTGAAGGAAAGTTTATCATATTTCTTAGAAAGCCACACTCCTTCCGACTGCAGCTGGCAGCCTTTGACTGCTTCTTCACATTGAGCAACTCAGTGCACTGGAACTGCCTCTGGCTCCCTGGCACTCTCCATTTGTGAAAGCACCTCTGGGGTAACAGATCCAGTGCTCAGGGAAAGAATAGGGACTCAAAAGCCCTCAGTGAGATCTCTTAGGATGCATTCACCATTGCAATCTGTGCAACTTCGCTAACCTCAAAGAAAGCTGTTTCCCTCCATAGCAAAAACTCACGTGGCAACCTTAAACTCTTCTTATGGTGAACTTTCCAAGGCTTCATGTGCTCTGTGCACTGGTGCCTGGGTCTGTGAACATAGCTGAGCTGCTGCAAACTGCTCTGTTTCTCTTTTGGCTTACTGAAATTTGGAGTTTTTCCTGACATTTGCAAGTGTGTGGTAGCTTCATAAGGACGTAATCGCAAGAACAAGCTGAATGATTTGTCACCAAAGGAGATCCCAACAACTTAGCAACTTTCCTTTCAAGATCACTGTCTGAGGGAAGTTTCCCACCCCCCAAAGCCCTCTGGACATGGCTGACCTTCTGATGGTGCCTCTTCCCAATAGCAATACTTTCACAAAATGCAAGGAGAAGTCCTAGTGTAATTTAAGTGATAGGCAAAAAGAGCAATGTCAAAAACAAAAAAAAAAAGGCAAAAAAAGAGCAGAGATGCATGGTAAAAAAAAAGCATAGATGCATGGTAAAAGGCAGATTCTGCAAAGTAATTGCTTTGCATGGGGCAGCTTGTAGTTGATTTGTAAACGTGGACAGACAAAATACCTCCCAAGGAATAAAGAGAGCTCACCTTGCACAACTCTGTTATTTGGGGTCACTAAGGAGAGTCAGAACCTCATGCTAAAAATGTGTAATTAAAGGGGTTTTGTGAAAAACAGGTGCTTGCAGCTGGAGGAAGACTAAATGCTGCAGCTTTCACAGCCGGGACAGGCTGAGCCCACTGGCCTTGCTGAAACACAGGTCTAGGCTGCAAAACACAGACACAGCTGGAACGAGTGGGATTAAACTCCCTCTGTTTGGCTCTAACCAGAGCCAATAGTAGGTGGGAGAGAGTAACAGATGCTGCAGTGATACTTCTTGAGAGTATTCTCGTGGCTTCCGGCAGTCTGAGGTTCAAAGACTTCCTGGTCCCGGGTGCAGAGTTGGATAATGAGAACAGTATTTTAAAGGCAGCAGAGGAAAGCATGCTACCAACAGGGATCACATGCAGCTGAGTCACACAGAGTGCTTATACTGGTCTTGTTGCTCAGGGAAATGTATCCCATTCATCCTGCACTTTTATTTTCATGCCCCTGGCATTCACTGATGTCTCCTTTGGCTACTGTCATGGCTAGGGCAGTGAGCCCCCTCTCTAGGGACATCAGCTGCTCCTGCCCCCAGGACTTGCCCATCCCAGCTACCTGCCTTAGGGCATAAAGGCAAAGCTGAAGCCTGCCAGAGTGCAGGCTGTGGTTTGATGATACGACAAAACCAGGTTTTGGCCATTTAATTCCAGGTCGGAAAGGACATTGCCATGTAGCACACAGACACCTTCCTGGTTCAAACTGGTCAAACATTTTTGATGGATTAGCACCGTGTATAAAGGTCTTACATGAGAGCAGGTGCTGTATCGCCTCTCTCCCGCCTGGCAGAAAGCTGGCATGAACACTCACCATCAGCCTAAAATCAGGAACCATAAACTAGCCAATTCAACAGATACACAGCTGTGTGCTGGCCTCTGCTCCAGACCAAGCCTTTGGAGTTACTCCTAACACAAAACTCATCCTTGTGGACACTCAGAAGGAACAGGAATTAAATACAGTGTATGTCCAGAGTCTTCACCTGCTTGCTACCTGCCACTTCCTATCAGTGGCAACTCAGGTAACTTCCTTTAATAAGTATGTGGTTAAGAACTTCAGAAAAAAAAAAAAACACCAAAAAAAACCCCAACCCAAACCCCAAACTTCTTTTCCCTCTTTATATGCATCCAACAGATGTAACTTCGGTATGAGATTCACTCAGATTGCTGACTGCACAGTTTAATCCAAATCTTTTCAATCTCCAGAGTTCATCTAAATATTAAAAGGATTGGAAAAAACAGAGGTTCTTTAAACCTCTGTTAATAGAAACTTTTGTCGTAACTGGTAAAAGGTCAATGTGGTTTTATACAGTATAATGGATTTACTGATGAATGGAACATTTCGAACTCTCTGATGGGTTTTATCTACTTTACATTCCAGATGTTAATATAAGTAAATTCTCTAAACTCTCAGACAATTTGTCCAGTATGACCGTGCAGCTTATGATGGTCATTGCATCTCTTACATGGATTTTTGAAGTAAAGCTGTTAAATTCTGTAATTTCCGTAGATCCTTCAAGCATATTAAGAAATACAAGAAAGGGCTTTTCCAGCACCAGATACAAAGTGAACTGGAAGAAATTGGAATTCAAAACATGAAAATATATTAAAGGATACTGAATAAAAATGAAATGAAACAATTAATTTCGTTCCTTTTTCTTCCATGTATAATGACAAAAGGACACTGAAGATCACCTCACATTAGCAATATCTATTCTCCAGCAGTTGATATGTATCATGCAATCTCATTTAAGGGTCAAAGCAAAATATACATGGGCTCATACACATGGGCTCAGAAAGGGAGAGGCGAAACAGTAATGGAGAAGTTCTATTACAAAAGGTCACCTGGAGCACTCCTAGGCATTGCAGGGTGGTTTTCTGTAGTACCTTTTCTAATGCATTTGCCAGTGTAATTTTTTTTTAAATGTTTCAAGTAAATTCTGCCATTTCTCTTGGATATTATTTCACAGTATAAAAAATCTGACAAAAGGCTCTTTCCTGGCTATCAAGTCTAAAAATACCCTTTTTATTTCATTCTATTTTTAGGTTAGGTTAATTTATCATCCTTGATGAGAGGCTGATTTTCTGCATAGTCTGCTTGAATGATCAATATGTACCTCCACTCTAGTAGAGTTAGTAGGCTTTCAAAACAGAACCTTAAATTTGCTTACTTCAATTGCTCTGATCATTCGTAATTTATTACCTTTCTTCCTGCCTACCACCTCAGAAGTGAGTTTTGATTTTTTTATCTTGCCATGAGCCTTTTATAAGTATTTACTCCACTGCAGTATAAGCTCAGAGCAGGCAAAAAATGTTTAGAAAGTGTATAGATGGTCCAAATTCACAGCCAGGTATTTATTTATTTATTACTTCAGGACATGGGAAGTATGAGTCCAGTTTGCTGCTTGCTGCCAGTCACAAAGCTCTTGTGCTTCCAGCAGTTTTCCACAGTAATAGAGCCCTTTTTTTTTGCAGTCCTTTTTGCTGTGTTCCGTAGCAATAAGACTGTTCTCTCAGTTCAGCTGTAAGTTGAAATAAATCTGATAGGGTACTAATATGATGCTTTATCTTTACAGTGCCACCACACCTGTTTCACAGGTCCCTCCCTGCCTCTCCCTTCCTCATGCATCCTGGTGTCCCATTGCCCTCCCACAGCTGCAGGTACGTGGAGAACCCTGCTGTGGGCCTGGAGAGAAACATATTGGCCAAGTATGACAAAGAGCTTGTGATCAGTCCTAGCCCAATCCCACAGACAGTTTTGTTGCCACTATGCCAAGATGGAGCTTTGAGTCATAGGAACAGAAACAAATGGCTCGAGGCATGAGAAAGAGAAGGGAGAGGAAAACTCCTTAATAAGGCACTGGTGCTGAGCACTCCACACCGTGAATCTATGACCTCATCCCCAACATTTAATTATGCTTGCTCTCCTCCACTGTGAAGCTCTTTGTGTTTACATGAAAAAAAAAGCCATTTTTTTGGTTTTGTTTTTGTTTCGAGGACAAGGATATTCAGCCAATGGGCTTATAATGCAAAATTTGTTAGGCTAAAATAAACCGTAAGCTTTCCTTAATGTGCTGTCATTTGTCCAAGTGCAAGTAAGGACAGGCCAGATAATAGGCTGCTGTTTGGGGGGTTTGTGTGTGCATGTGTGTTAAATCTCATGGGGACAAATGAATTATGGTTTTAAACAATTCTGAGCATATAAAACTAAACTACGGAAAGAACCAAGGGGATATGTGCCAGCAGAAGGAGCCTTTTGGTTAAAACTGGGAAAGATCACATTAATTCCCAATTAAAATCCTGAGCACCCAGGCAACCAAAAGTGATTGTGCTAGCATGATTTTCTCAAAGAAAAATCAATGCATATGTATGTGCATGATAAGGAAGAGGGATGGCCTTACTCAAAGTGCTTCACTGAGAAGGCTCTCTGGCCCCCCAGAGTGGGCAGATAAACATCAGGAGAAAGACTGAAAGAATCCCCATACAATTAATTTTTTGTTTTTAACCAAGCGATAGAGACAGTATCTTATTTTCTGACCACAGTGGCCTGTGAGAAAGCTCCATGTGTGTGTGCATGTGTGCAAGACTCAATCTCGGTATCTGGGTCTGAGGAGTCAGGGCTATGCTTGGTGGGGACTTGAGTTCACATGGGCCCAGTTTTATTTTCTGTAATTAATTTAATGTAACTACGAATCTGACAAGGTTCAATAAAGGGAGTTATTAAAGATTGAGAAAGGCCTAAGTGATATGGTTTAAACTTGATTTTCTTTTTTTTTTAAACCTGGTTATTTGAAGCTCTCACACATTCTTGTGCTTCAGGGAAGGGAGTAATAAATTAGGATTTTAATCTTGGACTAATTTAAGGCTTTCCATAAAATTATGTGAATAATTCACAATGGATAATTAATTTGATTAATTTTACCTCTCTTCTTTGCTAGTTGTCCCCAAGCAGAGCAGGTTTTCCTCGAACACGTTTGTTATTAAAATTTATTTGCGAAGTCTTTCCTCTCAGTAAAGTTCTGGGTCTGCAGTTAATTCATGACTAGATCTCTGTGAGTACCCGGCAGTCATCCGGTGAGACCGGAAGGTAGAGCTGGATACATTTTCCTGGCTGAGGTCCCCTGTTTACTGAATACCTGGTCCCTCAACTGGGGATCCACTCGAAGTGCTCCGGGGGTCTCTTCTGACTTGTGTGACCACCAGATGAGATGAGGAAAAAGGTGAAGTGGTAAGTACCACATCTGGTCACACTGAAGATGTAGCTAAGTGAACTGCACCACTGACTGTTTGGACAAAATGTCCACTAGGAAAGGTAAAGACTGAACCCATTGTCTGTTTCCGGGGTATTTGCCAAAATATTTGCCTTGCTTAACATTGCCATATCCTTGAAGAGAGGATGCAAGAATCATGAACTTAGTCAAAGAATGTTTAGGCATCTGAGGTTGCAAATAACGCAGCATCAGGCTTTTAAAAAGTGCCCTGAGATGTTTGTGAAAGTTCCAGGGAGTGCCTACTTGTACCTTTGGGCACAAAAATAACCTTTGAATATGATTAAAATTAATATGAACCATCATCCTTTAAAATTTTTCTGCTTTTTTTTTTCGAGCCCTAACTACCTACATTTCACTATGACTGAACCAGGCCCTTCCTAAGGCCCAAATTATAACACTTAGTTCTTGGACAAGAAGAAATGATTACAGATCAAGTCTTTAATAATTCAAACAACAGAGAGTAATAAAATCTGGTATTTCTCAATTGAATTGGAAAAACAACACAAAGCAATGCAACAGAGACCTGCTGTGATGACAGGCTATACTTCAACTAAATGGCAAGACTTAATTACACTGCCCCAGCCTGGGTTCAGAGTAAACTAAAGACTACTATATGATTAACTCCTCTGTGCTTTAGTAGGAGAAAGGGAGATTGCAAATGGAAACATCTGGCACCTCTCAGAACTTAATTAAAGAAACGCAAAGAAGCTACTATTACTATTAGGATTCCTCCTTGGGGCAACAAAAGACAAACATAGTAAGTGAGAAAGAAGAAACACTGAATTATGAAGGAACCCTCCCTGAACAAATCTTGAGTAACTGAGTTTTTCATGGCTGTCAAGCCTCCTGTTCCTTATCTCCTGAGCAAATCGGCCTAAATATTATATACTAAGATACTGAGAATACTGAATGAGTTCTGCTTTGAAATTACTAATATTTCTTAAACTTTGTTTTTCCTTTCACATCAGTGTTGGAGACTGAGTGAAAAATATTATTACGAACCTCCGCTAAGGCAGCAGCTGTTAAGTCTTTGAAGCTGCTCAGGGATCATGATTCGGCTTCAGTGAAGGTTGTACTTAGACTCAATGCCTAGTTGACTTATTGCCTAATTATGGAGAGCTGGTGTACTTAATAAAAAACCTAACTGAAGTACTTAGCTTTTAAAATACCCTACAACTTTTTCCCTTATCAGATTAGTTTTGTGCTTCATGTTCAGGGAGACATCCAAACAGAAAAGAGGAAATTTATTGTTCTCAAAGAAGTGTAAGTCTGTTCCAGTGCTGCATGACTGTTAAAATAAAAAGGAAAGAAAATGGCCAATTCCAAAGGAAAAGACAATGGAAAAGGAAAGTTACTGAAAAGCTTTTCTAAAAGTTGTTTCATGTTCTTGTTTGTTCTTGTTTGTTCTTGTTTGTGTCCTCATTCCTCCCTTTTTAATTACTAAAACTGCAAGTCTACAACTTTTAAAAAATATCAGAACAACATAATAGTACTGGAGTAAAGCTATTTTATTTATTTTCAATGGGGTTTTCACTCTGGACAGTTGTCCTGGAACATTCATAATAGGATAGCTTAATCCAGTCCAATCTCATGGAGACCAGCCCGTCAGACCAGCTCTGCTCATCTAACAGATGCTAAAATAGCCATTCAATTTAGACAAACTCAGGGCAGTGATTTTAAGAGATGCTCATTGAATTAAGACACTTAGTCAAAAAAGAGGCAAGCTGTTGAACCCATGCCTGTTTTGAATACAAAGTTTTGTTTAAAGTATTTGATGACCTTCCTGGACAAATTTAGCATCCTGTAGCCTTTCCTCCTAAGCACAGTTCCAATATCACCCAAAAGCCAGCTGCTAGGCTGAAATGTGCTGCTGGTGCTCCATGTTGCTGCAGCAATAGCAGTCAGGGGGTGGTAGGAAACAGCACTTTGAGGCTTCAAGGAAATGTTTGGTGTGTGCCTGTTAGAGAGGAGAACTGGCACTAAAAGCTACATATGTCACACAAGGCTGACGTGGCATTGCCTTTGACACTGCAAATGATCATTTGAAAAGTGCTGCTTTACCTGCAATGCTACGCCTGGAACCTCAGCCTCAACTCACTGACTGTAGAAATTGCCAGTCAGTTTCATCACTGTCATATAAGCAAGGGTATGGTCAAGCAAAAGAGTAATGAGAACTTGTGTTGCTCCAAAGCAGCAAAGCCTGATTGTATAAAGCAAAAGTTCCTATATTTTGTAGAGAGAGATTGTCCAAAATTTTAAGAAACAGTTATGCTGAACTGTTCCTAAGCATATTATTTATTAAAGCTTCTGATCTTTAACATTTGGAAATGCATTTTCTGTGGAATTAAACTAAAACCCACTCAAATTCAAATATTTGTGCAATTCAATGCCTTTCCTACTTATTTTCTTTGAGTTTCTTTTCAAGTTATATGGTTGTTAGTTTTTCAATTAGAATTCCCCATCCTTCCTGTCTGATTGGCTTTTTATTCTTTTTATGCCATATGAGAGATTTTATAACTTTATGAACTTTATGGAGAGGCACTTCTGCAAACCACAGTATAAAATTATGAGGTTGTGTGCTAAGAAGCTGCATGAATTTTAGACTATGATCGTCATGGTTTTATGCAATTGTTTAGTAATGGCTATGGCATATGTGTGAGTCTATGAAACCACTGAATTCTTTAAAATATCGATCGAATAGTGCTTATCACTACAAGAAACCCTTTACTGATTAAGGCAGACAAAAATATAGACATTATGAAACTTACTGGTGTATTGTGCTTACAAATGCACGCCTCTAGTCTTGCAAAAAACGTATGTAAGCTTAAATTTTTCTTTTAGTCCTTGCCTTGTCATGGAAAATACATTGTCATTTGCAGCTTCAGGACTGGAGTTGGAACCAAGTGAGCTCTTTTCTGTGAGGGGAGGTCTGAAAGAGGAATATATGTGCCTGGAGATGTATATCAAGAAAATTGGTCTATGATTCCTTAGTATTGTGGTTCCTCTTTGATCCTGGGTCAAGTGTTTGGCACTGAGTGGCATTAGGAGGAGTCTCAAAACGTGAAGAGGACTGCCTGCTTCTCATCACCTTAAAAAGTTTCTGTATGTCCATGTCAGCCTCATCCTCATTCTCTTGCCACCTCTCCCTCATTTCTCAGTAGGAGCACATTCTCATCTCTGGTGGGTTTTTTTTGCTTTCCTCTTTGGAGAAACAATCATAAACCTTTCAACTATTTAATTTCTTTTCTTTTTCGTGGTTCAGAGACTGGCATTTTGCAGTTAATCAGATCCCTGTTCAGGAACCAAGTTTTTTATCATATCAGAAATACAGGCTGAAAAATGGAAAAAAAAAAAGAAAAAAATAAAGAAAAAAAAAAGAAAAAAAAAAAGAAAAAAAGCGACTGGCATATATTTGGTTACCATGGCAGCGATGATAGAGTATAGTCTTATTCTCAATTTTAGAGTACTGTTCCTGGAGTACTTTTTGGAATTTATTTGGTAAAGGTAAGAAATTTTCCCCTCTAAGTCCTTTTGTAAAGCCTTCTAATACTAATTCTGGGATGAGGGAGAAGTAGAAGTACAGTGGAACTAGCAGGAAGAGAGGTATGAAGGGAGACAGAGATGACAGCAAAGAGAAGATTAGAAATTGTTCCTTTGTGGAAAGATTTGACCTCAGAAGAAGTTCCTCTGAGATGTATAATCTGTGCAGAGGCCCTCAAACACTTTAGTTGTGGCTGGATAATTAGAATAATCCAACTACATTGTGAGGTTCCAAGGCATAGCAGATAGAGCAAATTTTAAGAGAAGTAGCCTAACTCTGTGGGCAAGGCAAGAGTGCCAGTTTTCATTATGGTATTTGTAATGGTGTATTAGCTCAGCTAAAACTCATCATGAGAACCCTAGCAAAATGTTTCGGATCAGAAATAGCAACAGCATGATTCCAGGATGCTGTTATGTTTCTGGGAATTGCTTATTACTGGACCTGCTTGTTTCTATGACTGCAAACTAATTGAACCTATTGTTGCCAGTTCAGTGTCTGCTTCCAGTGATGGTACGGGGGTCGGGTGGATTCCTACTGCATGGTGTAGATCAGCACACAATTGCACTTCCTAGAACAGCCGATTTAAGCAAAATCCCCGAAAGGAGTTTTCCTTAACAGAAAGAAATGAGACTTTTAAGTGAGTTTTGTGCATTGACAGGATGAAGCCTTTTGTTGTTTACAAGAAAGAGAGCTAGGTATCTCATTTACTGTTTCCTTGTAAGTGCTCTTACAATCATTACTCGTCCTTTTTCCAGTTCACTCACAAGCTTTTCAGCAGAACAAAAGCAGACAGGGTTCAGGAAATGTTCAATAGCTGTACACGTATTGCACTAAGGAGACAGAAAGTTCCCTTATTTTAACAAGAAGTAATGTATACTGAGGTGCTTTCTTCAGGAAAGTAAATGGACTAGCAAAATGCAAATGGTTCTAAATCACTCTTGATGGAAAATGAACAGAAAAATATAGCCAAAATGTGGACTGGCTGGTCAGGAAATGAAAGCTCTTATTTTAGTTCTATATCATCAACACGATATTCCTAGATTGCCAACTGAAACAGTGTCAGCGATCTGTCCTAGCACAAAGGCTTTGGCAGCTCTTGTCTGTGATCTCACTGTGTTGCTTCTGGGAAAGTCATTACTGTCAGAGAGCTGCTATGGAAAGCAAGGGAAGAACTGAGAGGGTCTTGAGGTAAGATCTGAAGTTGTCTGTCCAGGATTGTATTGGCTGGGAGTACTGCTGGGCATTGGCTGCTGACACATGAGGTGGATTTATTTCACTGGAGAAAGAGTTTCAGCTTCCATCAGTATATGGCATGTCACTTACAGCTGACATTTACCTAGACATACTCATATTAATCAACCACAGAATAGCATAAAACATTTTTTAAAAGCATTCAACTACACTTGTTGTACAGATGACTGGCAAAAGAACAGTTTTGAAACTCCAACTGTGTTGCCCCCACCACAAATAGTTTTTTTCCTCATTTACACCATACAAATGTCTTTAAATTATACCAATTCTGCAGCCTAACTCTCAGCTGGTATGGTGGAAAAGGTGTGTCAAGCAATGTGTGTGTTGGATTAAAACAGCGTGAAAAGAAAGGTTTGTGAATTCTATGCTTGGGTGTTTTACTTCAGTGCAGGAAGCTCTTGCAAGATGAATTGTTCTGCTAGTTTGGCTTATTCATTGTCTAAAACTGAGTTTGTGCCACTCAGTGGCTGTCAACTTTTCCATTTCCCTTCTCTGTTGAATTAGATATAAATCATTCACCATCACTCATGTAGCTCGTCTAACAAACAGAGACAAGAAAAAAAGTCTGTCCTGCAACACTGCAAAGAGATTCTGTTTCCCTAATACTTCCACTTCTTTGAGGCCAGGTCACTTTCCTTTTAAGTCAATGACAGAATTCCATTCCCTTAGTTAAGGTCAAAATGACCTCCCTGGAAGAGATCTGGGTAGATTACATTTCCACAAACAGAGAGATCCTTGCTCAATAATACCTTTCAACTCATATAATCATTACCTGAAGTTTATTTTTGCCTTCATGTCATTTTTAAACGTAGCAGCCCGATGCCCAAGTGCCACCTTGTGGACAAAATAACTTTTTTTCTGTCCTCATCTAACGTGGTGTACTAAAATTTCTCTTCCAGCAAGACCTGAGTTACAGAAGCCTCTAGGGAAGAGACCTAAATCAAGCAATTATTTTAAAATTTATCTCTATATATCTAGCTGTACATATAGATCTAGCTGTACATATAGATACGTTGGCTTAAAAAACCACTAAAACCAGACAGAGTCAATGTGCACATCCATTGCTTCTTGCCCCTGTTAACTCCTGCCCTCACGAAGAGGGCTGACAGTTGTAGCAGGAGCAGCTTCTGTGGCAGGCACACAGAATGCCAAGCATTGAAAGCCATGTAGTGCAAGCAGCTGGAGACTCATTCACCTGAGGAGGAATCCTTTCCTCCAGCTAGCTGTTGTCACTGCCAGCTGCAGAAGTAATTTTTACTACTGTTGTTTTCCTCTAAGCTTCTGCAACAGCCTGATTTTTTGCTAAGTCATATATTCTTGCTAGGATCCATGGCATGGAGTTAGGAGGAAATGGGAAAACGTGGGACTCCTGAAGGATTTACTTGTTCAAGCCCAATAATGCTAATGGGCTTTTCTGGGTGAACTTAGCCAGGCACAGGAATTGCAGCAATGAATGGGAAATAGATGCCTGATGAGGGCTCAAGGTATGTGAATCTGTTCAACAGAGCAAAATAAACTACCCACTGCCAAGCCCAGGAATGTTTGGGCCACAAGAGCTTTCCAGGAAGATGCAAGAAACTCTTCATAGGACATTTTTGATATAATCTACCTGAAGTATGTTTTTTTCTAATGATGACAACTGATAGATATCTCATATATCACAGCTGAAGTCTTTCACTACAGCCCATTTTTAAAATAATTCTATGTCAAACTGTAACTATGTTAAAATGGAGATCGTGTTCACAGTAAGACTGTGCTCAATCACTGGTCGTGCTCAACGTGAATATTAGTGTCCTTGAACGTGGGAATTTCCCTGCTCTTCACTGTATTTGGCAATACTGTTATTGTGTGGACATATAAGATACATAATATGGTTTCTAAAAATGGATGAAAATAATATTATAACATATACAACTACTATGTACATATCCATATATAAAACGTAGTGGAGTTTCACTGTGACTCATTTAGACCTTGGCCACTAGGCGGTAGTATAAGATTAAGTCATGTAACAATATCTGGTAGTTTTGTTTTCGTTTTGCAGCAAACTTCAAAACACATGCCAGCATCATAGGAAATACTGTAAAACACTCCTCTCTTTCTTTATCAAATCAGCAAGACATGGAACTAAAATGTGGCTCACGGGATTCACTTAACTATGGATCAAGTGCAGTATTTGAAGCTGATGAACTGCAAGGACGACAGGTATACTCCCCTGCCTCGTATTTTCCCTCACCTTATCAGTTTGTGATTAATAAGGTTCACTAAATGCAGTTTAGTCATTGAGGAATCTTATTGAGAAAAAAAACCTACGATATAATCAAATTCTTCACACTGTGCCATGAATCTCACACTGGAGCTGAATTAGGTGAGCTATTTATAGGAGAAGTTCCTTTTCAGAGAATCACAGAACGGCTGACGTTGAAAGACACCTCTGGACGTCATCTATTCCCTGCCTGGTCAAGCAGAGCCATGTCTAGTTTGGTTCGGAGTATCTCCAAGGACGGAGACTCCACAACACCTCTGGGCAACTTGTGCCATTTTTTGACAACCTCTGAGTGAAAAGAAACTTCCTTGTGCTCAGATTTTGTGTTTTTTAATCTGTGCCTATTGCATCTTGTTTTGTCAGTAGGCACGACTGAAGAGAGCCTGGCTCCCTCTTTATTCCCTCTCATTAGGTGTTAATATAGATTGAAACAATTTAATTTCATTTTTGCTAGTGTTTCAGATGAATATGGAAATTTCAGTCTGGGTCTAACATGACATTAATTTTAGAGCTTTAGAACATTAAAAAGGAAGATTCCATGACTACAGGGTACAATACTGAGTGCCTTTTGGGAAGCTACCAGCTGTAATAAAATAAGTCATCCTGGTTTACTGCATCTGCTGTGTTTGACCTCAGCAGCTCATGTGATAATGTGGTTGGTTGAATGCCTTCACTGACTGCTAAAAAGGGTATGCCAAAATGAATTTGAGTAAGTGACAAAAAGAATAGGTATGCAGCATTTTGGCTGCTTTTCACACAAATGAAACAATCCCATCTTTCTGCGATACCACCTGGGAGCCCTGAGTTAATGTTTTTTTGAGATCCTCATCTAATGTTCTTTTGTTGTATCAGGTACATTTAGGTCCTTCTAAAATACCTGGGGCTATTGTTTATTGTAGGACTGTACTGCAGTCTCTCTCTTAGATTTATTTTTTAATGATGGGAGAAGGCAAGGAGAAAATCAGGAAGCAAGCCGTCTTTTAGATTTTCATAATTTAAAACTATTTTCTCTGTGAGAAGAGGAATGCAGTACATTATTAGGAAGACTAAAAAGCTTTCCTTAATTTATCCTTATTTTGCTAAGAAAAGACTAGATTTCCCTTGCAGTATATTTTAATTTTTTTTAATGGTTGCCAGTATCCTTATTAATGTACATTTTGTACAGTGCTGTGTGGATCCAGAGTACTGTAAAATGAATTTTAGACAAAGACTGGAATAAGCCATAAAGTCCAAAGTGAAACAGTAAGGTGTTTTTATCTCAGGGTTTGTTTTTAGCCTGCTACACAGAGAGGAGCCAAAAGCTACATGAGATTGTGGGCTCACCCTTTTTGAAGAATAAATTCTATAACTATTCTCATTTAGCTGGAGTTCTGCCCTTTAAATACAAACAAATCCGTGAAAGTTGATGGTCTTTAATTCTGTAGTCAGTATATTGGTATGCATAACCTAGTGAGCATAAAAACTGTAATTATACTCCAACTAAACCTATCTCAGTCTTACAAAACCTTTCCCACACATACTGATTTCTATTAGCTTATTTTCAACCTAAATTTGAACCATCCTTGATGAGTGTTTGCCAAACCAGCCAGGGCTCTGTCCATTTCTTTTGCACAATGATTTTGAATTATGGGACCTGATCTCTCAAGGAAAATGGAAAGACTCCCAGCACCTCTAATAGTTCAGGATGAGGTCATACACACTAATATGTAAGAAACTTTTTTTCATCTCCTTCCATCTATTTTAATCTGATGCAAGTCCTGAGTCCTCAAGACCCATTTCCTTTTTCTTTTCTATTATTTTTGGAGGAACTTCATCCCATGGACTCCTCTCTGTTGAACTATAACATGAAGATAGATACTGTAGGGGAGGGGAGTCTCACACACACACAAAAAAACCCAAACCACGAAAAAAGCTGTCCTTTGTTTTTTCTCATGAAAAATTTCAGTCTGAATAGGTCATGGTATGAACAACAAATATGTGATGCTGCAGTTCTTTTTGCTGTGTGATAGTATAGCTATTTCCTGGGTTTGTAGGTATTGATATATTACATAAAAATGTGGTTCTTTCTGTAAAATAATAACATTAAACCCTTGCATCTTAATATATTACCTTGAAAACTCAAAGAGTCAATAGTTATTTTAGGAGGCTATCCAAAGGTTAACCAGATAAATTTAAAATTATGGTCGTAAATAATCTAAACAATGACCAGCCGTAGAAACAGATGGTGCTTCTGGAAAGGCCCAAACCATTTCCACCCTTAATTCAATGTAAACCTCCTGTTTCGAGCTCCAGAGCTGAGGTCCTTTGTACCTGCCTTTAGATCCATAATTTCTTCAAAGGTGAGATTTGTGACTCAACGTATGAAGCTTCTTTAATCAGAACCAATGCAAAGCCCGTGTTTGCATGACTGACAGGTGAACTGAGGTAGTGCTCCTGAAATCAGAGAGACTGATCATGGAGTTACACAAATTGCAGCTGAAAATAACAAACCTATTCAGCCTTAGTTTCCATTGCCATTTGCTTATCATTTGTAGCACGGATCAGTTCTGGTTATCACATTGAATTGTTAGTTTGATTTTTTATTATGGATTACTCCATGTCTGAAAACAATCAATTTTGTTCCCACCTCTGATATTTCTATAGTTAATTTTGGTTTTTTGTTTTTTTTTTTTTTTCAAGTACAGCTTCATTTACTTGGATTACTGGATTTGTCAAACTGAGACGCTTCGTGCTTGAAAGATATGCATTTACTGAGGTGACTGCTCAGAAACAGTCACCTGAGTGAAATAACTCAAATAACACAGCTCTGCAGGGGCTGGGTTTTTAGACAGCATGAATGTTACCTGAATGATGATGACCCCCTAAAGGAGCGTGCAGATCAGGCAGTGGTGGCGAGTTCCAGCAAACCTATTCCCAGCTTTAGGGCTTTTTTTTACTGCCAGTTCCTGCCAGGAAAAAAAAAAAAATGTGGGTGTAGGTTTAATGCTAGGATGTGTTCACCAGGCAAGTTCTTGCCAAAAACCCTCTTTATGGAACAAAAAAAATCATTACATCATAATAATTTTAAAGAATTATGTGAAATAAGTGCAGGATATGCTCACTCCATGTAATTTATTAGTTCCTGTTCTTCATCAATCTTTCAGTCTCTTCTGCAACAGCTTATTTTTTACTTCCATGGTACTGAGGTCTGCCATTCCAAAAGGAGGTAAAGGTATCCAAAGTGGGAAAAAATGTCTGAGAATTTATGAACTAGATACATGGAGACATAAAACACCATTAAAATCCAAAGAAGTGGTGCAATAATTACAACTCTGGGGCAGCGTAAGTTAAAAGCATTTCCTCCTCTTTACAAAATACCCTAGAAACTAAATTCAAGAGTCAGTTGCATAAACCTACTTTTGCTCTAAAGTGGTTGATTATGGTTCTCTTTTGTCTCAATCAAGAGCCAGCTGTATTTATTTGATTTGCTTGTACCCTTTCAGGATATTTGTAGCTATTGATAAAACATGCAAGTCAGTGGGTAGAGATATTTAATACAGAATAATTCTTAATGAGGAAAGGAGGAAAAAATCTTTTTTGTGACTGCTTAGAAAGTCAAGGCAGCATAGCAACATTTGCAGTTCCAGAGACTAGATGATGTAGCTGTGGAGTTTAGGGTCTGTCTTTTGAAAAAGTTGACAGTAAATATCTCTCAGGATAAAGAAGTTAATATGTTTTACAGAACATGGGAAGGGGAGATGAACAGAGAAAGAGAGAAAGAAAGCATATGTGGAGGAAATAAATCTGTCTAGACCCCTGGAGTACTCTAGAGAAGTTGAGTTTTAAAAGCTTGCGTAAGAATAGCTTCCAAATATTTGTGTCAAAAGCTTCTGTCACTAAGACATATGAACTTTACCACAATACTAGATAAATATACCTTCACAATATTTTGAAAGAGAAGGAACTGAGCTACAGGGCCAGTGAAAGCCTCCCATCAAGTAGGCTTGTACAATTACAGAGCCATGGATGTGAGAGAAAGTGCTTCAAGTTCACAGCAAGAGCGTTGGGAGATGTGAGTAGCCCCCAGCTCGTGCCTGGTCCTGCTTCTCTCGGGGGGCAACTGAGAGTGTCAGAAATGGGACCCAGCATTGTGTACATGGAAAGCAGCGTGTCCCTTGAAGCCGGAGCTGCCGAGTGACATCTGTACCCTACACACGCTTACCAGTTTGTATTGGCCAATATTATCCATCGCTGTTGTAGGCCTTGTTGCTTAAGTCACTTAAATCACTGTTCATTATTATCTTCTTATGAGTGAGCAATGCAGAGTTACATTCCAGCATACAGCATGAAATACTTGCTGTCCCTCTGAAGCAACATCTCTAGATGAAAACTGGACTGATCTGATGGCTGTGTGGACAGTGAGCTCCTCCGAGAATTGAATCAGGTGGATTTTCTCTACAAGAATTATTAACTCCCAAACGCTTCAGGGCAAAATGCGATTACTGTGTCTTACTGCACATCCCAGAGCTTAACGGAGCATTTGGTGTTCAGAGGATGAGTAATTTCTGTTACAGGAGTGATTTTCCTGAGGGCTCTCTAAATTGATGTGAGCTTTCCTAAGCAGTCTGTATGCTGCTGCTCAGTTTGCCTTAGAGCCTTGCGCAATAGTGCTTTATCTCGAGTTGTGCTCCCGTGCACCACTGAAATATAAATGTTTCCTTACAATGTACTGGCAAGTCAGAATGATTCAGCGCATTGGTGGCATCCTGAGGCAGGGCCAGGCACTCCAGCATCTTCTCTGTCTGTATCCTGGGAGCTGGTCCTGAGAGAGCACATGGTCTGCTTTGCCTGAGTTGCCTTCAAAGAATCTGTGCATTCTCTTATGCTTTGAGGTTCTCTCATTCCTAATGGGTGAACTCAGCACAGTTGATCCAAAAAAACCGAATTTCAGTTACTGATAATTTTGCAAGGTTATTTATACAAAGACATGTTTAAACATGGACTTAAACACATATCACAGGACCACAGGATGGTTAAGTCTGGAAAGGACTACAGTTGTAGTCACCTTGTCCAATCTCCCCGATCAAACATAGTCATCCTAGACCACATGGCACAGGATTGTGTCCAGATGGTTCTTGAGTATCTCTAGTGAGGGAGACTCCACAGCCTCTCTGGGCAACCTGTGCCAGTGCTCAGTCACCCTCACAGTAAACAAGTTCTTCCTCATGTTCAGGTGGAACTTCCTGTGCATCCGGAAGTTCTGCCCATTGCTTCTTGTCCTATTGCTTGGCACCACCAAGAAGAGCCTGGATCCATCTCCTTGGCATCCCCACTTTAGATATTTATTGATGAAAAATAACATTTTAAAAATAACATTGATGAAATCCCCTCTCGGTTGTCTCTTCTTGTGGCTGAACAAGCCCATCACCCTCAGCCTTTATGGATAAAAGAGATCCTCTCGTCCCCTCATCATCTTTGTCGCCCTCCACTGGACCTGCTCTAGGATCTCCACGTCTCTCCTGTGCTGAGCAGCCCAGAACTGGACACAGCACTCCAGGTGTGCCTCACCAGGGCTGAGCAGAGGGGCAGGATCATGTCCCTCAACCTGCTGGCAATGCTCTTCCTAGTGCACTCCAGGATCCCATCGGCCTTCTTGGCTGGCTCATATACATACGTAGAAATATAGATTGATATCTGTTTCTCCAGTGGCCAAAGGAAAATGAGAAGGAATAGGAAGAAGAAATAATGAAAGAAACAGAAATATTTCAGAAAATGATGAAAGATCAGATTCTGGTTCACCAAAAGTCAACCCTGTCTTGACAGTGAGGACTTGGCAGCAGCAGGAAACATCAGGCTTTTGTTTCATTGAATCAGTTCCAAGATTATAAACAGCACATTTTCCTAGATGTTCTTCCAATATGAGATAAGCCCGACAAACAGGCCAGCAAGAACAGTGTTTAGCTTTCCTGTGCAGGAAGAGAACTGGGTGCATACTTCAAACCTTATCTTTCAACTGTGCACTATCTAAACAGAAGCATCTTAAGAGAGTTTTCAGTGTCAGGACATCACTCCTGCATCTCCTCTGCTAGTAGTATTACTGAAAATATTGAATTGTTATAGCTGCTTCCACACAAGATGTGTAAATGACTGTTCTTTTCATTAAAATGAAAAAAATTGAACCAAGACCAAGCAGGGGGTGTTTTTGCTCTGCCAAGTAGGAGAGCTTAAAATGTGTTAAGCAGACTTGTTTGCAAAAATTTATTCCAGTTTAAGTAGTAGTTTCGGTGATGATTTCACAAACCCTTTTGCCAGCACTCTCATAAACAATCTAATGTGTCAATCCTAATTTCTGACTAACAATGACCATAGGACTATCCCAAAGGTATTTGAGTTCGCCTCCTCCTTATAAATATTTCCATCACCTAAACAAGGAGTGCACAATATGATACAGGTATTAAATTAGCATGAGCATTTACAGATGCAACCAGTACCGCCATCTCACAATTATCTTTGGGTTTTAGAAAAAAAAAAAAAAAAAAAAAAAAGAAAAGAAAGATCCAGTTGAAAATTAGACCAGAAAAGAATTTTCTTCTAGTGCACCTTCATTAATTCTATGGAATTACATTGGAACTAATAAGTTCAGCCAAATCATCATACAATTAGAACAGAAATCACACTTCCCACGCTTCTGCTGGTGTCAGTTACAGCTGAAACAATTACTGCCTGAGATGATTTTTAAGTTCCGTGAAAGCTGTGCTTACTGATTCAACACTACATTTTAAGTTTACAAATCCAGTGTCAGAAATCAATGGCATAATGTTCTTATAGTAATCTAGGGAAAAGCCTTTTCTAAACCTAATGTACATTGTATTTATTCCTAAAAATCTCATCAGCTAATCCTTTGGAAATAAACTCTTGTGCTGTAGATGTCACGTATTTTCCTGTCTGTGTTTTCAATTCAAATGAATGCTTCCTTTTTTGAATTCTCCCACAGAGTATCATTTACCTCTCTGCAGCCAAAGAAAAAGAGTTAATTTTCCAGGAAGATGGAAGAATCCTACGCAGAGTTTATGATGATAAGTATGGATGCATGCATTGCACGCCTTCAGCTGTGTACATGTTGCACACAGGTCATGTAACTTGTCAACAGCCTTACACTGGGCAGCCAGTCTGCTACAGAGGGTCCAGTTGTGTGTGATGTTCATAAGCAACCATACCAAAATTAATCTGGCATGGATTCTGTTTGTAGAGTTCAACAGAGTTTGGATTTGTTTCTACAAGATTTGACACACAATCTCAATTAAAAAAAATTAGACATATGTATCTTCTTTATTGCCCTGTTCCCAAGAAAAGAGTGGGTAAGCATTAACTCTAGTATCATTTAAACCCAAATCGCTGACAATATCTGTTTTATATGTCCATAAACTGTCTATTGCAAACACTTGTCACTTATTTTTTGTGCTGGCGATTTCTGCAATCTACTACCACAAGGGACCTTTTTTTCCCTAATGCAACTACATCTCAGCCACCTGTTATTTCATGGAACAGTCTGGGACAATTGAAACTGCACAACTAAGACAAAGAACAGGTGTACAGATGGATTAATTTCCACAAAAATAATCTGAAGGTATTTTGAAAAATTCATATGTTTACACACACACGGAGAGTCCACACACACATGGAGAGTCGAGAAAAACTTTTAATTTTTGTATTCTGTAAGGGAACTCCCACCAATCCTTAGGGATGATGCCATTTGCACACGTCATCAAGCATTAACTGACCCTCCAGCTGGCCTCTGGTAGTGCAAGTAGTTACCCTGGATGTGAAGCTACTGTGGCTCTCAGAAAGGCAGATCTACCACAAGATACTAGCTGATTTTTCCATCAAGGCCGATATTTTTCACTAGCAAATCATAAATAATCAATATCCCACAGAAGAATAGAAAATCCCATCAGACTAATATGGGATAGAAATAGAAGAACATACCAGGCTGCTGATGAAATTCAGCTACCTTCCTAAGCATGAAAAGCTCCATGATCACAGGCAATTGAACTGGTCAAGTCTTGAAAATGTAGTTATACAGCTGAGCCAGTGGATTCTCCCCTGGAGAGCAATCTAACAGATTTTCTCAAAAATGGCACAGATGACCTACCATTCCCTTTGTCACCTGTCAAATGCAGAAGCAAGTTCAGATTCAGTGCTAAAACTTTACTCTTCGATTAATGTCCATTAAAATCAAGAATCTTGGTTTGAGAACATCCCGAAATGGACAAGTTAGTCACACACCCATTGTTGTCACACAGCACTGATGGAGAGTCATCAGCGCAGTAACTGTTGAGTAATGGTGTTTCACAGAGCTGCTTTGTTGTCCAGCTGTGAGACCCGGCCCTTTGAAAATGACTCTGCATCACTGATACAAAACCCTACAGAAACCAACGGGAATTGAAGATTTAGTGCAACGAATTGTATTCTTCATTGTCTGACAGTAAAAGGGCACTTAGCTCTAATAATTTTCGTAATGGCTTATCTTGCCAGTTGTAGCATGTTTCAAAACTAAACTGCTCTGAGTGTTTGCCAAAATTAACAAACTCTGACATCACTCACTTTTGAAAGAGAGAAGTGAAACTTTGCTTGCAGTAAAAGTCCACACAATTACAATGTACATTCCAGATAGGATCACAACATTAGCTAGCACTGCTTCTTTGTGCTAGCTCAGAAGCCCATCTTTTAAAATAAGTTATGTATCCATCAGTTCTGAACCTTGTTCCATTTTTAAATTCCTCTCTATCGGGCGGCTTAGAAGCCCGAATGCTCGCACTTCAGATTTGGCCAAAAATAATGAAAATACAACAGATAAAATAAAGCTTGGTGATATATTTGAGTAAAAAAGGGCCTCATATAAAATGAGGTTAGCTTGGCTTATATTATACTCAGAGCATAAGCGAACATGCTCAACTTTTTTAGTTGTTCTTTATGCATGCTGTTCTTTATATAGTATGAAAGGCATTTATGATATATTTTGTCATTTCAAGTATTCCTGCCAAGCAGTTTCTGAGTATTTTCATAAATTTAAAGGAACTACATAACAGTTCAGCACATTTAATAAACATACTTTATATGGAAATAACTTTTTGGAGAGTAGTAAGATACATTTGATCTTAGAAAGTTCTGCTTTAGCTTTGCAAAAGCAAGTTAATCATAATCTGATTTAATACCTTATGCTAATGATAACTTAAACACAAATGCAAGCATAAATTAGATGTACTGATAGTCCCTTACTGCACTTTAAAGGCTGCAGATAAATCTGGAATGCACTCAGAGACAATGTTTTAGTGAGAACAGAGAAATATTAAAAAAAATCTGAATTTGTAACAGTGCTGTCATGGGACACAGAATATGAAATGATTTAGACAAATGAAATATGGCAGTGAAGTAGGGGGAAAAGAAGTACACTTATTTCAGTTCTCAGCTTGCAACAGATCTCTTGTGCTGACTTTGGTGAAAAGAAATGTTCCTGTCACAGAATTCCCAGGAAATTAGATTTACCCAGTTTGCAGTGGGTGAGATAGCTCAGCTATAAAGCAAGAAGGCCTGGCAGACTGAGCAGCTGTGGCAAGGTCTCGCATCATGCTGGCTGTCTTCTTCTCAAAGCCCCATGCGGCAGTAGTTGTGCAGGGAATGATTTTCCAGCATTGTTTCTCCCACAGCAAAACTGAAGCTCTCATCCTGTGGCTGCTGTGACCCTGGAGCCACCCCCTCATAGAATGCTTTCTGAAGGGGATCATTCACAAAATGGGACAGAAGCTATGAAATAGCAGCAGAAGGAGCAAAGCTGCATATTTCAGCTTGACTGTTGCTAGGAAAGGATCAGAGAAGATGGAAACAACAAGGACTTGTAGTTGTCCTCTTCTTTATCAAGAAATACAATTTTTACTTATTGTTTACATGATGGGCCCAAGCATACTGGGCATTTTAACCTGGATGTGCCACATTCTTATGTCTTTCTTTAATCTGCTGTAATTTATTTTTAAGCGTCATGCTCAAGTATAACTGTATGTTTTGCCTCCTGCTTTGTTGCATTCCCAAAGCATTGATTAAGCAGGTTATAATCCTTTAGAAGATGTCTACTCAAGGCTTAGTAATGCCACAATGTCTTGCTTTCTTATGTACTCAGGCAAGCTGGAGGATTTCTAATATTTATTTTCTAACCCTGAGCAAAAAGTATTAAGTGCTTTTTCTGGATGAGTCTTCATCCCACCACTTTTCTCCCAGACCTTTTGTGAAAATCTCATTACAAGAGGGTACTGGGCATTCATCCAGGCTTAGCTATACTTCTTTATGAACTTGATAAAAGGGAAGTGAGGGCTTTACAGTATGCACCACTGCAAAACCTCCTGTTGTGCGGGTTTGATATACATTAGTTAATCAACTCTCCTGGTTAGAAATTATACAAAGTCTATAGGTTGCTCAAAATATACAACTTCCCTAAGGATTTGTATCCTACTGCAAACAGAAAATTACGTTGTTCAAAACTTTACAAAGACCTCCCACCAGATGTCCCCCTTTCCCCACCAAAATGATAACAAAAGACCGTTTAACTGTCAATTTAAACCTGTTGGTAGTGATTCGGTCCTTCATTATGCTCTGTGTCCTGTAAAATTAATTATCATACCTGCACTTTGACACAAATAGTGGCTGCTTTTATGCATGATGCCATAATAGCATCAGCCTGTAGGAAGAGCATGTAACCTCAAAGTGCACTTTATACCTAGAGAGCCTGAGCCAGGCAGAGCAGATCTCACAGTGCATGGGAAATGATGGGATAGATATATCAGGTGCCTGCTTTCCCACCCTGGAAATTGCGCGCAAACTCACTGGGATTGATTTTAGTCACCTATTATTAGGGAATTGGTAGAAATACAAAGGCTGTATTTGAATCGTTTGACCTATTCATTAGGAAGTTTCAACACAACAAAGACAGAATATTCCAGAGGCTTCAAAGAGAAGTAACGTGCAATTGAAATGGGTATGGTCATAAAGAGGGAATTTTAGAAATGCCCTTTTGTTAACCTGCTTGTGGGCACGATGGTCGTTAGTCATGATGGTGCACAAAAGAGCCTGAACAATTTTGGTTGCACTTCTCAGCCAGATTTAATTTCAACCGTGGCTACAACAATCAAAATCACTCTTTCAGATTTAGCCATCTCTCTCTCTCTCTGCATACACCTGTTTCCATTCATTCTGACAGTTTAGTGCCTAATGTGGAAGGGGCAGCAGGGCCTGACCATAAGATCATGCTTACATTCCACAGAGTCCGAGACAAACTGGAGAAATGAGTCCATGACACTTATTTAATAATGAACACAGAATAATGGGATATTTCTGGTGCTTGAGTTCTACACATTGACAATGAAATGTTTACTCTCATAAGCAGAAGTGCACTTATTTGATATCTTGCCAACTAAACTGTGAGGCAAGATGCAGAGAATTTATTCTCTGACACTGTTAGTCACAGTGTGAGCCAAACCTAGTACCTCAGTATCAAATGGGGTAAATTGCTTTAAGGGAGTTGAAGCCCACGATGAACCTAGCGAGTTTCTAGAAATGGCTGGGAAATAGTATGTGCAAGCTACAGACTGGAGATCAATCAATTTTTCCTGTTTTCCTATAAGCTGAAGCCTCTGTTTACCAGGTGGGATCAGAACTGTAAATACCACCCCCGAATCCGTCCTCACCCCCTAGAAAACCCCCGAACACCAAAGCTACCCAATGAACATAGGAAAAAACACCCTCAAAAAACCCTACTGCAAAAAGTAAGGATCATGAAGGCAATTAAGTATCTTTACTTTCTCTGTATCTCAGCCACTTATGCATATAGCAGAATTAAGAATATTTCTTTATTTCCAGCTTTTGTGACTGTTCTTGTACATTCCTTAACACTGAGGAGGTCTGGACCTGATAAATACATTGGATGGTTCAAGTGCTAGTAATAACAAACAGTGGGGACAGCTTGACTGACATAATCTATTTACAGACTAAAGGTGTAAGGAGCAATATTGCAGGGTGCTTATCTGCCAAATCAATTGCCAATGGTACTGGGCAGAGACAGTGTTTTACAGGCTTAACCTCATAGTTCCCTTCTCACTTTCTTCACATCGTGTAAAATCTGACTAAACTCAAAAGGCTACATGAGGAATAAAAAGGGGAAACCTGGTTCGTGAAAGGATTTACTTTAGCTATTAAAAATAAATAAATTCCCAAACCTCCACTGCAATTGAAGCAGACGTTTCAAATATTCTAAGATGGAAAAATACTCTGTTGTAGCTCTGATGATTATGATATAAGCCTATGATTTGTACAAAACAAGCCATAATTACGGTGAATATCCTACTGCATTTTGCAATAAGGAAAGATGGTATTTTCATACTTTCCAGGTTTGGGATAAAAGTAATTGATTTATGATTAGCATAACAGGCTTATCCTCCAAACAAATTGTGTTTCACAGAGAAATTAGGATAAAGGCATTTTTCTGATTTCTACTAAAACGTGGTATTTTCAAGGCAGAACAACTAAGAGCAATGCTGATGAGAACTCGTGCTGGATGAACACTCATAATCATTCATGCTAGATTGAAGTTTGTCTGTTGTATGGCAGGAGAAGGATGAATGGGAGGTCAAAAATCTAAAGAATAACATGAATAAGGTTTTTGAAGGCCACAATTTGGAAAGTAACACGACTGGGAGAAAATTCCTGTCAGTTTAATACAGATTAATTAAGCAACACTGATCACTGGGCATTTCTTGGGAACTAATGGGAGTCAGAGGTTAATAGTCTAAGTTCGTGCCCTAGGCTACCATTTCTTGCCAGCTTCTCATGCCATTGAAGTGTTTCAGACCAATGCTCTGCAGTTTAGGTAAAAAAAAAGGGTGCAAACATATTCTAAATTTTTGAAAGCTGTATCAATAATGGCGCAATAGTTATCCTGAAAGGGTTGTAGATCTGATCCTGAGAATCATCAAGACCCACCAATTCCCATCAGTCCCTCTGCAGCTCTGTTCCTCAGCAGCTGATAAAGGCTCTGGCAAGCCTCACTGAACCCCAACCTCAATTTCATGACTTTAGCAGACCAATTTGGATAATAACACAGAAGATAACTACACCGTCTGGCATTTCAGGCATACTCAGCCTCTATGAACACTGCAATCAAATCACTGCAGTGGGTCAAATTTGACACTGCACTCATCTCCAGAAACACTTGTGTTACAGGCAACCTTTGCCATTAAAGGTGTCTTGCAAGACCAAGAAAATCATATTGCTTCAGAGAAGGTAAATAAAAAGTTTCAGCAATCTGTTGACTGCTGGAAAAGGCCAGTCCCCTCATTAAACCTGGTGGCTTGTATTTGAAACATCTCTCTGAAGTACTGAATACTTTTGCAGCATCCTGCTTTGTTCAGTAGCAAGAATAACTCCTTGCAGTAAGATGGGCAAAAAAATATGCGTGAATCCACTGTTAGAGAAGGATAGGTGTGATCCTGGCCATCCCATGTGACAGGATGAAACAAGCAAATAGTTGCCATTTCTATGTCCATCTGAGCCCTTACTTTCTCCAAAGGTTGGACATGTCATCTGCAGCAGGATAGCCACTCCATGTCCGTGTGCCTGGCTCAAGTGCCAGCCAGCTACAGAGCTCCCTGGCATTAAGGATTTGTGTTCAGGGGTGTCCAAATTCCAGACACTAGCTAAACTCTGACTAAACTGCCAGTCTGACTCTCACTAGCATTGATGACAGCATTGGCTATGGCTCATTTCTTCAAGACTTCCTCTGAAGCTTCCCTGCTCCCCTCCCATCCTGTCTTGGTTCCTGGCAGTGTACAGAAACCAGCAATTTTACAAGGTTATTTTAAACACTAGTCCTTATATCTACAGCCTCTCTCTTGTTGGCTTTGCTAAAACACATGGCACTCAAGTGCTTTCTAAATGGCTATCAATGCATGCTGCACTGAAAAGGGTAAATGTAAAAAGGAACAAACCGAACACGTATATCATATACCTTTTAGGGCTGAGACATTAAAGAGCAGAAGCTTAATCTTTGGAATTTTTCAGTATAAATAACTGGCCCTGCTTATTCAACTCAAGAAAATGTCTTCCACAGTCTTACATGAAATCTTGTCTATCTAGTGGTTGAGGAAGAAAATTTCTCAACTTTCCATGCTATCATTTTCACTATTTTCTGAAGCACATGTAGCCAGTTAAGAAAAGTTATTCCAGTGTATTAATCTGTTTTAAAAACAAGGAGAAATAGAAGACACCGTGAGTGAACATTCTGCTTTCTTGAAAAATTAATTATTTGATACAATTAATCTTGTCCACAGTTGTTGCTTTTGTTAAGAATGACCTTCTTGATTGTTCCAGTATGAACAAAATAATCAAGTTGGTAGCAACAAAATAACTGCGGGGGTAGCAGCCTGCTCTGTGTGTTCCCTATCTCCAGAAGGATTGAAATTATAGCCGCTGAATAAAGGTAAAGAGACATATGTAATGCACTCTACTGAACTTTGATCTCTCCGTATTTTTCAGATGTTGCTAGACAATGCTTGCACAATGTTTTAAGAGCACAAAGTATGGTTTGAAAAGTCCACAATATTTATTAAGTGTTGAGACATTCTCTAAGCTAGTGTACAGTGAGATGGAGAAAGTTCTTTAGAAGAATCGTTGTTGTGTTTGATTTTAAGAGCGGAGGACACATACTAAAACACACGTGATTATTTAAACATTTCTTGTTAACGCCGTTGCCACACAGAATAACAGATTCTACAAGCTACAGCCAGTCAACTGCCTGTACTCTGCACTTTACAGCCTCTCTCCTTATTGACTAATAAAATACGTAGGCCTTAACATACATTGTTACTTAAACCAAGTTCCATGGCATTTTTTGTGGATAAACACTGCTAAGGTTGCATCCCAAAGACAGAGAATGCTTGGACATTGCTCCCGCTCCTGCAAGTGGGTCTGCTGAACATCAGTGGTGTAACTATGCCAGGTAGACCTGAGTCTGTCTGTTCTTGCAGAAAAATTCCAAAATGGTTCTTTACCTTTGTGGATGTCAGGGAGTTTTCTAAGCAAAGGAGATGTGTCCCTTGAGTTGGCATCTCTGAGATACGAGCATTGCTGCTCCAAAAACACCACTAACAGCCAACCTCGAATGAGCATGGAGAGCACCAAGGGAGCTGACTTTTGTGGACACCTGTCACATCATGTAGTCCAGTGTGAAGAATGACAGATAGCTGTACTCCCAGCTGAAGTGAGCTTCATGCAACTGTGATTTCTGAAGAATTGGATATTTCATTATGAAGTCTGCATCTATTAGAAAAACTTGGTAGAAAAAAGAATGAAAAATATAAAAATGGAAATGATCAGATTTGGGTTTCCCTTCTGCTTCAGCGCTAAATAGAAGCTAAAGAGTAATTCTGTGGTGTCCAGCTTCGTAAATGAATTGACATGCAAAGTCTGTATAAAATGAATGTGTTAGATGTTCACAAGTGCAAGAAGGGTGAATATTCTTTAAAGCTTCTGCTGATAGTCAAAGGTTTTGCTCTGGGAAAGAAGACGTGTAGTAGTAAGAAAAAGAAGCTATAACTTTGGGCTTGTAATAAGCCTGTGAATTTTAACACCAGTGGGTGTTATGCTTTGCTTTTCTATTCATACTCCTGAAAAAGCTCTTTGCTAATCTAAATATTGTGCCATGGTTTAGCATAAATGGTAGATTTAGTATTTATTCCTCACTTAATCTTTTTTTTTTAATGAAATTCAGATTTTTCCCTTATTATTAGGAAGTGTGGTCAGAAATCTGAGGAAGCACTGGGTATCTAGGAACTGAATTAGAATTAGGATTCTGTGCCTATGACTTCTTTCCTCTTCTATCTCTGCCTTTAGGGAAATCTCTGCTTTATTTTCCCTATGCATAAAAGCCTACGTATCTGCCAATTTTAATTAGATGGAGTACAACACCTTCAGGATTGTAAGTGCCAAGCATTATTATAATCTGTGACCTTCAGCTAATGAAGGAGTGTCCTGCTTTCACATAAAGCATGTCAAGTATTAGACTGCGATACCGTTTGAGTGCTCTGTCCTGACATAAGCTGTGTATAACATCATATGTTGGTAAATCCTTGCTCCCACACCTGCCCAACACTGTTGAAGTCTGTAAGGACAGTGTTTGGTGCAAGTCAAGCATGTTGTACATGTTGTGATTTTATAGTCAGCTTATGCAAAATCAAAGCCTTTTACAAGAAGCGCTGTGACAGGTTTCAAAGCAAAGGAATTTGATAACCTCTAACTTAGCACATCTCAAATTACAAGACCAAATGCAGATTTGGACATGTTGGAAGAGAAGTTCAGCTCTGTAGGTGAAAGCTAAAAGAATTTAAATAGCGTGCTTTGATATGGCCTTGGGATCTCTTACAATTTCCATGGAGAGCTACTAATTCTTCTTTATTTCTATCACTTTTTCATAGTTAAAAGGTTTTTTTCTTTCTCCCCTAAAGCTCATAATGTGGTTAAAAAGTTGTCGGGAACGGTTAAATCAGTGTATAAATCCCCATGAGAAAGAGTCTATCACACATTTTGCATATCTCAGGGGTTCAAGGACAGTGGGCAGGAATCTGATCTGTTTTACAATAATTTAAACTCTGACTAATTTGAGTGAACTCACCAGCGTTCCTCCAGATGTCTGTTAGAATAACAGAGAGCAGAGTGTGGCTCAGGAAGTGAAAAATAAAACAGAAGATCTGTGTCTTTCACTGCTGATGCTGTAACTTGTGACAGAAACCTTCTCTGAGGCAGTGATGTGCTGGTGTTCCAACCATGCTGAATTCATTTACTTTGGCAGTTTCTTGATTGTTCCACTGTCTATTTATTTGAAATGGAAACCAAGTCATCTTGCCTGCTCCTTCTCCCGGCATATGATTACACAATACATCTTCCATTTTTTGCAATCAATCACTTTCAGTGCTATTTTCCCATTGTGCACCACATTACCTGGCTTTTGGAGAGGTTTCCGTCTGAATATGAGTGTAAAGGAAAAACTTGAAAATAAGAGAAAGTGTCTATGCATTTGCAAAGTGTGAAGAATGTCTAAGTTGTTCCATGCATTTTCTCAGTCATTTACTGACAGCTGATTTGGAACATATGCTTCTCAGACATTCAGTGTCCTCAATTTTGGGTGTAAGAGCCAGAGATTTTAGTGTCAGATAAGCAAACCTTGCTTTTCAAAAAGTCAGGACCTGTCATCATTATAGACATCTCCTGGTTGGCTAGGCACAACCCCTGTAATGTGGCTGTTCAATATCAGAGACAGATCAGACAAATGTTTGGTATTTTCTGGATTCTATTCAAATTGTTCTACTGTCAAAGTAAAAACTAAAATAAGGTAGATAAGTGACAACTCACATCTAATGAATTGTATGCAGCACTTAATAAAATGGATTTCAAATGGAAAGGAAATGTATTACAAGAATTTTTTGATTTTTATAAAGGTAATTTAATCTAATTAAAATGTGTTTTCCCTCTTCTAAGTTCACAGCTCCCACATATTACTGCACCGGACATCCTTAGATGAGTTATTTTAGGCTTAATTTAAAGATGTACAAACTGAGGTATGTAGTGTGCAAGATCAACTAGAAGGCCAGTGGAAGAACAATTAATAAAGTTTGAGAGCTGGGAATAAAACTGAATAAGGGCCATATTTGAAACAAAAAAAAGTCACCAAAAAAACAGGTGGCCACTGGCTTAATTCAAATTCTGACAAAGTTCCTTTCCCTATTGAGGCACAGCTATGTCTGCCAACATCTAAGGAAGGGCACAGATTCTGTCAGCAGTTGATTTATCTTGGGCTAGTGCTTCATCCATCTATAGAAAAGCTGCAGTAAAGCTACCTAATTGATCAACTAATCCCTCAAGAAAAGTGGTTCTGTCACCAAGAGTCTCTCATTCTCATTGAGATGGGATTCCTTCTCCTCTCCAAGAAACAGCCCTTCTCTGTTTCCTACATGGCTGGTGTCTCTCCCCTGTGTCCATGCTGACCTTTCAGTCCTTTCTTGACACAATATCTGCCAGTGTCCCTTCCTTGTCACCTTTGCCTTTTGCCTCTTTGTCATTTGGACTCCAGCCACTGACTCAGGCCGCTGTTACTGTCTCCTCCTTCTTGACCTGTTTCATTTGGTAGCTCAGAAACTGACCCTGTTGTTCAGCACCATTCGCTTTTCCCACGTTTTTCTTAGTCCCTCTATTCCTACACTCATTTTGCTGATAGAGAATTGATGCCTTAAGGGAGGAGCACAGCCTGATTTCAAGGTTCTTGGGCACTGCCATTGTGTGGTGGCACCATTCAATGCCTCAGGCAGGGGTGATGGAGGGTTCCTGCAGCACTGACCTCTGTGTAGCAGCCACAACCTGATCTCTGGCTGCAGAGCTGTCAAACCTTCATAAGTGTTGTGATCACAAATTACTGAAGAGCTAATTTTTTCAAAGCTGGGCCCACATCCAACAGATCTCTTCTTTGACATTTAAAATCACAGGGATTGCACATGCACACCTATTCCAGCCATGGGTGTAAAAGGCACCTCAGACAAAACAAGTGAGATCGTTTTTCTGGAGAAGACTACAAAGCCTACAGATCTGAATTGAGCAACCTGACAGACAGCTGACACATGCAGAAGACTCATTAGGCTTTGGAGAAAAGATTTGCAGTTTTGTTGTCTGACTTCCTGAAAATGAAGGGACAGAGCCTGGGGAAATGTAACTTGGGACAGTGTTGTTGCAATAGTGAGAGCTTCATTATCACACTTCCCAGAGGAGTGAGTTTTATGTCTTGCTGCAATGTTAAACCTTACTGCAGTGTCTGAGTGAGTCAAATGAATAAAATGAGAACTTAAAATGGAAAATTAACCAACCAAGGGGAGGAATATTTAATAAAAGTGTTTGTGGTTAATCCTTTTTATGCTGTCATCAGTGAAGACTGCCACAGCTGCAGGGCATGTACATCTCAACCCATTGACATGCTTACCTGGAAGTGAAAAAGCAAGGGGTGAAACCTCCACTGAACTGGCATCTAAATTACACCTTATTAAACAGAAAGGTGACATTTGGAGCATATGAGTTGGAACTTGCTTTTTTCAGCATTTGAACATTCATTTGTAGAACTGCTTCTCTCGTTATTGTGTCAAAATGAGAGATTCCCAGCCAGGTAGCTGACAGGTTAGACAAAGAGTCCTGTTCAGTAATAAAACAGTCATTTGGGTATTCCCCAGTTTTCCCTCCAGCATTTGCACAAAGTGTATGAGCTGTGCTTGGGCCTGATACACTCTCTCTCTTATCTAGGATTTGATAATTATTGCTAGGGAAGTGGAGAGGAGATGTTTCAACTAGCACTGGAGTATGTGAAAGAAAGTAAGTGGGTCAATAATATTTTGCTTCTCAGGAGGGCTGGTGACATGTTCAGTTTATCCATCTGATTCATTTGCTTATCATTCAATTAAATGAAGTGAGTGTTGCCCATACAGGTGCCTAGAAAGGTGTGGTGCAGCTCGAGGAGGAGTTTACACTCTGTGGTTACTTGGATGACAACTGCCAAACAATCAATCCATAAAGATGCAAAGCGGTTCGTTTTTTCTCTCACTCCCTCTTATCCCCAGCCCTCCAGTGGCGCTAAAATTACGCCACTAATACTCAGCCTAGAGAGACCTACAACTGACTAGAAACCAGCTAGAGCAAGTAATCATAATGTAGTAACCAGGAATTAATAATTGCAACCTTTTTAGCTTCTGCAGTGATCTGTGCTCATCAGTCATGTATATGGGCAAAAGTTTGGCCACATGACTTTGGGTCAGACACCCAGTACGGTTCATATACACTGAAAGTTAAACAATTCACTGGAAAAACCTTTGTATCTCGTGTGTTTTGGATTTCATTGCTTTTGTTGTGTGTTACTCTGCTGAAGATGCAGTTCTGTATAAAAGGATTGCCAAGTGACACAGCAAGACGATAGGCAGCCTACCAGCAATAAAATAGATACCAAAAGGCCACCTTATAACGAGGCCACATTCTTCCAAGAAATGTTAAATATGATGCTTTAGCAAGCACTCTTAGATTACAACACTACCCAGTGATGTTTCTTACTCTATACCTCTTCTGTCTAAAAAAAAATCTGGTATTTTTTGTGCAAGAATTACTGGTAATTGCATAGACATTCTTACACATAATTTGAAATGGAAAAGGGAAGGAATTTCTCACCTGTGCTTTCAAAACCTATATTTATATTGCATTTATATTTGCAACCCTATCAGGTCAAGTAGCAAGTAACACAACTCTCCCTGAATATCTGCAGGGGAATACTTATCTGTAGCTGACGATCACAGAACTGGGAATGCCAACACTTACTTTCTCAAATGTCAGAAACCTTTTACTGTCAGCAAAGTTAATAAAATAAATCATACATGTGTGCTGGAGGAGTGATATGTAAGGGAGAAATGGATATAGTGATTAGATATTCATACTGGTAACAATGGTAAATCTGAATGGATGGCTAACAGAATTTGTGAAAACATTTCTAAAGTAATCTCTGTTACACACCTCCCCTAGCGTACAAGACCATCTAGGCAAGAAGAAAAAGAGGCACTCAATAGACAGTGTAGAAGAGATGGGAAAATACCTAGACACAATGCTGGAGAGCTTTTGGTGCTGCATTTAACTAAAGCAAAGCCAGACCGGCATCTGAGATAATGGTCTGGTAAAACTGGAAACTACATAGCCAGCGGCTGGGAGAAGACCAACATATAGTGACAATTCCAGGAGAACAAAGACATTTGTTAGGCACTAATGGGACTGCCATAATTTAACAGGCAGTAATGAAAGTTCAGACAGAAGGTACAAAAGCCCGAGGGAGGAGCAGCTGATCAAGTATTAAAGTACAGTAGCCATCAATATGTCTTGTGCAAGCTCACATCACAGTCTACAGAGGACAGGCTGCAATGATTTAACACTAATGGTCCTAAAGAATCCAAAGAATTTAATGAAGCCCTAGACAGTCACAAAGCAAAAAGTTATGAAAGTAAATGAAAGAATTTGAGACAGAAACAGAGTGGTACATTTTCCTTGAGAGCAATACACCAAGCAACGGGATGTATCAAGGATTTAATTTGATAAATTTAGTCAGGATTCGCTTTTCATTTCTGTGAACACAAAAAATCTTAGAGCCTGCTTTGATGCCCAGTTAAATAGTAGACTAGAAAACACAATCATACAGACATCTGGTAAGAAATTTTTAAGTACTCAGTAATGGTTTAAACCCTATGTAACCATTGCTGATCTTTGACAAAAATGAAACAAGCCAGCTCTGAAGACTTTTACACTGGCATCAATCACACACACAGTTACTGCAACCCCCCTCCAAACCTCCTACATAAAATTGTTGGTACAACATTAGAGACTAGCTATGACCAAGCTGAAGAATAAGAAGCTAGTTATGTGTTTTCAGAACTTGCAGTTAAAAAAACCTACAATTATTTATATACTTAAACTGCTCTCCAAAATGATAGCTAGCTGAAGATAAATAACAGCATCACTAACAACACACTGTATACCTTTTTCAAGTACATTTACTGCATATTTTATGAATTAAATGCTTCCAGGATATTTAAATATATTTTCCCACATTGGGATCTAACACAAAAAGTTTTATAGGCATAAACCATAGCTTTGATGTAAAATTAATTAATTCATGAAATTTAGGTACAGTTTATTATTGCAGCTGAAATGTCTGCCTAAAGGAAAATTAATATATTAAATATTTTTTCCATAGAATAGTCTCCATAAACTAGAATTGTTTGAAATAAGCCTGATCCTAAGGAGATGTGAAGGAGATGCTATTTTTAACATGAGAAGCAAATCATAGCTTCCAGTGTTTGACTTCCCAAAGCCCTTTAAAGTTTCTCATTTAGTTTCAACTGCTCTGTTTACTAGATCTTTTTCTCTAGTAAACCTGTATTTTATATATTTGCTGGGTTTGTGACATGACTTTTTGATCTTTCTTAATTCCAGTCCAAACCAGCAAGGCACTCTGGCAACCTGAAAATGAATTTAAATGATCCATGCCTTCATCTATAAGAGTATTGTAAATAAATATTTATGCCTTGATAAAACAAGACACTTAAATAAATGCATAATTTAATAACATCCCTATTTCCTGAAGTATAAGCTCTCGACTACATGGAAAAGGTCTGTTTTCCCAAGTCACTTTTACCTGATTATTTTCTTACTTCTAAATTTACACAGGTATGGGAAAATACTCGCAAAGATATTCAATACATGGACTTCACAGGGCAATCCAGAGTGACAGCACAGTGCTGCTCTGGGCACCTTGGAGAGAGAAGCTGAGTGCATTTGCACAGCTCCAAAAAACCATGAGGAGTGATTATTTCAGATGATGGCAAACTCCCCAGGCAGCGGAGCCTCAGCAAAGCCCTGGCCTGAATTTAGCTGCATGCAGGAGTACCTGGGTTTGTCTCCACTGGTTGTGCATTGTCAATGTTGAGTTACAAGCCCATTTCCTCTCTGCAGTATCAGCTCATGGATTTCCTTTTATGTTTGTGGTGCCTTGCTAGGGAACACCTGTCTGTGCTGCTTTCCTCATTTCCTTTAAAATGGGATTAATAGATAGCAGCCTGCCTCTGAGGCGCTCCTCAGGACGGTCTCCTTTGTACAATGCTTAGATCTCGTAAAAGCCTGATTTAATGCTGTCAGACCCAACAGAACCCATTCCTGTTACCATTTGGGGTGTCTTGGAACATATGACAGGAAAAGTCCTGCTCTCAGCCCCACCAGGGCTATTGCTGAACATCTCTGCTTACAGTAGTAGAACAGCTCTGCATTTAGACCCACGGGTTAAGAGCAGGAAACAAGAGTATTGGTTTGGTGCCTGAACCTCCACAGTTTCTATTGACAAAACTCACAGGAGTGTGATCTGGACAAATGTTTCTTTAAGAAAAATCTGGTACTCCTGGATTCCAAAATTTAACAAAAACCACTACAATTTCCATTGTGATAAAGCACTCCAGATCTACTAAACAGTAGTTTAGTCATGCCCAATTTTTGTTACCTTCCAACAGAGATGCGTTAAGAGGTCTGTATCTGATCTAATATAGTATTTGGAGAATACAATATGCTGGCAAAGAAGCAATTTTCTGCTAAGATTGATGTCAGACTATAAAATGTTTAGATTATTCATGATTTTAGAAGTATACAACAGTACATAAGCATGTGATGTCAGAATTAAAGTATAAGTTATGCAAAGCACCATAGTTTTGAAAATATGTTGCCTACTATTAAGAAAAAGAATGACCTTACACAATTTCAGAGACCCTTTTTTTTACAAACATAAAAAAAAAATTCTGGAGGAATCGCCAAGTTTACAAATATGCACACACATTCCACATATGGATATGCTTTAGTAATCATCTTTACAAACCTTTTAGGCTACACATGGCTCTAATAAATAACCCATTCACAAACAATATATTATCATCTTAAAAAAAAAAAAAAAGGAAAAAACCCCAAACCCTTTTCATATACAACCCAACAGTTCTAGCATTCACTTTCAACCCCCAGTTCCATGATCAATCATTACGTCAGTGCTCATTTTTCATGGTTTGGTGTTGAACAACAAATGGAAAAGAAAATGACTGAAAAAATTAATATTGTCTCTGACAATGAGCAAAGCTCGAGAAGGAGTTCACAAGCGACAGCTGAGGACAGTCTGCCCTCTGTAAGTTGCAAATGTAATAAAATCTGAATGTTTGTTCTCCTTTCTTTTTGAACAGAGTTCATATGGGCCAAACTGCATGATGGGAAGGCCTGCATGTCAGTCCCTTTGTGTAAATAGTAAACAGCTGCAGCTAAATATTTTACCCCTTGAAGGACAATACTTATTAGCTCAAGGTTAAGATCCTTGCAGAAAGTTAGCCCAGCTACTGCAGAGCTGTGAAATATCATCCTTTGGCTATCTGCTGACACACACTCAGGGGCCGAGTTACGCGATATGGGCAGTGCAAGCTCCACCGCTCCGAAGACAACAAAAAGTTGTGTTCCCCAGCCACCAAAATTATTGGGGCAGTAACAGCTTCTGAGTGGTAAGACCCTTTCTCAGCCTCGATCCCATGGGTTTTCTTCACTCCTAAGTCTCACTGGATTCAGCCACTTCTATCCCAAATGCATGTTTCTTGTGCCTGTTCAAGCCAGGCTAAGACCTTTTGACTATACAGAGTGTTTCATGGAGGGGGTGGATGGAAAGCAGGAGGAGTAGCAGGAGAGTCCAGAAGGACATACAGCCAAGTGGCTCAAGGTGTTCTCTGGCAGTGTGAGATCCTGTGCATCAACCCATGCACAGGCAGGTCTTGTAACAGGGAGATATAGTAGTGCTAATGGCAGCTGGGTAATTACGCCTTTCTGGAAGCTTTTTTTGAAGCTTGTGTGCCCTTGTGGGAGTGATTGGCAAAGCCTTTCTGTACTGTGGATGTGGAGCTGAAGCAAGAAACAGTGTGGTGCTGGGATGGAAGGAGGGGGGTGCCATAGGAGAGCATGTGCTGAGGACCAGTTGTCTGAGCTGGGAGGTAAAGGCACGATCTTGGCTGTGCAGTCTGCGTTTCCCCCACTCTGGTGATGCACATGGTGGGGAAAAAGCGATAACTCATTCCCCCACCTTTCTCCATTTAAATCTGTGCCTGATTTGTCTAGCCAAAGTGCAGTATATCATATTCATTCATGGCCTGTCTTAATACTCCTTCTTCTACTAAATCACACATTAAAATAATAGGAAGGCATAATCTTGCTAATCTTTCTTCCTCAATGTTATATTTTTTTTTTTTTTTTACATTTAATGAGGATTCAAATCTGACTTCTCAGATCTGTAAAAGTTAACAAGAATATACACCTTTTCCTTGTCATGTAGGACTCTAACTTCTCATCTTAGTCTAAACATGCCCAATTTTTGTTTTCTTCTAGTACCAACACATCAGACATCCAGCCAATCCCAAGATATGGAAAATGTATTTTCCTTGGCAAAGAAATAATTTTGAGCCTGATTGATGCCAGACCCTAGGCAGTACTGATTATTTCTCTTTTTGGTGGTATGCAAAAGTCTTTCATCAAAATTAAGGCCCAGGGCATTTAAATCCTGATATTTTTTAGCTGAATATGATCATGGTTATGTTTCTGGCACACTGAGCCTCTTTTGTCACAAAAATAAAATGTTTGTGTAGCTCTATTGTCAGTCTGTATCATCATTGTTTATCCACTGTAGAGTGGATAAACTCTGAGTACGCTGCCTGTGAAAGGCAGTATGCTTAAGGTCCAGAGATCATTTTGGCTTTCTACAGCTTGTTGCAAACTGCTCCAGTACTCATTTCACGTACAAATGCTTCTTGTTTGATTGATGAAACAAACCTTGGAATGCAGAAAGCAGGTAACACAATGAAAACAATTAATAAAATTCTAAAAAAGCGATCTCCACTGTAAGTCTTTCTATCTCAGAGCAGACTGCGCAATGGTATTTCCCAGATAGAAGAGTAAGTAAAAAGGAGCCTTGAGCTGCTGAGGTTTCAGTTCCCCTGGACAAACACCATCCTTATGTCTCTCTTCTAAGAACATCTTTGGTTTAGACTGGAGTACTGAGTGCTGCAGCTGAACTCAACAAAAATAGCGTCTAATCCAGACTGACTTCTTGAAAGCGAAAAAAAGCACAAAGGATGAGTTTTTGTTTATGGCTGAGTAGTATCAACTCCTTGTGTAAGTTCAACAGGAATGACAAAGGACCTCCCTACTGGCAGCAGTCACAGCAACTTCTCCTTTTTCTCCACAAGAAATGTTTTTAAGGGTCTGGTCTCAAGTCCTGATCTTTATAAGTGGCATTGCATTAACTGTAGCTTGCAGATATAACTGTAGGTAGTCTCTTATTACTGGTCCCATTAGAAATAGCTCCAGCAAACCCAGCAGCACTGAGCACTGTAACACTTAACTGGAATATGGCTAGAAAGGAGCAGGACCCTCTGCCTGTTTTGTGCCGTGCCTGGGCTCACCGCAGTCTGGAGACATGGGATAACACACTCCCTGAGGCCAACAGCACTGAGCAGGTGGGCAGCCACATGTCACACTAGCCTACGCTTCCAAGTGACCTTCACTAGCAGCCCCTTGCACAACATATTGCATTAATCCTTTCTGGAGGTCACAAAACCATGGCTAAGTGGGCTGCGGTACAGATCCAAGAGAAACAGTTGCAAATGCCTAGCCAGATGCAGATGGAAAAATGTGCTTTTCATGTAGCCAGTTCAGAAGGCTGAATAATTTATTAGTGCATCACATGCTATTTTTCAAAACTATGCCACTTTGAAGGAAATCATATATTTCAAATTATAAGCAGGTCCTGCTAACAAAGTGGATCACAAATGCCAAAGCAGACAAACCATTGTGTGTCCGCCAACCCCAAGCCAAGTGACTTTGATTACATCACTGCCAGTGGAGAGCTCAGAGAGAAACCAGCACATCACAGAAATGAAACAATTACTGCTGGTTACTTCAAGCGCAACTCGGTGTGCTCAAACATTGAACCAGAGGCCTTGACCCTTCCTGCAGTGCCTCCAGTACCTTCACCCAGCCTCTCAGTAACAGGCTGTCAAAGGCTGCATAGTGGATTAATTCCAGTGGCTTTTCTGGAGCTGAGCGAGGCTGACAGATGAAATACAGTTTGCCTGTCTCGGTGTGGGTATTGTTTTCTGCACTGTAATGCAGCACAGGTGTTGCAGGCCAGGAAGGAGATGCATTGGCAGAAGTGTGATAAGGGAACTTGTGAAGGAAAGCCCGCCATGGAAGGTTGGGGAGAGGAGGTGAGGCAAAGGACCCCCTTGGCTCCTGAGGGTGCTGCTGGGCCCTTGGCATTCCCCCAAGACTCACAGCATATCTCTAGGTACCATATGGTTTGAGGATGAACTTCCTGTGCTTCTAAGGGGTGGAAGAGAAGGAGGAAGCCTCTATGTATGAAGAGAATAATTGCTTCCCTCTTCTGCGTCTTCTCTCCCGGTGCCCCGGGCATCAACTTTACACCACCATAAGAACGAGGTGAGGTCTGATCTATAAGGAGGCATTTGTAGATAAAACTTTGGCTGAAATGCGTGGGAGAGCAGAGGGCAAAAAAGAAAACAGGATAGCACCCTAGAAGCACGTGGTGCATCTTCCAAGAACTACAGCCTTGCTGGCATTGGATGGAAAAATGGAGACTGAGCTCAGAGGGCCCCAGATCATCAGAATCAGGTTTATTCTGGTTTCAAGAAGCATCTGTCCTTTGTTTGCACCACACTGGTTTTGTAGTTGAGAAGGAGTCTGTGCTTTTGTGGCTGTACAAGCAATGACAGATTTGTTACTATCCACAGCCCAGCCCAGCCTGCCTTATCATACAGCTTTTATTGCACAGAACTGTCACAGGAAATCTGTCAGACCTCACCAAAAAATATTACAATCCATGATGAGCATCATTTGCAATTGTGAAATAACGTGAAAAATGGAGCCAATTTTGTTGTGATGCATCACATTTCCCAGAATATAAGAATCTATGCTATTTCTACTAATTAATTAGAATTCAATTAAATTTTCAGTAGTGAGGATAGGGCACTGAGTCAAAAAAAAAACCAGGAAGGAAAAATGAAAGGGCTTGAAGTCTGCAAAAGCACTACTCTATGGAAAACTCCACCTAGAGGCAGACTTTCATACACATCTGTCAAAATAAGCAGAGCAATATAGGCTCAGTTGAGGCAATGGTGGGGTAACAAAGCCACTCAGTATATGCACAGGTTGATACATTGCTCCCTACCCTCATTATACCCACAGTCTCCAGATTACATGTGTGACTCCAGACAATATTTTTTCATTAGCAATCTGGATATGGTTACACAGAGAGCTTTAGCCATGTCATAATGAAAAACAAAGAAACCCTGCTGGTGGTCAAAAGTAAATTGGTTCTCAGGAAATTAGAAATTATATGCAGCAGTGTCTGTGTCACATGCTTGTCTAACTTTTCTGAAGAAACTGCTTTATTGACAAGCACAGGTGTAGTTCTCTCTTGGGTTGTCATTTTTTTTTTTCTGTTACCAGGACCAGAGTCACACTCAGAAGGCTGTCATTAGTCTCTAATTTGGGCTGAACTGGTAGGATCTGGCCCTTATTCTAGGATAAATGTCCCTATTTGAAGTGAAGATCATTCATTCATTTATTTCTTTCAGCAGGTAACCTGAAACGTGGAATGACAATTTAAAAATCTTATCTCAATGAATACATTCAATCAAATTACCTTAAACTTAAAACTAATAAAAATATCCTTATCAAATAGTACCTCATAAAAAAGGTTATATCGTTTTACATAATTTGATACAGAATTAGCTATTCAATCTCAAGGTTTGAACTCATCTTTTCACATAAGTTGCAGTAGGATATCTCAGCTATTTTGCTGTGCTTGCAATGTCAATGGAGGTGATCTTTCTGGGTCACATTTTTAGAGATGTTCAAGTGCTTAATTTCAATGAAACCAACTTTTAAAAAGCTGGTCAACTTCTTTACGAATTAAGGTGGGAAATAAAAAAGAAGGAAAGAAAGAAGATGATTTGAGGTGTTTAAATTTAAACATGGCAGTGCAGACTATAGATCTCTTTGTCTTCAACTGCTCTGTTTCAGTGTTCTATCCAGGATGACAACTTCAGCTTTTGGGCTGCTCCACTCTTCCTCCAAGCAGGATTACCCACTTCAGCTTTCACCTGAAGCTTTCACTTCAGCTTTTCACCTATTGCGTTGCACTCGCTGCGGTTTGTCTCCCTTTCCAGTTACAAAGCTCCTCTGGGAATTTACATTAGCAAAGGTGTGACCACATGCATTCTGTGTGGTGAACTTAATTACACGTGGCCCAGTTAGTCTTTTGTTTTGCTTTTACATGAATGCAAGTCAGAGGATTTCTTTGAAGCCCCATCAGAGTCACTTAAGAGTAGGAGAAGTTAAGCTCTTCCTCCATACATGGCAAAACCCAGGTTTAGTATCAGATCAGGAAAAACAGACTCATAGGAAAGTCAGCACAGTAAATCCATAGCACATTTTGAGTTTTTGTTTTGATTTTCCTTTTTTTTTTTTTTTTTTTTTTTTTCAGTTTCTCTAGGAGCCATACCAAGCCCCTTCCATTGACACCTATGGAACTCACTGCAGAATAAATCTACAACTCACAAGGACAGTTGCAATCTGAAGGGCATTTTCCACCATATCTCAATTAAAACATAAATGAACTGTTAAGTTCCAAACTGATTAAAGGAAATCCCTCTTCCTACTTGATTTTCTAAATATTTCTGTGGAAACCGTTTTATGGCAAGGAAGTATTTCTAAGCAAGATGCACATAAGCTTTAGGCAAAAGGAATAAAAAAATTAACATTGTCATACCCTGATAAAATACAGCTGATTTCTATACTGATTTGATATATATTTTCCTTCCTCCTCACTTTTTTTGTCCTCCTGTTTTCCTAAGTATTTGGTAGACTGCACATAAAGGATTTTTATAGAATCATTAGATATGTCACAGATTCACTGTATTATTGGCAAAAGCCATATTGAAAAGCACTTTGAAAAATAACTTACTTCCAGTGGATTCAGCTTTCCAAATTCCAAATGTTCACATCTCTATTTACTGTTGCTTTAAATAGCTTCATTTCTGTGGATGGCTGATGAGCTTCCCAGATGGAATATAAAGCTTTATGTTGCTCTTGAGGTTCTCATTTTGCTCTTTATGAAGAATAAAGGAAGAAAAATAGCTTTTAACTGGTAGGATTTTATGAAAAATAACTGTTCAGAAAATGGAAATATTTTCAGATAAAATGACCAGCTGAAGATTGTTGGCTGTAAAATATTTGGTTTGTTTCAATAAAAGATTTTAACTAAAGATCAGATTATTTCTGTGCACAAAGGAAAGTAGCAGCATGACAGTACCTGATGGATTAAATGAGTGCATAGTACACTCTGTTGTTTCACTGCTTTTTCTTGAGTCACTTAAAGCACAGCTGCTGCATGCCAAAGAGTTGTGAAGAACATGCTCTGCCCTTGCAATCATATTATTTTCATTTTAAAACAGCAAGTTAAAAAAAAAAAAAGTCATGTTTCTTCTCTATTCAGACAGCTTTTCATTGAAGAACCTGAAAAATAATTTTTTATTGCAGCTTTGGCTACAACCTAAGCATGGAAACCAATGGAAACACTTGCAGAAGTCCAGCCTGTGATTCTGCCCCGCGTTGTAAGGGCCTTCCTTTTACAAACTGGATTTTTGGGTAGATTTTCTTTGGAGAGTTCTAAAGATTTCCTGAAATTCTTTAAAAAATAAAGAAATGAGAAGTAAAGAACTGAATAAAGATGGAGTGTTTGTCTTTTAGTTCAGATAGAGCAACTAAATCAGAAAGATGTCATCTGGCTAAAAGATGTTTTTAAGTGTCATGGTTAAAGAGCTTGCTCAAAAGACCACTGAAATGAAAAAAAACTCAAACAACCCTTAGTGTCTTTCATGCATTTTGAAGCAGGACATAAGCATGAGGAAAAAAAATACTGGCGTTGCAGACTAATCTTCTGTTCACATTTGGGATTAAACTCTGCTCCATATGAGACTGCTAAGGTCCATAATAAATAGTTTGAGGCTACCACAGAGATGGAAAAGCAAGGGAGATTAGGGGCACTCATTTTTATTTCATTTGTTCATAGCATAGCCTTCAAGACAACAACAGAAAGGGGAAACAACTTTGTATTTATTATTATGGCTGAGCGGCATGTAATAAATTATGGAAGAAAAAAAGGCTGAGGGATAATTGACTGAAAAAACAAATGTCAGTTAAAGTAAACACAGCAGTTTCCACTGAACCTATTTGTAAAAATGTCAAAGGAGTTGAGTTGTTTTCCTTCACAATATTTGTGCTGGTATAAAGGGACTGTGGTTTAATTAAATTTCCCCACAGAGACTAGGTATTCCACTAGATGTCACTTTGAGACTTTGCTAAGATGAAGGACAGCATCCTGATGAACAGATGCAGCATGCCCCCCTGCAAAGAGCTGAGAGCTGTCTTGCAGCAGGAGCCCCCCGTCAGGATGTAGCCCTGGGGTGCATTAAGCACAGCGAGACTGCTTATGGATGCACGACCACCTGCCAGGAGAAGAGCTGCCACCTAGACATGTGTGCTAGCAAAGATTATCCAACCACTAAAATCTTTCTTACTGCCCTCAAGGGTAGGACTGAGGAGACCACTGTCTTTGCCAACCATCCATCCTGTCCTCCTTTGCACTGACAGTGAGAACAGGGTCAGGCTTGGTAGGAAGGGGGATGGCTTTTGTGCAGATCCCCTGGGCTTCCACAGGAGAGCTGATGGATCCAAGCAAAGTTCTGATCCAGAAACTGCCCCAAACGTCTCTCATCCGTCATCAACAGGAACCAGGTACTAGCCCTGACGTGTGCACATCTTCTCAGACCACCTTACAAGCAACAGAAAACAAATTAAAACCATCTCCAAAAAAAGGAAGTAGATGATATGAACCTTCTTTTGGAGCTGCCCTGTTCTTTTGGCAACAAACCATTTATTTAACACACCAAACAAAGGATGCCAAGGTTTCCCTAAATATCATATGCAGAATATTGAATAACAATTGGGAAAAAAAAATAGAATACTTGTTCTTTTAAAGATAGGTGAAAAGTTAATGACATGTCTCTGTTCCTTGTAAGGCAATAAAAGTCACCACAGTGGCAGAACCCTGCCTTTTTAGCCCAGTCTAAAGAGGCTTAATATTAATCAAAAAAAGTGAGAGCAAACTGAGACAAAACCCACTTCATACCCTCTAACAATGCTGGCACACAGATGTCTCTGCATGGAGCAGGACATTGTGTTTGCACCTACACTCAGCTGTGATAATCACACAGAATAGGCTGCTGGGACAAAAAGATCCAGGAAATGTTAAAGAAAAATGGAGAAAGAAAAAGGCAAAAAGCACAAAGAAATATGTCTGCGCATTAAATACACTCTACCACATCTACTGCCAAGGGTGCCTGCCCAAAGCTCCAGCAAGCTGCATACTGTTTGTGTTGTCAACAAGCAGCAGCTTTTGTACCTATGCACGTTTGTTTACTAAATATATGAAAACAATGGAGCTCAATTAAAACTAGATTAGCCACACATGTACCAAAGGAATGTGTACTTAACTGACTGTGGTGAATCTGGCTGCTATTCAATCCCCTGGAGAGGCTGCTCTGGCATGTCTGCTGAGGCCTCATTGCCCTCCCGTCTAGGCACAGCGGTGGTTATGGCTCCTCGAGAATATATTAGATGGATTGTATAATAACCATTGGGCAGATGTTGGAAGAGCAGAAGTTTGCTGCGAAGGCGCAGATGGGGCGGCAGATTATCCTGGGAAGGCAACCATGAGTTGATGGGTTCATTTCCATTATTGCTTGGCAACGCACGGTGTGCGTCACCAGACAGGCTGGAAAAGCCCCTTCAAGGAGCCAAAGTGAACGCTTGCACAGGGAGAAGATTTACACAGGAATACTGTCAGCTGTGCAAGCCTATGGGGAGAATGGCTGAGGAAGTTTCTACTTCTGAATTTATTAATGAGAAAAAGAGAGTGTGCAAGCAAGTAAAACAACAGGCTACGAAAGCAGACTTGAAAAATTATAGAATTAAGTACATTTTCTGCCAAAGGCTTCAGGTCCTCAGTAATGGAGTCCCTCTAAACAATAATCTGAATTAGAGCTGCGTCCAACCTGGTCCCTTTGATCTAAGCAATTCCTTCATTCAAAATATTTAAATCAAAGATTTGCAAATAAATCCAAGCTTTACACTGAATAAGTTCAAAATCTTTTGGTAGTTAGGTAGGTAACTGATTTAGGATTAGCAGCTACTAGTTTGAGATAGAAAAAAGACACTTCAGTGATTTATTTTTCAGATTCTCTTGTGAAGGGCTCAGAGAAATTATATCCCACGTAATTTTTTTTTAAATGCAAACCTATGGAAGAATGGTTTTAGATTTATTTTACTCACCAAACCCATAACTTCTATTACTTAGAAATATATGATAAGGAGGGTAATTTCAGTGATGAATTGATATAAAAATTACAGAAACTGTATATGAATTAGATAATCATGTCACAAAAAGGTTTTGGCTTTTCTTCTGTTTACAAAGAAAAGAAATGTGAAAACATTTTATCAGCCATAATTAATTGTATTTTTGCTTCTGCTGGTGAACACAGCTTCAAAAATCATCATGAGGCTACAGACTCGTGTGGCACTGCAGAAGTATTTCTTGTATGTGACAGCCGGTTTGTTGGGGAACCTATCCCAATTTTTGACAATAAAATTATAACACATATCTGCAATGCTATATTTGAAGCACTTTGCAAAGAATTAACTAATCATTTTAGCAACCCTACCAAAATGGGGATACTCCCCAGAAGAACAATTCAGTATTTGTTAGATGTATAATCAGAAACTCATACTAGTGGTATCCATTTCTAATGACAAAAATGAATTCTCTTTTCTTATTAAGGTAACTCAACTAGACTCTAATATTCTAACTTACTGTCCATAAACTCCAATAATTGTCCAATTTTTTTTTCTAATAAAAGCTAATATCATTAGCTAATAAAAGCCAATATCATTAGCTAATGTAATTACCTTTAGTAAAAGTCCTGTAGGCTCTAAATAGAAATAAATAAATAAAATCCCACAAACCTAAACTTTCCAAGAAATGCTCAGCTGTCCCATAAATATAGTTACAGAAGTACTTTCATTTTCTAAAATTCAATTGTTTTGCTAAGTGTTTCTATAATATGGCAAGAAAATGATGTAGAGGAAATCCAGGGTCCACGTAAATCAATGGAAATTTACAGGCTTCAGTGGAGCCAGGATTTTTCTGTACTAGGAATGACATCTCTAGGCATGTATTAAATTTGCATACAGATTGTTGGATCTTCATCCTGTACCTTCTATAGTGCTTACCTTCCTATAAACACTCAGTTTCCTTGGCTTTTGGCACAATGAGTAGATACAGTGTTTTGGGGAGTGGGAAATACAGCACATTTGTTTAATAAGATCCACAAGAGTGTTCCTATTTTCAGATTAGTAATAGTCCCAATGATTTGATCGGACAGGCTACGTACGGAGAGAGATGGTGAAATTAGAACCTTTATGAAATGGAGCAAAAGGTTTCTTTGTGCATTACCACTTTCAGAGAAGTAACACACGTATCTTTTGTGTTATATTTTGTGTTCTCAGTCACCTATCTTATGTCTGATGGGTGCAGAAAGTGACAACTTATGGAAAAGAAGGATGTTTCATGCATACCTACACACATACACACAGAAGAAGATCACGTACATCTATTTCCACAGAACCACAGAGTACTTTAGAATCACAGCGATCTGATAAAATCTGACCAGCAGGATTAGTACAAAATAATTATGAAGACAATAGACTGTATTTTAAAATGGCAAACATACTGATATTTGGCAGACTAACATAATCAGTTCAGTTTATAATTCTAGACATTATTATATTATACACTACTAACTATCCTGTTAAATAAACAGAGATCCCTTTTGGAGGCTCTGGAGGCAAACTATATTCCAAAGTGTTTTCAGATTAAAAAATCAAGTCATTTCGCTAGCTTATTCAGGCACTGCCACTGAGAAGAAAAACACCCATCAGACAATGGAATTACACTCTCCTCAATATCCAAGGAACACCTCATTTACACTCCTGCAAGCATGTGAAATTATGTCTTTCATTCTCATACTGAATGTTCATAAAAAGCCATTCTGCAGGCCTGATTTTGGGAGGTGTACCCTCTCCAAGATTTTTAGATCTTTCATCTCCTGTATGCTAACATTTTCTGAGGGCTGCCTCTCTCACTTCATTCTTTTTCATTTAGCCACATACACATTTTAAAAATTGATTTGACTTGATTTGAGTACTTTGGGATCTGTCTGCTGACAGAAAGATTCTAGTGGTGGCAATGCTGTTTCAGTCTAATTTAGATATAGGTAAATGTACTCCTGTCATACATCTACTTTGCAATTGACCTACCAGAATTCATTAGACCGTTGGTTCAATCTCAATGATTTTCTTTCAGCTTAATATATCTGAGAAGCGGTTATGTGAGACCAGGTTTAACTGCCAAAAGTTAATGCAAACTGCAGAATGCTAACAGGTCTCTGAAAGCTTTGGCTGTGCTATGATTGTTGCATTTTTCTTTTTTAGCAGCAGGAATGATGCCTGAAGATGGAGCTGTTTACAAACTTCTGGAGGACAAAAAGGAGCATATCTAGTTGCAACACAAACTTAACTGAAACAGACACTGTAGTTACTTTTATTATGTATAAGTCTATCTGGTTTTTTTCCTAAACACTATAATAAATTTAGAAAGTATGAGTATACAATATTTGCATGTTTTCCACAAGTGCTTATAAAAGGTTTTATTCCAGAAGTGAAGAAGTCAATGAAACATTAAATGAATGTTAACTGACAAGAGGCTTGATTTTTACCAATATAATATTTATGTACGATTTCTAATAGATCTCGAAGTCTTCAACTGGAGTTCTTTATTTTTCTGTATTTTATGCTTATGTGTGGTCATACTGATTAAATTTTGTCATCATGTCATATTCATAGCTGACTTCTTTCCATTAATCATGCCAGAAAAGCTGTTATGTGCAGCTACAGATGTCAATCTTTTCTTGCCTTCTGCAAATCCAAATTTATCCCCATAAGGGGGTATTTTCAAAGCTGGTTCAATGCAGCCAGAAAGCCATATGCTTGCACAGGATTTCTTTTTTTCAGCATGGCCACAGGTACAACATCTACACCCTTTTTTTTAGTAGACTTCTTGCTGGCATTCTCAAGAAAAGCAGTGCACAAATACTGGAAGAATCAGGGTCTAAGTAATTATAAAACCCATTCAAGTACATAAATAAACATGGTATTTGTACATTTGGCGTAGTCTCCAGTATGGTCTGCAGTATCTGCAAGAGCACCTATGTCTTCCTAGAAACGTGAAGGGTTTGCTCAGGTCCCTGTGTTTGCTTCACTGACAACCATTCATGTGACTCTCACTTTCCTTCCAACAAAATGCACAATGTAAGCACTGCCTGAAGGTGCTCAATCCATTACTTACTTTAGATGGATTATCTACCTAGCTGATGTACAATTACTATTCCTTGTTGCGCTGTTAGACAAAGTTTTGCTTTGTAATAAACTGTACCATTCTCACACAAGCATACGCTGCCTTTTTTTTTCAGTTGTACTAGTTTAATAAAGAGATTTTAATCAAGCTTCTGTGCTGTCATTAAAAAAATAAATCTTTCCTGCTTATATTCATATAACAAGCCGTCAGCTAATTTTTTATCTAACTTTTAAAAGAGCACTGCCTAAATCAAAATACCATCTACACCTTCTCTAATTACCAGACTTAAATCCTGAGGCTTCATCAAGTCTCAAAGCAAAAACAAAGTAAGAAACAATACCGAATGTGGTCTTTACTCTTTAGGATAACTACAATCAAACATACCTATAAATTATTTTAGTTTTGGATCACAAAAATTGCTTTTTTTTTGTACACAGGACTAAGAAGGTCCAGTAGTTGTTACCAACATTTGGAATAGCCAGTGAATATAAAAGGTTAATTTGGTCAAAGGGTTGTCAGCAACCACAAAGAAAATTCTGTATTTGGGTCTGCGCAAGACCACACAGTTGATGTTTACAGGAGGTTTAAACTGTACCTTTGGCCTTTCTGGCACTGGCGATTTCTGGCCAATGTCCTTCACAAAAAAATCTGGCAGCAGTTCCCTACTCTGATTTAATTTGCCAGCACCAAGATGTATAACAATAGAGTACAGTGACAGGAATGACTGCTGAATAAAAGACCATTAACTGCTTAGGGTCGACTGAGGGAAGACAGACAGTACACAAATCAGAGAACTGGTACCACACGCTGCAGCAACTCTGCCAGCAGCCTCCTGGCTTTCCATGGTGTCTCGGTTTGTGCACAGAGCTAAGGCAGAGTCATGCAGCCCACGCTGTGGGAATCCATTCTTAACCACAAGGAAGATGCAGAACACAGCAGGAAGATCTATGTCTGAAAGGAAATGTTCCACTTCATCTACTTCCCTGTCATGCCCAATGCTTTCAAGGAAGTGTACAAGCCTTAGCTTTACCTTTGGGTGGAGGCAATGAGATCATTTCTCTGCATGTTCTAACATGTCCTGAAGATTTTTGCTCGTCTTTTCACCACTGAGGTAGTTTGTTCTGATTCATTTGGCAAATGAGTGAATCAGTGGTTATTTGGATTTATTGAAGAACAATCTATCAATTTCTCATCTCTCAATCTGCTCATTGTACTGAATCTGCTCATTGCGTCAGCGGTCTACTGTGGCCCTTTTTTATTAAATTTTTTTTTTTTAACATTTTCTCATTTCAAAACAGTCCTGAAAAATCTCATTTCCTCCATCATATTTTTTTGTAATTCTACAAGCCCTTTTCAATCAGTGATATCCTTAGGTTTGAATAACTGTTGTCCTTGGGAGACTAAAGTAGGGAGACAGAAAAGGAAGAAATAACTATTCACAGCATACCACAAATCTAAGTAATTGAAAATATCTCCATAGATTTCATTGGTCATACGTTCAACAAAACTGTAAGATTTTCTAGTAATTATAAAGAGAAAACAGATGCTATTGTACTAAGAATCTCTGACCAGCTGTTTATTTTGACTGCATGTGATTCCCCATCTCAGCCTTTGTGAATATTTATCAGATAAACATTAAGATAAACAATTTGTGCAACACTCTCAGCTACTGACAGCTTGCTTGGGTGTAATTGATTGCAGGTTGAATTGTGTGCTATAAGCCGAAGGTGAGCCTTCTAATAGGGTCAAGGTCAATGGCATTATCACAGGCAAAGATTGTTGTTAGTCGAAAGAACCACTAAAGAAAATGGTGTGGTGTCATCCAACATCACTAACACACAACTGTATTCATATTTGTGACGTATAATGGCCACTGGTAACTTTTTAAATTTCCTTCTTTCTGACTTTTTTTTTTTGAAGCAAACAACAGACAGTTTCAGTGCCTTGATGTGCCTAAGAATTCACCAGAACCAACCACAGAAGCAACTGAGAATTTCATCTGGAGTTCTTTATACTGACATCATATTGTACAGGCTTCTTCCTTGTAAGCTTTATGTGCACACATAGAGGTTTCTAACAGAAGTCTCTTTGGAAATATATTTAGATCCATAGTTCAAACCCAAGCCCCTGTATCTGACATGATTCAGTTCTGTTAGTAGGAAGGATGAAGACTGTATTACCTAGCCAATTATGCTATATTTTAGTCCATTGCTCACAGATTCCCCAGGTATATGGGAGGTGTCGATGTCATTGCTGGATTTTATTAAAAAAAAAAAGTGGTTCCAGGCTTACAAAGATGCCTACCTTCTTCACTGTATGCAGAACCCTACCTGCTGTTACACCTCTAGGGAAATTTTTACTTGCTGGAAAACAGGCTATTTGTCATATTTTTTATAGTATCAGAAAAAGAAGAGTTGTTATGCCACAATGATGAGTTTTCAATTAAAAACTTAATCTTATCTGGAAATGGATATAGAGGCTCTAGATACGAATGAAAGTGAGCCAGCAAGATGTGGATACCAGTTTGTTGCTCTTTTTTTTCCAGAAAATACTTAGTTTAAGGAAATTTCTTTAATGAGAATCCCATTAGACAATAGTTCTGGGCAATTTACACTGTCTGATGAACAATGTCTTTCCCATACACAATGCTGAAACCTCATCATGCTTTATATTTTTCAGCATTCACTAAGGAAAAAAAGTCATGCCTTTTCAAATTTTAAATACATAGGGGATAGAAATGTTGATGGGCATCATGCATTTAATCATAACTCAAATGTAAATACAATATTGCACACATTCTGGCCCATGAAGTACTGCAGTATAGTAAGCAACGTCTCGTTCTTTGAACAGAATGCTGCTAATATAACTCATTAAAAAGTCTATACGTGGTAGACTGAAATTTTGTGGTTTTAAAGACGGATATAATTGGCACTTGCTAGAACACAGTTTGAAGTCAAAATTAATTCAGCTACTTTGAGAACAAGTCTGCCGTTTTTTTTTCTTGCCCCGTTGAGTGCTGTGCTACAGAAAGAGGCATTTTCTCACAGTGTCTTCTCACTGTGACAATACTCAGAAGTTTCAGGCAGAGAATCTGTACCTGATTGTCTCTCTCGATGCCTTCCCAAAGCTCTTTTTCTATCCATAGATTTGACCAGCCGCTCCTATACTTCCAGGTAAACTCTTTCCCTTATCATCTTAACGGACTCTCCACAGACTCTCTAACCTCCTTGTTCCCTCCATTGGTTGTTGGACTACCTTCTTTCCAATTTTCCATGCACACTTGGAGCCAGCTAAGAGAACTGAACATAGCATTGAATATTGATGCAACAGTCCCTCTCTTCCCCCTCAGTTTTCATCAACATCCATTGGAGCTGTCTGGTGCAGCTCCCATATCCACCACATAGCTTCTGACCAACTTGGAGTTGAATGACATTTAATAGAATGCAATAAAGAAAGAATTTGGATTTTGCTTGCACTCTGACATTGGGAGGTTGGTGCTATGTCCATGGTTGAGTTGTAACAGGAAAACTCCAGTGACCAGATCTTTAGAAGAACACACAGGCTTGTCATTCTTTTCGTCACGGAGATGACAATAAGCATTAGAGGAATGAAGGAGTCTTTCCACTGTGGGCTTAATCTTGACCACTGGCTATCAAAACCTAATGTTAGGTATTATAGCTAGGCTGCTTTGGAGAGCTGCCTCACCACCTATTAGCACTGTTAGTAGCTTAGCTCTTTAAATTCATATTTACCTGCACTGGGAAATAAAGTATTCTATTGAGTTATTACTACCCACCTTCTGCATGAAAGATATTTGGCTGTTTCTCTCCATACTATTTTTTTTTGTTACTTCACAGGAGTTTGTGTTGTTTCATAAAGACTATAACTGAAAAGTTATGCTGCTTGCAAAAATTTGGTTGTTATGAACCTTAGTTCATAGTTCATTTCAGACCTTATGAATATAGGAGTACTACACTCATTATTCCTTTCTGCTCCCCATCTGATAAAACAAATATATAGTTTGTAAAAATGGGTTTCACATCATCATGTGTGAATCTCATCCTGAAACAACAGTTAACTTGCATATGTAGGTAGAAGGCTTACTTTTTTAAAGGCTGTTAAGATGAGTGATCAAAATAAGATTTAGCTTTCAAGAAAAAAATTGCACTCACTTGTCTGATTTCTTAAAAGCAGTCACAAGATTTTTCTAAGAGTAAAAGAAGTTATACCTCCTTTATTTTATACAGATACACCTATGAAACTGCAAAGATCAGTTTTGCCAGTTTAAAACCACCAACTGCCAACACACTGTTCTTTTATCCACTTTGCAATTATTCTATATCTGAGAGTCCTAAATTGCATGCAAATGTATTTGTTTTTCAATCCTGTTCCCAGTAGTAACAATAAGGGATAGAATTCAAAGCAGCAGAACCTTACAAGCGCTTTTAAGTGCCATCTCTTTATATAAGTCCTGGAAAAAATACATATTTTGAAAGAGAATTAGTTGCAAAATAAAATGATCAAAATGATTGATTATAGCATCTATTCACTTTTACGTAAGTTGTGCTCCAGTCCTTACCCCCACAGTCACATTGACATTTTCAAGTCACACTTTGTTCACAGCAGGTTTGGAAAGACACAGTGTATTTCTGGTTTCCCTATTGTGTGATCCACTAATGATCAGACAAAAATCACAGTGAATGTTCTGAATGTATATTCAGACTCTCAGTGCAACTGGAAGGATGCCTATTTCTATACACTGTGTACTAGATGTTCCTGTCAAAGCTTAGAAGGACTTCTTAAGGGCATGTAAAGCCTGAACAAGATCGACTTCTTAGCTGCAACTTAACGTGGTGACTCCAAGGTCAGAGAGAAAGGAAAAGTGAGAGATCACGTGGGAGGAAGTTAACATGGCCACTACACAGTCTGTATAAAATACAGGAAAAGAGGGCGGAGGCTCTTCCAGCGCCAGAGCTTAAATTCTCCTTGTGAGCTGTGGTGCAGACTGTAATATTACAAACTGCTTCTTTTAAATTCATTAAAGTACATGGGAGGATGGAAAATCCACACGCATCTCGTGAAGAGTGCTCAACGCCAGAGCCCATAGATCTTCTGAAAGGTTTTTAGAGATTTGAAGAGGAGAGCCTTTGTTTTTCGGTTAGAATAACTCATCCTTAAAAGACAAAACCCCATGTTATTATGGCCTATGACTGTCAGTGTGAGAAGAATGCGAAATTCATGGGAAGGGTGTTTTTCACTTCAGCACATTTTTCCGGGTGCACTGTTGGTTGTGTGAAGAGTCCCACGGCACAGCAGAAGAAACTCTTTTCCTTAAACATAAGGGAAGTCTCTTAAGAAATGCGACACTGACCAAATCACATGTTTTATTTCCCTTTGCATGGGCTAGCTAGCTCAGTCATTAGAGCATGAAACCCTTAATCTAATTATTTGTCCCAGTCCAAGACAAATCGGAGGAACGTCCAAAATGAACATCCTCTACTATAAGGCAGGTTACAGCCACCCCTCCCCCACCAGGTTCAGCAAGAAATTCCTTGGAGGAAAGTGAAGAAAAAACACCCTATTTATTTAACAGACACAATGCACTATGGGAAAGGAATAATTCTAGATAATAAAACTTCTCGCTGTGGAGAGAACCTGATAAATTCTCTGAGTCCTTTCTTTGAGCATGGTCTCTCTCCTCTTTGGAGTTGGGTTGGCCTGGGCCCCTGCATTTCGGGCGTTCTCCCAGTGAGTTCTGGTCTTCTGAACAATTCCAGAAGAGAAGAAGAAGAAGCCCAAGTCCCAAGGAAAAAAAAAATATGTATCTGTCTCTCTCCGGAGAAATGGAGCAGAAAGCTAGCTGAAAAGCAGGAAAAGGGTGCTTCCTCTGCTCTTGCTGCCACAGAAGCATGCAGAGGAGGAGCAGTGACCTTGGAGCACAGAACTGCTTTGAAAAGTTTCTCTGGCTTTTTTTTTTTTCTTTTTCTTGCACCCAGTTTTAAAGTCACGGAAAGGCACAAGATTCATGTCTGGGCACAGAGTGGCGATAGGGGATACAACATCATAAAGTCACCCCAAGACAGGGCAGCAATTCTGACATGGTCTCTACAAATCCTCTGATCTTATATTTTTTCAACCTTAAATTCTGGAAGAAGAAAAGAGCACAACACGTAAGTTCTGAATCTCAGTTACATTCCATATGCTATATCCACACTACCAAATGGAGGTTTAAATGTTACTGATGAAAATATTTATTTCTGTGCTTTTACATGATAGCAGATGTAAGAAAAGCTTGTCCCAAACTGGGGTCAGACAGACATTTCCTAGGCAACATTTCAGTGACATGCTACAGTCAAAAGTACAGCAGGTACAAACAGGAAGTAACTTTATATTTATGAAGTGTATGTGCAGCTGAGCAGCTATTTTGATACAGATATAGGGAGCTGTCTAGAAATGTGCATTGGTCAACATTTCAGGATCTGGGAAAGGTAGTAATAGAAAAAAAATAAAGAACTGAATTAAATTTTTTTTAAGTAACAACTCTCGTTTAATAACAGGGGCAGGATCTGTCCTATTATTCATATAGCATATATTCATATGGCAGAGTGTTTACATACATGAAGTCTTGCAAGCAGTAGATAGAGAGAAAAAGACGACTGACTCTCTGCCAACAGTGTTACACAGTAAAAGGGCCCTTTACTTTCAAGAGTAATTCTAAGCCTAGTATAAGTTAGAGAACACAGGAAAATGTCGGAACACCGACTATAAATTTATGTAACCTGTATAACTTTGAAGGTTTTTCTATAACACTTCATTAGACCTAGCTCATATTTTCAAGTTTGATTTTTGTTACAGCTTTTCCTCTACTTCCTATTCCTGGCATAGCAGCTATTCTGGAGCAGGGCAAAAAGGTTACACTGTTCACAGGCAGTCACATACATCCGTGGTTCAGACTAGGGAGGGCAATGTTTAAATTTATCAAGAATACCACTCCTAGGATGTCCAATCTCCAGATATTTGTTTTTCAGCAAACAGGACTTCTATAACCAAGCCACACCTTTTGGAATAACCACGAACTTGTCCCAGCAAGCAGGAGGGGGCAGATCTAATCTTACTTGTGCGTAGCTTTGGTGATAACGTAATTGTTAAGAAATCAGACTTGGCAACACAATATGAACATTACTGTATTAATTTCTAGAATGTAAAAAAGTTATAAAGAAATGTCTGCCCTTCTGAATAGTGAATATTGATTGTTTACAGAAAGCAGGTACAGATGTCAAATGGGAATTTTCAGCTGTTGAGATAGGATGAAGAGATTGACATAGGAATAGCCTGAAGGCAAAGAAGAAACATTTGAGGTGCAACCACCATAAACCCTGTAACTAAACATTTTAATTTACTGAATAGTAAAGAAATAAAATCTTTTGCCCTGGTGAAAATGGACAACTCTATACTATGAAAGAATTGGTACTTTGCATATCAGAATTTTGATGGCCAGGCTGATGGCCTCTGAGAATATGGCCCTCTCTTTGGCTAAAGAGTGGCAAGTAGAAAACCCTTTCTCTAATGAGAATTTGCCATGCTGCTTCTAGATCTCTGATTCATGGCCCAGTTAAAGACTTCATCCCTGTGTTCTGTTAGTGCAGCCTCATACTTTACCAGTGAAAATGAACTTTATCTCTTCCACGTTATTCTTTCCACAGATGGTCAACTGCAAAATAAAAGATGTACTGCAAAGAAAATGCTTCTCTATGTAAAGAATTGAATCCAAAGATGACATAGTTAATTCAAATCATGTTTAAAAACCAAAACAAACTTAAAATATCTCCTTTGCAAATAAAGAAAAAATAGCAAGACATGTTGCTATGTTACTATGATTAAACCTTAAATATGAAAAAAATAAAAAAGGAAAATTTCACTTTCAAATCCAGTTCTGTCCAGGTTCTTCTTCCATTCCTATTTACAAAGTTTTTGGGGGTGTTTTGTACCTGAGATCAAGACATCATTGACCTTCAAGGAACCCTAGAATATTTCTTGCAGTGTTCAGGGTCAGGCCACAATTTGCTTACTGTGTTATTTCTGGTCCTTATGTCCAGGCAAATAAGTTTTTGATCCATTTTCCCAAGACCTCTTTTTGCAAGAGATGTGGATATTCTAAACTCTCTGCCTATCTTCTGCCATCTGAGCCATCTGCGTACAGCAGAAGAGAGAAGATGAGAAGGAAAGCCCAATATTAGACGCGAAAGAGATTAAAATGCAAATAAACGAGAGCACATTTTAAGACTGCCATGGTAGTTTGTGTTTGACATAAAGGCAGCATGGCAGGTTTTCCCCTGTTACTGTGACAGGTCACCATTTCTAATCTCAGGGTCATGTCCAAGTTCTCTCTTTCATAATTGCTTGGGCTGACATCTATTTTGACCTTTTTTTATTCCGGCCTTCCTGAATGAGGGAAGTCACAGAACCATAAAGAGGCAGAAGTTCCATGAAATGCCATAGCGATTAAGAAATGGGACTACTATCCCTCTGGCCTTTGGTATAAATGTATATATAATGTGTTCTGATATTTTAACCCTTGAAAGTTGCTGAAGTACGCATATTTGCCATGTTTTGGTACAATTTGATAGAGCTACATACAGTGCTATTTGTGTTGTACTATGAAACATGCACTTAACTATAGTTTTCTTATTTCTAATAAGGAATGATAGTAATTATAACTATTATAATTTCATACAACTATTCCTTTTGCTGCTCTGAACAGCCCCAACATCTGTCTTGACAACAACCTGCTCCATTTTGTTTTAGTCAATTTTCTATTAAGAAGCATTAGATCTGCAGGTCTCTGCGAAACAGCTCTGAAGCTGGGAGCTGTAGAAGCATTACATTGGCCAAAATGCATAAAGAATAATTGAATCTCAGCTAGGAAAACTATGATGCACAAGCTCTTATTTTTGATTAATAGCTACACAATGTTGGCTACCTTCTTATAGACACTGTATCATGATAAAAATCATAGTCAAATGTCAAGCTGATGACAAGTGACTAAAAAGAGACTATCAGTGCTTTGGTGCTTTTAAATTAGTGTATTACTAGATAGTCTTATCCAAGGAACCTTCTGTAAATCATTGATTGCTACTGGTAATAGTAACTGGAAAACACAAACACATATAAAGATATATAAAGCACAAATTCTTAGAATAATAGAGTCATAGAATGGTTTGTGTTGAAAGGGACCTTAAAGATCATCTCATTCCAAACTCCCTGTCATGAGCAGGCTGCTCCAAGCACCATCGAGCCTGGCCTTGAGAACTCTCAGGGATGGGACATCCACAACTTCTCTAGGTAACCGGCTCCAGTGCTTCACTACCCTCACAGTTGAGAATTTCCTCCTGACATATTTCACCCATTATAGAACAACCTGAATTTTTGAACCCCCCTTTTTTACTGTGTGCTTTGCTATTAATACTATTTTCTTTTAAGATGACCTGTGCTCTTAATGCAGGTTTTATAATGCATCAAACTTTGATGCATTTTGTATGCATCTGAGGTGCAGATTTTTGATGCAGGAAAGGGCCAGGGGTTTGATCAGCTAGGTACTACAGAGCAGGAGAAGGAGTAGATTTTCTCCATTAGAGGGTAGAGCATAAATCCAGGGCAGGTTGTCTGATGACTATGAGAATATGGTGAAGGGCTGTTCACATGCCAATGCTGTTGATAAAGCAGATGTTAAGGTGGGACCACGATACCGCCATTGGGAAGAGAGCTCCAAGTGAAACTGAGGCAAAGCTGTAGGGTTGTCAAGGAGGAAATCAGTATGTGGCCTCACCTAGCTCAACAAAGAGGAAAGATCTTCATCACTACCTCTTTTGTGCAGCTTCTCATACTGCAGACATGTAAAGCAGAGCAAGATGTGTTTGGACATTACAGAAGTAGCTCAGCACTTGAGGAACCCTCAGTCTTCAATTCAGAGATGTGTTTAGCTTCTCAGAGCCATTTCATTTTGGTATTATTTTCTCTCTCCTTTGCTCTCTCTCTAATACCATGTACTGATTTCTCAGACCAAGAATAGAACTTCTTGGGAGGTGTAGCTGCTGAAATGAAGTCTGTGAGATCTGCATGCACATCAGATGCTGACACAACACAAACTGATGTAGTTCTCCTACAAACAAGGCACTCTTGATATTCTGCAGCCAGGAACAGCCCTGCCTCAGATCTGGTAATGTCTTTGACTGCCCATGTAGCAAACACACCTCTCTGTGCCGAAAGCCAACAGAGTAAGCGATACCTTCTTTCTTGGTGAATATGTAAAATTGCCTTACTTTTTTTCGTTAATCCTGTAAGTAAACAAGTAAATAGTCAAATTTTTAAAATTTGTTTTTCACTAGTTCTCAGCTTTGCTCTGGATGAGTTCAGTGTTCTAATACCACACGAGTGTAGTCAGCACAGTGCACAGATCACTATGCAAAGCCCTTTGCGTATAAAATTTTATTAGCTTTTAGTAACACTATATGTGGAAGCCAAGTGATTTTTTTTTTCTTAATAAAAGATACTTTTGGAATATGTTGGAATAATGATCTATAGGTTATGAATGTATTGTTATTTAATGTCCTAGCCATAATTTCCGCTCAGGAAAATACGGAAAGGATCACATAAAGAGCACTGGAAATGCAGGAATTTTAAACAATGTAACCCCAAAACTTCAGCCAAATAGGGGAGCAAGATCTTTAAAAGTCAGTTGGTTTGTCTTGGAACTATAAAACAGAAATGTAACTTCATAGTTTCATGAAAATGTTATTTCATATAATATTCTCTAAGGTAAAATAGAACTCAGAATGGAAATAAAACATTTAAAAAGGTGAGATACTAAACATCCAACCTGTATTTCACTGAAAAATCTTGCCTTCCCCAAGAGGTCAATCTTAAATGTCCAAATTGATTCAAAGATAATGGAATAATTCTTATGTTACAATGATTTTCACAGTTCAGTTACGTTTTATCAAATATATCTTTTTTCATTTGTTCTAGTCATGTAATTAAGCACCATTAGGTACATTTTTGCCATTTGATTAAGTCATCTTTAAGTTAGTATTGAAAATAAGATGAATTGCTTTCCATGATTAAAATGTCAGACCCTGGCAAGCTCTGGGAATAGACTTCCTGAAATTACATTGCTCCTCTGTGAGGTCATAAGAAACAATGTAGGGACATTAGTGGAGTTTCCATGCAAACATACCAGGACTGTAAGATTACAAGGCATACCCACTATTTTTATAGACTATGCAGTTCTTTTCATAGTGCAGCTGCATCCTGAAAATTACTTGCAAATAGTCCTTGCTTGCATAAATAGCTCAGCTGGGCTTCTCTGTAACAAAGACACAGTAGTCCTTACCCAGACGACAAACCCCACCGATCCACACAAGTGGTATTTTGCTAGGGTGAGACCATGGACTTTGGAAAAAAAAAAAAAACAACCAAACCATATGTTTGAAAGATGAGTAGGTTTCAGTACAGAGAGTTCAAATCTAACAAAACTTTGCAGTACAGAAATAAGCACAGCTGGTTTTACACTCTGTACCTCTGGTTAATGTTTAAAAGTGATGAGGGCTGAAAATATGAAGAAAAAGTAATTCTGAGAGTCCTCTATTGTTCTGTCACTGTGAACTCTTTTCCTTCTTTCTTTCTCCTCTTCCCAGCCTACATACTAAAAAAGGAATTTCATATCTGTGTGGCGTGTCATTCATTGACAGGTTTTATAGAATTTGGTGAGGGCAAAAGGCTGGTTTAATCCATTTTCTTATACTTTATAGGAATTCTTTGATTAGAAAGAGTAATCCCTGAAGAAGATGGATGGAAAAAAATCCCAATTTAGTCTTTCTTGCAAGGTTAGCTTTGGTGATTAGCTCTAGATATTGGGCAGCAGGTTCACCCATGTAGCATAAAGCTGTGTGTATGTCCTGCCTTCCACTGGGATTCAGAACAAGCCTGGTGGAGAGCTATAGCTTTTGTGGGGTAGACTGCAGCTTTCCCTCTAGATAGCTCTCTATTTGTTTTTTTATCTCCAAAAGAGATAAAAAAAGAGAACTTGTTGGCTTCTGTGGAGCACAAAAGGAACTGTGGGAAAGTGGTGAAGGACTTTCATCAGACAAAAGGATTATCCTGTTTTCTGCAGTAAAGCAGGTGGCTGCCAGCTGAAGTATGTGCAGCATTTGTACTCTTAATTTTTATTGCATCTAGCCAGCTAGCTAACTCAAGTGGGAACTCCAGGATATTTATGTGAATTAAGAGCCTGCATCTCAGCTCTCCACTTCACCTGACTGATGAGCATCCAGGAGAATGAACACTCATATCATCTGTACTGTTCCTAGAAAGGAAGTAAGCACTTGTACTCGGGGGGATCATATTGACACACTTCATTGCAAGCAAGTAATCCTAGACAAAACACAGTCAGGTGAAGAGACATATTTCAACAAGCAACTGAGCATTTCTTAATGAATGAGGTATTTAATTTTAATGGAAGAAAACAATGCCTGACACTGAAATTATACTAAAATTACAAGTAATTCTCATGAGGTCTGTCCACAAACAGCAGGAGATCATGCTTTTATTGACATAGAAACCCACAACTCTAACCTGTGTAGAAGTCACAGGGAGAAGATAATTGAGCTCATCAGGATCTATGTCTTCATGCATTCTCGCTCTGCAGGACCTTAAAAGCCTACTGTGCCAACCTACTCACCAGGAAGTATTTACACAAATTTTATATGCCAAGGAAGTCGAAGCCCTGTCTTGACACAAAAGTTTCCATAGCTCTTGAAAATCTGTATAACTTTACTTCAGCTCTCCCATAGCCATGCAATATGGTATGTGCTATTTACTTAGCCTGTGTGTTCCAGAGGCTGTAGGACAGATGATACCCACTTTACAGCAAAGCCATATTAGTCTTAGTGTCACTGTTGAGTGAGTAGCTCTAGGCATTGTTATTGTGAATGTTATTCTTGATCTGATATGTATTCTGAATGATTTATTTCCTCATAGTCCTACCCATACTGTATCCAGCTGTATCACAAATATTGACCTGTCATTGCAAAGAAAGGAAGGTGAATGTGAGGTAACAATATTCATTCATGTGCTTTTCCAGACTTTGAGACACTGGCTCTTGGTTTTGCAGTGTACTAGAATTGTTTTCTCTCTTTTATAGTCAGGTCTAGCTTTGAATTCAGATGCACTCATACACACTCACGATTTTTACAAATTAGACCTCAATTTTCTCTGTTGTATTTCTAGAAAGTCAATGAAAAAGTAGAAAAACCTGCTTGCAAAATGACTTTCTTATCACATTTACTCAGGAGAATCCTGTGGAAGATGCAAAAATAAAGAAAATTTGTTCAAGGAAGAATTTCCCTATAATAACTATAATAATAATTCCATGTAATTAATTTTAAATTCCTAAAACAAAAGAACAAAAGGTTCATTCTAAACCACTTTTATTCTCCCACCTACTTTCTTCCTTCTCTGAGGTAATTTAATATTTTCAATGGACCGACAAAACCAAGTGCCTCTTTCTGTACTCTCTACTTTTCTAGCTGCTTTTTCTGTCAGTGTTTCTGTGGCTTGTCACAGTGATGGAAATTTAGACCCTCTGTCCAGATCCCATTCTAGACTGGGATAACAAACACTAGAGTGGGTTGGGAGCCCCATTTTGCTGACACTTGCAGAACACAGAAAAATTGTGAAATATTGGAACTGGGAGCTCCATTCTGGTCCATGGACAATGGCACTAAACTATTGTGCTGACTGCAGGAAGCCCAGGAAGAGGTGAAAAGTACCGAGTCCATGGAGTTATGAGAGTTACTCTCCCCCATTTCTTGCACAGGTTATAAAATGTATGCAGGGCTGGAGTCCTCTCTTCACATAATCTCAGCTGTTGCCTCACATTTTTTTGGAGCACCACTTGCCACAAAAGACCTCAGGATTACGTGAGGTCATGGCTGTCTACTTACCTTCAACGTGGCCTTAAGATACAAATATTTTGTAATAAAAACCAGCTGGAATCACCTATAAATAATAAGATCCAGCAAAAGCTGTCTATAGTCTCATACACTGCTATTCTGATAATGCTGAAGTAAATGCGATATCCACAATTGCCATAAGTGGACTATAATTCCAGGGAATCAACTTCCTCTTACAATGAAACCTAAAAAGAAACTAGATAGGTGATAAGGAATCACCTATGCTCCTGACAAGTACTGTAGCTGAGATACCATTTTTGTGGACAGCCCGGTTCATTTGAAGTCAGTTACTTTTATTTAGATTTCATACATCAAAATGAGAAAGAAGTGGTTGCCACTGGCTTTGGTTGAAATTCTCCTCTTTGAAAAGAAAATAACTAACCATCTCAAGGTACATTTCACTTCATCTTTCTATCCATATAGAAGTCTCTGCAGTCAGAATGTTTCATTTTTTTTATGACTGTTTTGCTTAAGAGGTTGTGAACTATCAGGAATATTTTTTAAAAAGTATCATAAAACTATTACTGTCAGTGCCATGATGTTGCATGCTAAATTTTAACATGATGCCAGTTCTTATAAAAACATATGAAATACAAGTAATGCAGTGACTCGGGACCTGCAATCAACTGTAAATATACCCCTTATTATTGTGGTATGGTCAGTTCTCCTGAATTTTCTGACAGAAGATGATAATAATTAAAGATAAAGAATAACTCTTTTTTGTTAAAAGTTGTCTTCTCTACATCTCTGAAATAGCTGGATCTTCATATCTTTTCCGTAGCTCATATGTTTGTTCACTCAGTCATTTCTATCAGTGTGGATTCCTCCAAGCATAGCTATAAAATAAGATCATTTTTACAAGGCAGAATTTCACACTTTTTTTTTTTCCACAGGCCACTGTAGAATTGGCTCTGCAGGTATGTCAGGCTGAAACTGCACATCTGTGAGCCCAGAAGTAAGACATCTGAAACCAGATATCTGAATTTGGTTTCCAAAGTTCAACTGAGGAAGAAAACCTAAATCCAGATACTTAAATCACTTGAATATTTCCAAAATTGTTATAGAAGAATCTCACTTTTTAAATGGTATAATCTAAGAAGAATGTTTATTAGTGAAGGATTCCTATTAAGATCTAAGATAAATGAGCATCATCTCACAAAACCTATCAGTCACTGTGAATCTCTGCAAGAAAACCATGCAATGAAAGGTTTTTCTTTTTTCATTTTCTTCTTTCCCCACTCCAAACCAAATAAAAAACCCCCACTCACTTAAGAAGCGATTGTCTGTAGACCTTTGAAGCCAAGGAGGGTGACAGCAAGGGCAAGAGGCTTATTTCAAGGGTCACATTTCATTTGCATAAGCAAGTAACCATAGGGCACTGTGGAATGTCTGTAAATGGATTTCATTACAGAAATTCAGCTTAAAGGGACTATAAATAATCCTCTGACAAACAATGTATATTGCTTCAAGTTCTTCTGTAATAAAAATATTTTAGTAACACAACAATCCGTGAAAGCAGGAAATGAAACAGGAGGAGCTGCACATCTTCCCCTTTTCTCTCTCAGGGCAACATTATATTGTAATATGTTTTAGAGGAAAAAAACGTGATATTCATATTATTTTAGCAAAGTAATCCTACAAAAACAAGGTTATATAATTCCATATGTCTGAGACAGGGTGGCTAAACAAATAACCAGATCTTTACGAGCTCTTCTCCCCTGGAGATCATCTGTCCAGCAGGACAGGTGTGCAGGCTGCATGGTATTCTGCCCAGAGGAACATCTCAAAATATATTAGAGTGTGTAAATCTTCCTGGATGAATTTCAGTGGAGAAGCCATTTAAAGTACACATTTTAATGGGTTGACCTTTTTTGCCCATATGAAGAAGCAATGACTGTCTGAGGCCCCAGTTCAGCCAAAGCTTTTCAGCAACTCCCCAGTTTGGTGCACATTTAGCTGCTGTTTCCTTCAGTAGGACTTAGCTATACCATCAAAAGCTTTCCTAAGTGGAGAGAGATGTACTCCAACATTAATAGTGTATATTATATGCTTTGATGCATTAGTCCCCAGCAGTGCAGGCTGTTCAAAGCTAGATGCAGCTTGGTGGACACCAGACCATTCGGCAATTTTCACTTTAAGCACTGAACTTCTGTGAGGGCCAGAAAGTTACTGGAATTTTTTCAGTTTTCATACAGAAATACAACCACTGCAGTATCCCCTTAGAGAGACTAGGCTTGCCATCTTTAGAGAGAAGTTTGGGGTATTACCACGACTTCATCCCCCTTGGGGTACTAGCAAGGAACAGCCCTATTCTGAAGGGTGTGGAAGCTCTCCTCTGCATTGGTAGTCACCTCCGTGAGAGACTTTTGGTAGTGCCCCAGTCTAGTAGAAAAGGTCTCACAAAATAGTCTCTCTCTATTGTTTCTAATAATATATTTGTAAAGAAAAGAAAAATGTAGAGATACTTCTGCAAAAGGAAGGAAAAAGCAGGCCTTTAAAGCAGTAACTTAATTTCTGTTTATGTTAATTTTTTAGATTGTTTACCTTTCTAATAACTGTAATTATTCTCACACTGGCATTACTGTTTTCTCTGGAATAGATGTGCTCACAGTGAAAAATCCAATTGAATCAGAGCATGTAACAAGAAAATGTAATCCATCGTTATTAAAAAAGGCAGCTTACCTTTATCTGGGTGTTAAATAGTACAAATCCATGAGAGTCAGTGAATGTTTTGAAGTAAAAACGAAGGGCATTATGAAGGCTGAAGTGGATTTGTCACTGAATTATAGGTATTACCTCAGAAATGGCCTAATATATGGTTGGGGAAACTATGTATTTAGCAGTGGGAGAAGAGAAAATAAGCCCATTTGTTCGCTTTGCACATTTCTAGACTTACTGAATGATGTTTTAAATATCAGAATATTTTGTGGAAAATTGTAAGAGGAAGAGGAAGCTTGTCCCTGAACAGAAATCACACTTTTTTTACTGTTTATACCTGCATGCTGCTTCTGACTATCTGTGTGTCAGCAAATGTGCACCAACTTGCTTCACGTGAACTTAGGCAGCACGGTCACAGGTACTGGCACAGAATGCCAAGTTTGTCAAGGCACTCCTTGATTCCAGCCCTCCCAACGAGCTGATCAAATCACGAGGCCATCTTCTGCTTCTCCATCTTTAAGGAGGTAGTATGAGTTACTCCTCTTTATGACATATTTTAAGGACTACACACCGCAAGAAAGCCACAGGGGTGCTTCATGAGTTTTAGCACTTTGGGCATTTGTCATTCTGAACAAAACAGTTGCTATTCTCAGAGGAATACACTTACTGTACCTTCACATATAAAAATCTGGCATAGTTCATTCCTAGTAAGAGGTTGTACTAGAAGAGTGTGAAGCACTTATTACAAATTCTGCAAAGAAAGAACGGCTTCACTGAAGGTTTATTTAGAGAGCCCTCAAGCTACATGGCTTGAATGCTTGTGATGCAGGGGGTTGCCGTGGGAGAGGGTTTTGGTTGAATTCACAGTTGATGCAAAACTGGAGCTGGAGTTCAGGTGAAGTGAGGCACTGTTTGTAAACATCCCCAGTTTTGAATAAGGTAGGAGAAATTTACACAGACGTCATTTGATTTTAGGTCCTATTTTCAGAAACGTTTTCTTACCTGATTTACAAGTTCAAAGCAAAAGTTTGCAAAGAAGCAAATCTGACAAATGTTCAATCAGATGGAAGATACACAAGCATGACAGAACATGTGTTAATCCACAGTCTCCTAATGCCACACAAATGCAATGAACAGATGCCAGAAAGAACTGCTGAAAAAGTGAAAACTTAACCTTGGCTCCTTCCTCACATACTGAAGATCCTAAACTATTATCTCTCCAGATTTGTTGGCAAAGTAGTGGTAAACTCACCAAGATGCCCATGAACTCCTCTTGCCATGGTTCAGAAACAGCTCTTTTTTAGGTCTTTTTTTCCCCAGTGACCTCAAATGATGCAGCCTCACTCAAAATATTTCATGGATGTAGAGAAATATGTATGGGCTTAGTTTTACTACATACTAAGGATTATACTCCACAGTGACATAAGGAAAGGCTGCTTACTCTAAATCACTGAGTAGCTGGGCTGACAGGCAAGGTATGAATTTATAGAGATAAACATTCAAAGAAAACAGGTTGTGTGTTTCAGTTGTTACCCAGTCAAACACTAGAAACAGCTCTAACAATGCCAAGACTGAATGAAATTTAGGTCTTCTAGACCAAGAAAGAGTAAAAAACTACTGAATTTTTTCTTAGGTTGGGGGAGAAGGATATGCTTAGGACTGAGTGGAAAAAGATCTTTCTAGTGGAGGAAATGGCAATTCTCAGTTTTATATACGTTAGATATATATATATATATAGAGATATATATATATATATAACGTATATAAAATATTTTCTGGTTTTGGTAGTAATAGAGACAGGATAAAGAGCCATAGAAATTTATTCACTGTAAGGAGTTGTGGAATGGTTTCACATTGACAGGAATGAATATTAGTTAAAAGAGTAAAATTTCTATTGCAGCTTATATATTCTACAATTAATTTCTATAATTGAGCTAGAAAAAATATACTACTAGTGACAGGGTTACCCCAAAACTCTTTTTTTACAGTGTTCTAATCTTTTTGATCGTTTAACCACTGAAGAAAATGAGAAAATCACATCTTTTCTGTGTGCCAAGTTTCAAACACACTAAATGAACATTTGGATTATCTTTTAATAACATAAGCTTTTTCAATAGACAATACATGTCTGTAGCCAGCTCTAAGGAAGAACAGATACCAATATTTCTGTGGCAAAGTATCTTTTTGATCTCTGTATCAAGGCACATCATTGTATCCTGTGTTCATTGGGAAGGTACAGAGGGAAAAATATATTAAGTTAAAAATTAAGTGACAGAATCGTCTCACAGAAAGGAAAGAATCATCTCTAATGAACATAACCGTGACAGGCTGGTACTCCTGGATCTTTTTAAGATCTTCTAGGGATCTCAAAAGGCAACTCAGACACACGGCCTTGTTAGACCTGGCAATGCATTTGACACACCATGATAGCCCATTTATTCTCACTTTTTCAAGGGTCATTTTAAATTAGTTACTGTTGTCTGTGAATCAGAAGAGGGAAGTGTACATGGCACGTGCATCTGGAAAGGAAATAGAGTAAATAAAACTATTTCTGAAGGGGGATGGCAACAGTGATGCTAGGAATCTCCGATTTAGAGAACAGGAAGCATGAAGAAGTGGCGAGGAGCGAATGCGATCAAAGAAATGGTTTTGTTGAAACACGATCGGCTCGCGGGCCATTTAGAAAAACAGGCAAACAGTGGTCAATTGTTCGCCATGAATTATTCACCCCCTTCTATTGGAACACAACGATCCCAGAATGCAAAATTAGGAATTAATCAGTATGCAGTCTCTCACTCCTCCTGTTTGGCATTGCCATTGACCTTATCGTTAGAGAAGATGTAGATGGATACATCCTAGAAATGGCAATGCTTATGCAGTATGCCAAAATATTTAGATTTTAGCTGGCAACATACCTCCTATAAGTAATAATCATCAGCAAAACAATGACCAAAAACCACTGTAATATTTAGAGAAAGACAGGGTTTACCATTAGTGATAAAGAAAAAAAATACAACGAAGTTAGCAACCCCTCTTCCAGGCATTTTGTAGAAATATCAATCCACTGCAGATACATAAATCAATTTACATTCTTATTGGTGGGAAAATCTGAGAAAATAACTAGAAAATTATGTAATTAATCTGCAAGGTGAAAATCATTACAGAGTTCAACAACTATTTAGTATCAAAAATTATCTAGGAAAAAGACACAGTTTTCTCATAGAGAAATAAAAACAAAGCATCTGCCATGACAGCCTTTGTCTGGATAAACGGACTCGTCCCTGAGCAGGATGCACAACGGAGAATCCAGTGGGACTTCACAATGCACAAGGTGTGCAAAGGGCAGGCACAGGAGACACAGACTGGCAGAGTGTTTTTCATGCCCTGAGCAATGCTGTGTTGTCCCAGAAGTATCCAGCACCGTATAGTAGGAACGCCTCAACACTATTCCTTCATGTAACTGTGGTAGAAACCACATGAGGTACACAAGATGATGCTTTCCAGATACGAGAGCATCTTTTGCCTAGACTGATCTCTTCTGTATTCTAAAGCCTGTGCTTGTTATTTTAAAGGCCTTTAGTGCTTAATATTTTAGAGGCCTAAAGTGCTTGTTATTTTAAAATATCAGTTTTTCTAGAAGCTGCCAGAAGCCTGAATTTGGATGTTTAGGAATAAAAAGCACTCAATACTTTGATTATTTCTGAAAGAAACATTACTATTAATTGCCAGAAGGCACTCGTGTATTTGCAGCCTAATCTTCAAAGGTGACACAGATTCCTATTCATATCTTGACTTACTCTAAGAAAAATAAACACATTTCTATTTGTGTATTTACTGAGCATTCTTTAGAGGGATAAGGTTTGCCTGTATAAATCCTGATTAGCTGAAGATTTTGATGTCATTTCGGACAGGACTATCACTGCAGTTTTAGTCAAGCAAAGTTTCTCACTTGAATGGGATCTAGAAGCACACATTTGAAGTAAGACTGACTTAACATCAAGATGCCATTGCTTACCTCTGCTGCCTGGGCTCTGAAGTAAAGAAATGCTTTTAATTCTGGTGCTCAAAAATAAACTAGTAACTTGTAAGTCAATTTGTTTCTTTTCTGATTTCCAAGCACTCAAAAGCTCTTTCAGAAAGGTGTTGCACAAAAGAAAAGAGTAAAGAAACACTCTCCAAATAAACAAGTGAGAACTCCATATACAAACATATTTGTGCAAACAGGAAATAGTGACCCAGAAGGTATACAACAGTCAGTCTTCCAGGCTCCACTACGACACATCTTGCCCAAATCTCACTTTCCCTAAATAGTACTCTCATGTCAAGCCAGCTCTCAGAGAAGAAAGGGGCAATGCTGGTCACCTCTGCTAATCTTCACTTCTCATGGCTGGGCTGTTCTGCCAGATTCTGTTTGCGTAAGTGGCTTCAGCTACTGATTCAGCAGAGGGCTTGCTCTGTTGCGAGAGTATGGTTACACACTCCCAGTCACTCCTGGATTTGGAAAGCAAATAAGCTTTACTCTTTTCTGCTGTCTGCTTGCCCATGTGTCTTTGTGGAGTTAGGATTTTTGCTTTACAATCAGTCTCCTGCTGGGTTCTATAATTGAGCTTCCAGATAAAATAATCTAGAGTGAATAATAGCTTGGAAAGCAATCTTAATCTTCATTTTTGTGTTGTATCTTAAGGCCACTCTTCCTTTTTCAGCTTCAGTGATCAGGGCAAATTTCCTGACATTAGCTCACATGTTGTTCCACCAGCATATATATAGCGTACATGAGCAGCAATCATCATTAGTCATTATCACTTATAATACCTTAATTATAAGCAAAAGCTTAATTTCTTATTTAAGAGTGTAATAGGAAAAACATATGCCAGGTAGAACTAGTTTATTCCTTTGTCTCCAATGGATGAAAAAGGATTTTATGTAGTTGAATCCTTATCATACTCGCTGAACAGCATCTATTCACAGCCACTTGGGTGCTGAACCCAAGAGCACCATTTTTTCCTCTCTGTGTTTGAACATTCTACAGTTGCTTAAATATAAAAATTTAACACTGCCTTCATTCAATCACTCAGCATTTCTAAGAGTATTTTTATATTATATTTTCCAAGGAAAGCCACATTATATTATTAAACCAGTAACTAAAATCATAAGTCAACATAATTTTGTCATCAATAGCCTTCTCCTAATAAACTTCTTTTACATATCTACTATAGCCCATAATAAAAAGGAAGTAAAATCTAGCAGGAAAATGTGCAATGCAACGTTGGAAAAAAAAAATCCCAAACGAAAAGGTACAGTTTTCTATCACTGGAATTTTCTATGCCTATACTCGGTGCAAAACAAGAAGCATAAAGTCAAATGTATGAGGGCATCTGCCATCTGCCTAATTGGATTAGTTTTATTACAAGTTAATGATAATTAACAGTTTAAGAAACTTGTATTAGCTATTGACCTTGATCTTTTGCCTGTGCATGCTATTAAGGATGTCAGAAAACAAACCTCAAAACACTGCAGTTATCAGATTTATGATACGGGTATGTATAATGCATTCTTTCTATCAGTGAGGTGTGAACCTGTTCCATGTAAGATTTTCCATGCAAGCATATCTACTATGGAGACATCTATTAAGGGACTCATAGGCAGTAAATTAAACCTGACTTCAAAGACAAGCCATCCTCAGACAAATTAGGCCACAGAGATAGAAAAGGGCAGGAGCACTCAATCTATTGAAGGCCACCTTCTGAAATGTACTGTTGTTTCTAAGTTCAATGACCATTTCAAGATTAATTGTTCATAATTCTACAATTTCTCTTTGTAAATTATGCACTATTAGGTGGCAAAACACTGCATATCAGAATCAGTTCTCCTTTATTCTAGTTACTCTAGCAAGTCAATTGCTTTAATTCAAAATATATACAGCGTTACTCTGAAGTCCTGGGGTTTAGAAGCTAACTTGAATGAAGTATTTTTCGCAGTGAGGTCCAAAAAGTCAAGTTTCCTGTGAGATGTTGTTTGTGTGTAAATTATTTACTTTATAAATTTACTAGTACAGATTTTCCTGTCATTTGCACCATCGCTTAGAGTGCTAGAAAGAGGGAAAAAACACAATAATTCCAACTGTATCCTAATCCTTAGCAGAAGATGAACAACTGGCATAATATTTTGAAAGGTGTTTTTGTCCAACCTCCAAAATTCTGTTTCATGCTGAAGAAAATATGAATGATACAATTATGTGAAAAATAAAGCTTTAGGTTTACTGGTTGAGATAAATTACCATCTTATGTTAAACCATAATTTTTCCCCAAACAGTTGAATAAAACAGAGCAAGACTCATCTGCAAAAAACTTTTAATTTTTTTTTACTGTATTTCAGCTTCAAACCTTTCAAAGGATTTTCTCCTCTTTTTTTCTAAATGTAGGTCAGTTTCTAAAAAAAAGCCTTGCTTTAACAGGACATATAAATCTAAAGATTTCATAAAAATATAACCCTGGAGAAAACTGAGAGATCATTTGTTTATGTACAATGCAGAAAGAGAAGACATTTGGCAAGAAATCCAGATCTCCCTACAAGCCTGGGAAGGATCATCTGTGAAGGAGCACTGAAGTGTCAGGCACACCTCCACTCAAGCCATGTGAGTTATGTCTTCTGAAATGGTTAGTCACCCATGAATGCCTAATCTGGGATCTGGAATCATGATCACCTTCACTTCCCAGGCTGGTAAATGCCTGGGGAAACCTCAGTTATGTCAGCTGCTTGGGAAAGGTGGTATGGGGAAACCCATCACAGAAACAGAAAAGGTGAGAACCAGCACCGTAAGGTGTTCTTCCTCTCATCTATGATTGTAAAATGGGTCAGGTACATGATGGGATTATGTGACCTGTGGAAGAGTATTTTCATCTTTACAAATACAATTTTATATGTTACACATAGTATATTAATTACATTTTTGAATTTTGTTCAGCAGGATATAAGTTTTGTACACACTTTGGCAAAGCTTTGTTGTTTTAGAACTTATTTCTAAATTAAGTGACTTCCACTGCCTGTTGGTACCTTGGGCAAAAGGACTGAACAGAAAGCAACAATAAAACGACCTCCACTGCTGAATATTTTGTTTTATAGGGGATGTTATTTGCAGAAACACAGACTGCTTGCTGATCCACTGAGTGAAAAGTGTGAATGATAGCTAAGTCTCCATCTATTTCAGGATTTCACAGTGCTCAGTGGTGGAAGAGCAGAACGATGCTGATTTGGGCTGTAGAGCATGTTGCCTCCACTATTCTTCCCCTCGGTGTTTATATTAGAAAAACAAAGCAACGAGCTTGAGGCAGTACCAACGCTGGCATATTTGTTCAGTTGATCCAAAGATGACAATACAATATTAAAAAAAAAAAAACTATCACAGCCTATAATATTTTAAACAAAAGGGACTGCAATTTTCATTTGCTCTCCTGTCAGTGAAAATACAAACAGCCCTAAAAAAACTCCTGTGAATTGAATACTTAGCACAAGAATAAGTGTTTTTCTAACCTTGACTTAACTGAGTTTGTTATTTAAACAGATACATAAAAAAATAAAACTTCCATGCTTTTTAGGAGACAATTTAATTAAAATATCAGCAAACGCTACATACCTAACTGCCCCTGCAAAATATATTGAAATCTTTGATTTAAACTCTACTGCTAGCAACCTGAACATTTTCATTTCTCCTCTCTTAAAATCTGAGCTGTATTAAACATATCACGAAAGATGGAGAGACAGAAGAACATATTAAAAATATACCACTTCCCAGACTCTTGAGGGTGTGTGTGGGGGTACTCCTGCTTGCCTTTGCTTGGCCAAATGTTTTCCATACAGCTTTTAAGTCATAAGCAAAAGTTGGGTAAGTAGAATTATTAGAAAAATGAGAAAAAAGATACACAGGCTGCACTACGGACAAAGATGGGAAAGAAAATACTGTCTCCCAGTGCCCTTTTCACTGGAAACCCTGGGTTCCCCCTCATTCCCACATATCTGATAATTTTTTTAAAAACTAAGCGTTTTAGGTAAATTACAACAGTACTCACAGTAGGTGAATTTGTACTTCTGGTATGTCTTAAAGACCTTGATGGCCTTCCAATCCCACTTGGTATTTTAAATGTGTTGTATTTATTGACAAAAAAAAAACCAAACCACTCCAGAGATCGGCAGCTCTATAAAACTTGCCACACATCTGTTGGATTTTTGTTTATATATTGAAATGTAATTGGGCAACTGGAGAAAAGTGGATTTGTGAGGTGTTATTTTCCTAAAGATTACATTTAATATTGTTGGTGTACCCTTCATAATTTAGTTGATTAATAATATTTGATCTAAACCCAAATTATGACTTCCCACATATATGACATAACTAATGAACTGTGAAAGGAAAGCTGTTCAGATGGTCACCAATAACCAATGCTTAGTTAATCCTTTAAATAAACTGGAGCTCACAATGTGTCCCTTTGAAGTCATAAATAATGTATATTTTTCTTTTGACTTTTAATAAGCCAGTGGAGTTCATCTCACAGTCTCCAAACACATATATTTTATTATGGGCCTCTGCAGTTTACTTTAATTAGTGTGTCTGAGTGCTTTGGGAGACTTAGCCCTACTGAAAACAAACAGAGTCTTACCATCTATAAAACATTAGCTCCCTTTGGTTTATCCTGATACAGCCGAGGCTCAGTGAGAAACACATGGTGTAAGTAAACACTCATAATTGCATTAGAATTCCCGGGTGTATTGGTAATTCAAACCCTGTTTCATGATATTGTTAGAGCAGTTAGAGCAGGTTTACCAATCTCCTTGCCTTCTGGGATTTCATGAAATTCCATTTGGAGAGAATTTTAAGTGACGAATCTAATAGAAACAGCAACAGAAAAAATAAGCCACAGAGACTCTGAAAAGGAAGAACACAGCTAAAAACCTCCCTTGATGTGTGTTGTCATGTCTCTGAAATCTCTCATTCCTCTAAGCTCCTTGTTGATGTGTTAATTTTTGTGTAGGATGGGTATGCCTGTGTTTTCTCCCACTGCTCCCTGCAGAACTTTTGGTCCAATCTGTCAACCAACCTGATATTTCTATATCTCAGCTAATTCTCTCCAAAAATGATGCAGTCTGTTCCAAAATGAAACATTTAAACCAAAACAAACACTATGGTTTTAGTAGCATGTTGAGTGATAACAGGTACAGTTTTTTTAAAAATGGAGAAATCATTGTTGAAGGCTTTCCATTGTAAGGAATATTTAAGTAATTAAAAATCTTTCAATGCCTATAATTTGCAATTTCTTTTTCCAAAAGAAATGAGGCATCTCTGTGAAACAGTTTGAACTAAAATAGAAGTGGGCTGTTTCGACTATAGGAAAAAAAATCACAGCTATTAGACTTAAACCACACATTATTCAAATTAATGCTGGTAGCAAAATAACACTACTTAGCCCTTACCTCAAGCCCTACATGTGCTATTTCTGTATCTTCTGCAGTATTAATGCAATAATTTAAAAGAATTAAATGTTCACTTCCTTCATGTTCCTTCCATAATATTGATGTAAACACAGTGTGACTGCTTAAACAGCAGAACTTTGAATCCAGCATAAAACGAATTGCATGGAGTTTTACTGTTTGCCTGAAAAATATATTTTAAAGGTACAGCATTCCAGTATTTCTACAACAAAGCTTTCAAAATACAAAACAGTCTCCTCTAAACTAAGATATTTTCAGTAGCTGATTTAAGAGAGTAGCTATAGAAGAGAAGAAACTTTTATATTTAAAAAAAGGAAAAACATTATAATCTAATTTTCAAGAGCAATTCAGTGTTAGGAATGTATATCTTCATACAAAGTATTCGATCTTGGTGGGGTCAAAATGCAATATCTATCACGAACAAGTACTACCTGTCATTTTTCTTGTAGACTTACTCATGAAATACAGAAATACTCATACTGTTAAAGTGATAAACTGTTCTGACAAATATAATGAAAAGACATTTCGTTCTGCTCTCTGACCCTTGGGATCCCCTTGAATCATTTGTATTTTTCTACTTGTACAAACCGGTCCATATATTTACTGGCACTTGGTGTAGCACTGGCTTTGTAGGCTATTGTTTGTTGCTTTGGTTTGCACCTTCTGTTTCTGCTCCTATGCAACACACCTCTTAAACCTGTTAAGACATTTCAAAATCTAATAATATTCCTCAGAGGATGTTTATAAATCCATGCCACTGTTTTTTATTGTATGATCAGTGCAAACAGAACACTGCCAATAAACCCCGAGCTGTATGCACTGAAGGCCTGAACTCGGGGATTGCTGAAGGTGAGTGGATGGAACTGGGCTTCCTGCAGTGCCCCAGGGGGAAGATGAGCTGGAACTCTGGGGTTACCTGCAAAACACATTGAGGAGCTCTGCCAGGCCAGTCTTGCTGGCCCCCCAGGCTGCCACATAGCCATGACTTGCCCTCCTGCACTGTAGAGCTGCAGAGCAGGTTCAGAGGTTTTAAGTTGAAGGCATGAATGAGAGTTCACTTCTCGTTTTCCTTGAGAAATGCTAAGCCACTTGCTGGCTGAAGCCTACGTTTGCAGAGCACGAGTCTGGAAGATTTACAATGGTAATTTACTGGTGGCATTTTGCTCACCCCGCTACCCTGTTGATAGGGAAACACGCGCAAGGGGGTCTTTCAACCCTGTTTCTGTGCCTGGAAAACCAGTCGAAAATCATCAGTAAACTGATCTAAACAACAATCTTTGCTGTGGAGAATTGGGTCATCTGGCCCAAAACCCACACCAGCTTTGCATATGAATTGAACTAAGTGACTATGGCTGGATGGATCCAGCTTGTTCTTAAACACCAATTAAACTTACATAAATATACAACCTGTGATGCTGGGACTCTAGCAAAGCTGCAATACTAATAAGGTTTGCTGAAGCTATAATTCCAAACCCCTCTGCATGGAATATTTCCTCTTTATTATATTAACCTACAGAAGTTATGCTGAAATTAAAAAAGGACAAACCAAATCCTAGTTTGTCAAAACACACCATATTTATAATATTAAATAATTGAAGCTATAAGTAAATATAAACAGTGTCGACAAAATCGAATTATCAGGCAGAGCATAATTGGGGTTTATTTAAACTCTGATTGACTCCATTCATCTGTTATTCCAGTGGATATATAAAGATAAATTATTTCCTCGGAAATTGAGACACAACTTTTTTTTTTAAAGATATTTTTCTTATCAGGTTTTCATTAGACAAGGCAGCCTGCTTTATATGTTTGTACAATTTAAGTAGGCTCTTGGTTTGTTTGTTAATACATCATGTTTATTTAAAACTCCTGAAGGAAGTTATTAATCTGTCAAAACTTTAAAGATTTGAAGTTGATAAATAAATGAACAATGCTAAATAATTCTTTGTGTTGTCTACAAAAACACAAAACAGGTCTTACTGTTCTTCTCTAGAAGGTGAAGCCTGGATTGCTTTGAAATTACTCAATATTTGCCTACACTACACAGCTGCCAAAGCCTGCACTGGCTGATAAGTACACCTACTGTCTTAAGCAAGGTGCCTTTCTGACCAGAAAGGTTGGTCAGGAATGAAAAATATGCTTTAATCCAACTTTCAGTTTCATATCACAAGAGGTTCTATGGAATGATTGCCAGGTGTAAGAGGAAAAGACAAGCACAATTAAAAGCTGAGTCTCTAATCCCTCTGCCTATGGCTTAGAACCAGAGCCAAAAGAAATATTGCCTTAACAGGTACATTTTCCCTGAGGGGAAGCGTACCCCGACCACCTAGCTGGTGAGATGAAGAGATAAGAAGATATTCGGGTGTATCAATGGCCAACAAATTGTGTGCTGGCTTCTGACAGAAGGGGCTGGAATGAGTGGGTGGCAAACAGGGGCTCTGTTTACTGACAGTGGCTGTTCCAGCTCGGTGGCAAATCCAAGAGTGTTATGTTTCAGCCCCTGTCTCCACAGCGGAGCCACCTTCTGGGCCTTGAGAAGATCTGAGTGTAACTGACATCTGTCTAAAGAGACAGTGGAAAGTGATTGAAGGCCAACATAAACTGCTAACCACTAATTAGACTAATTAATAGTAAGGGTGGAAAACAGCTACCAAAAGCGCACTAATAATTTTACACTGTGAAGACTGAATCTATTTAATTTATCTATTGATAAATCTGAATGGATTTAATATATCTATTTCATACTTGGGAAGAGTGGGCTTAAAATATTTCCTCCAATTCACTGAGGAATTCCACTGTTCCTGCAAACATGTTTCTCACCAGCAGATGCAGGCATGATAGGTGAAAGATTTTACTTCATTTTAGCACAAATAATTTTTCTTTATCTGCTCCAGCTACAAGATAAAACTGCAAATGTTTCTATTTGTCTAGATTAACACACAGACCATACATCTCAGTTTAACAGGGCTCAATTTTAAGTTTCTCATGTAACCTCCAGTAGAAACAGAGTAAGAATAAATTTTGTGAGCAGGCTTTGGTGTAGTTTTCAGAATACTTTCTCACAACAGAAACCATGAGCATTGTTAAGGCTTCTAGACACTACAATATGGATCTCTTATGACAAGAAAATGTCACTATCAAGTCAGAAATAGGCAATTGTAAGAAATTCTATCAGGTGGAGGTGGTATTGCTAGCTTCCTCAAGTTTTTCTTGCAACATCTATCATTTTTTAGAGCACTATCTCAACACAAGAGAACCTTATCTTTCACTTTAAAATTCAAGTTACTACCCTCTGGCTTCAGGACAAAAGTTTAAAAACTGCAAACCCAAAAGGTTCCTTAATTACTCTGATCACTCATTACAGAACTCCTAAGACTACCTGTATTCACACAATTCAGGCACAAAATGTAGGAAGTATCACATGGTTTTGTAAAAAAACACTGCATTTTTTTTAATGATAGGCTGTTTCTTTCCTTTCCCAAAGTATCTGTAAATAGACTGCCAGTTTTTTCAAGCTTCCTTATTTGATGATGATTACTAATCTAATCTGTACAACAGGAACCTCATGCTGTAATAAATGAACAACTACCTGTACTAAACAGGCCTGTACTTGACCAGCTATGGTTGCTCTCAACTCAGTTTTCATACACCACACCACACACACACATCCCCAATCTGATAGCCATAACTCTGACACAGAAACTGTGATAATTGTTTAACAGTCCAGAAGGAGGCAGAGAGCACCTCAAGCAGAATGAGAGAATTCATTCTTATACTTTCTCTCTATGCCTTTCTCCCTTTTTGAATGGTACTGGCCTTGGCCCTTATACCTACTCTGTGAGATTCACTAACTTTCTGAGGAGTTAAAGTAATAGTTTCTCTACAAAATCCTCAAGAAATATCAGTTAAATCCCAGCATTAAAATATTTGCTATATTCTTAATTCTAGGCAAGCATAGGTATGTGAACTCAGAAGGGGAGCTGTTTCAGAATAAGAGCTGACTTCGCTAAAATTATGTTGTGGTATTGGTCAGCAGTGAGACTCAGGAATGTGATGTTCTCAGCCTAGATTGTGAATTTACTGGGGTAGAAAGAACTCCGTTACTTGATCTCAAAGCCACGTTTTGCCATTGTATAAATAAATACTGCAGGATTTCAGGGTCAAAGGAGTATTTTTTCTGCACATAATGCAAAATCCAAAGCTCAGGAAATTCAATTGTGGTTCACCTGTGCTTGGTAGTGTCTAAACCACCAACTTACAGGATAAGTGCAGTTCACAGAGTCTTTGAATCTCTTCCAAATCAAACAATCCAGGTGACTGTAAAATAATTCCCTTTTTCTAATGATGCACATTATGCTGGTTACATTTTGGTAGTACCCTATCAAAACAAATACAAAGGAGTGAGTTAAAGCAGAATCCATTCTCTCTCTCCATCTGATAAAAGACAACTGCTCATATCATGCTTTCCAGTTTAAGGAAAACATCTGTTTAAACTAATGCCTCCCATGCAATTTCAAACCACCTTAAAATTTTCTTGATTTCGATCATGTTGCATTGACATGCTTGTAAACAGGCATCTTTCCTGACTGTTCACTGCTGTATTTTACTGTACATTCATACTTACATATAATCCCTTTCTTTGCACATCCTGCCTGAAATGGAGGTTTCCTCTCAATTATATCTACATACGTCTACTGTTACTTAAACATGCAAAGAACCATAACTCTATTAAACTGACAAACTAAATTTATCCTGTGCTTATTGAATTGGTTTATTAGACATAACCATAACACATTCCTAGATAAGAAGGGGGACTGCTTTGGCCTGGTTAAAGGAGTGGTATATTTCAGCTATTTTATCCTGACAATGCTTTCAGGCCAGAGTAACATGACAGTTCTTTCCAAATGAAGGCTTCCAAATGGTTTGCAGGCAGCACATAAGACCTCTCCCAAGTCAGGATTTCATTGATTCAGACAACAGGCGCTGCAAGATATGCTTCAGTCTGTATTCTGAGAGACTGCTTCTGAAACTTATGAAAAATGCTTAGGCTTTATCAACCGGAAGTGTAAATTAATAGCTTACTTTACGATTCTGGACAAACAACAACACAATTAAAATACATGGGAATTTTATCACTCATTTCCCTGAAAGTGGAATGTGAATTTCCCTTGCAGAATGAAAACAACTCCAAATCCCGGGGTGCTCGTATCAGGAAGAGGGTCAGAAAGCAGTAACTTTCAAACATGAATATAACCTCTGAACTTTCACCGGGGACATTTTTTCACATTTTAAAGATGGGAGTATATAGGGAAGCTAAAGACCTAGTGCAGAATAGCATTTTGACACCAAAAGGAAGTGTTAAGTGAAAGTTAAGTAAACAGGATCAAAACCTTTGTGAGCTGCTGGTTAATTGGCACAGCTTCTTAGTTTTTAACCTGTAATTTCTGAAAGGATAGGCCCTTTTGTAGAAGGCATTTCAACAGAGTGTAACATCATCTATTTCTTCACAAAAATAAGTTCAATAAGCACACCCCTTGTCCAGAGTTTAGACAATCTAGGACCAGTTCTCACCACTAAGGATATTCAGTTCCATTGCTCATAGAATCAACCCTCCCATCTCTCCAGGTAGGGTTTCTGCCTGCTCAGTGTATTTTTGTACCCAGGACCCACCTGGGGCACTGTTCTTGTTCTGTGGCACAAGCCAGGGTTCTGGATTCAGCTTCTGCACCCAAACACACAAAACTTCGTGTAAGTCTTGCCCTGAGGTTTCACAGCCAGTGATGAGGCAAGAACTTAAGACTACATTTCCTTGTCAAAAAACCTGGTTTCTAATGATTTGATCTCTAAAGGCCCTCTTGCTTTGTCTTTGCTAGGCTTCAATGCCTACAAGCATCTCACTCCAGAAATCTATATGGAATTATTCTAGAGGCTTCAGCAAGCTGAACTACTTAATACAGTATTCATTCTGATTTTTCCTTCAGCCACTTGGTTGTGTCACACTGGAATTGGTATGAAAAAATGTAGAGAATTTGGTAACATTTGTAATACAAATGGGAAAAATTCTGGGCTTCTGGGCTTTCTTTTTTTTTTTTTGAAAAGTAAGGGGTCCTGATGAAGCTTGTGTAACAAGCTGTAAAATGCTTGTATGCTGTAAAATGCTTGAATGCTGTATAAATTAAATTTAAAGCTAACTGGGATATGCTCCTAGAACACAAACTGTGCTGAAATCAGACTTATGTCTACATGACTGGATATACCGGATTTCTCATAGGTTATTTCTGACTTCAGTAGGAATATTAGGTTTTCCGTTGCTAATTTACTAAATAAAATTAAGTCCTCTAGAGGTTGCTGGCAGAATTTCAAATCCTCAAGGTTGACCCTGTAGCAGCCTGTACCTTGCAATAATGATCAGACTTAGGATTTTAAAGGCTAATAATTCCACCAAAGACAGGGAGCTGCGATGTGTTCTGGGCTTGAAGTTTGTGGACACTATTTCAAAATGACTTTTTATTTTTTTTTTGAGAGTAGCACATTGTAAAAATACCTTAGGGCATGCTCTGTATCTCCCATTTTTTTCTGATTTACAACCGCAATAAGGGCAGCATTCCTAGAATATTAATAGAATTATTCAGATAATGACTTGGATAATAAAAAGGATGATTTATCCTTTGTGCGCTCGGGACATCACTGTCATTAAGCTGCTAAGACTTTGGGGTCATTCACTATGATAAAGAAAAGAAAAAGGTAAAGAATGGAAGGAAAAAAGAAGTGGCATGCTCAGTGCAAATAGGTTAACTGTGAGACTCAGGACATTAATGAACTGATGAGTTTTCATAAGTTTAAGAAGTGGACATCCTCAGCAACATCTAGATTTCCATAGTTCAGACAGCAGAAGAGAGAGTGCTCAGCTCACTGTGGTGTTTCTGCTTAGGCTGTCAAGGAAAATGGCTTTTGGCTGCAGGGCTGGAATTTGTGCTGAGGTGCTGCAGCTCAGCTGGCTTGCCTGGGTTGGAGGTTTCACCACAGAGAGGTGAAAAACAGGGCAGGAACAGAAACCATGGTTGTAACACTTGCAAGAGTTCACGCCTCATTCCTCAGAACACCAGGTAAGTGAACAAATCACTGGTGCTGTCTGTAGGTAGTTTTTATTACACCTTAACTGTAAAGACAAGTAAAAGTGGGATAAAATAGTTCTTTCTTTCCACAAGGCAGTAAAGGAGTCATGGTAATTAAAAAAATCCTTCCTTCTTCAACCTTTTCTAAAATGTGTATTTCTTAAGGCATGCCTATAGAGATAAAATCAGATAAGATAGATCATACTAGGTGAGTATGAGAGCTCAGTGTTTCCTGCAGTCTATCAGCTTACACACTACAGCCACCTAGAGCCTTCTAGACAGAACAGAAAGTAGGTGTCCTCTAGGTCCAGGAATGGAGTGGAGTCTGAAGGAGTTAGAGAGCTGAGTGAAAAATAACACTGTAAAACTATGGATAGCATAGCAGCAAAAATCAGAGTAGACTCATCTCTGCATTTGACTCCTTTTCATTGGTGTGAGGCTGGTTTACCAAAGTAAAGTTTTTCTACTGAAGTATCAGAAGCAGCCTTGATGTCTAAACATCAGTGATGTTCATGTCATTTTTCTAATTCATATTGGAAGGTTATTTTGAACCTGTGTGCACTTCAATCCCAGTTCATATGTCAACAAAGGCAAGCAGAAAATAGAAATGTCCACAAAAAGAGAGAAATTATGTTTAAAAGTGATATCAGCATTTCTAGGAAGACTTTTTCTCTCCTTTTGCTGAGTTCAATGCCTAGGAGAAGGTGTCAATAACCAAAACTAAGAGAAATATAACAAGTTAAATGCAAATCTTTTTGTTTTGGAAATTCACAAAAGATTCAGTCTGAAGTGTTATATTTAAATTCACGTAGATTAGAGGTATTTTTAACTCCTATTTGCTTTGAAGAAGCAGTAATTTCTTCATTAAGGTAAAAATTTTATAGTATTAAAAGCCTTCAGTTGAAAGAAAAGAAGAAACATTTAGTAAGAAGAAAGCTCTAAATCTTTTGAGATTTCATGCACTCTCCAGTAAGATGAAAGCAACATTTTAAAGTCTTAGGCTCACTTAGACACATTTTGAGGTGTGCTGTTACCACAACTCGTCAGCGTTTTGCACTTCAGAGCCATTTCAAATCTTATTGTGGTATGTTTGGCAATACACTTATAAGATTACCACTTAATCTAGTTAAGTAAGTTTGATTTCAAGCAAGTGTCTATCTGTCCATCCAGCTGCCTACTGCTTTTTGTTTCTTTGGGGAAAAAAGGAAATGAAAATAATGGGGAAAAAAAGGGAAAACAAAGTCTGACCTTATTCAGGTTTTCTTGCAGCTGTGAATTTTTCTAGACAGACTTTTTAGCAGATGGATTATTGCCATTAATTCCAGCAGGAGCAAGGCTGTTTCTGGAATGACTTATTTTCTATGGCTGACTTTATTTTAAACGAAAAATTGTTCTGGCTTTGAAGAACCAAAGTGAAAGAAAGATCTGCCCTGAAGTTCAAAGACTGCTTAATGGGATCTGATATGCCACATTTCCAGTTACCAGGGGGATGAAGAGAGAAGGCAGAGATGCCTTCAGAAGGGGATGGCACCTGTAGATAGAGCATCTCGCTGTGACAGAGGAGCAGCCACCCCCCGTACAGCAGTCTTCTCTCTCGCCTTTCAGAACACAGCTCTACCTAGTTCTGATCTCAAATATATTATCAGTGGCTTATACAAGTTTGAAGTTCATGGATAAGTACGCAGCCATTCTAGATGTGTATCCAGAAGCCACAGCCAGCTAGGGTTGGAACTCCAGATTCTCCAGTTGCTCGTGTGGTTTGCTAGACATCCCACTCATTTTTCTTCATAGCATTGCACTTGCAGAGACAGAGCCCTAATGAAAGCCAGAAGATAAATAGGAGAATAGAGAAAGAGGCAAAATGTTCTAGAGAATGGAAGTAAGGTTTTATGGACTGCCTTAACTAGCATTTCTTAAATTTTCACTTTACATTCTTCTGTAGAGTCATTAATTTCCTAGGTTTAATGCAGTAAAAAAGATAAGTAAGACTTGAAAACATGACACTGGTCTGTATGGTAGGAATAGAAACAGCCACTAAAAATTCTTCTGGTTATCTCTGAAGACAGAGCAGTAGCATAGCTTCTGTTGGTCATAGAAAGGTTGATTCAAAGCCCACTACATATGACATCTCCAGAGACATCCAAAGTTTTTCTGCAAGCACTCAACTTTTAGCATTCATACTTTATAACAGAATAGCGAGAAGTAAATTTTAAATATGTTTTTTTTTAAATTTAGAATTTGTGGCATGGGCTCAGGGTACTTAAAATCTCTCTAACATTCAATGGATTTCACCAGAACATCAGCAGAGGTAGTAGAACCTAATTTCTGCCTTATGTTCAGCTTTCATACTTTGAGATACCAGACTCATCGAAAGAAAGAAAAGAAAAGAATAGCAAAGTTTTTGTAATCACAAAAAGTGTGTTTTTACTCTTCTGTTAAACTAAAGCAAAGGTGAGCTGGGAGTTTTCTGTTTGCTTACTCTTAAAACTGGGAGATCTTAAATTGCTTTGCACAGGACAGCAATATTTTATAGTAGGGGAAACAGGCAAGGTGACTGCAAACTCCTTCAGTCAGCCCAAAAGTGGGAATAGAATCAAGGTTCATTAGATCCCTTCCTGCAGTTCTGACCACTAAGATGTTGCTAGTAGTTTACATAGAGGAAATATATAAGACATGTTAGCTCAGAATTGAAAGTGCAGTTTCTGCAGCGGGGGAGGAACCAGGCCTTGGAATTTGACAATGCAAGAAATGGAAAAGGATGTTTAGAATGGAAATTCTTATGCTACTGCTGTTCAGTCTCTCTTTAATGCACAAAGGTATGTCTTCAAATAGTTAAACATAATTAAGTTGTTATACTGCTGTTTTAAAAAACTAACATTTCATTTGCATTGATAATTACCTGCATGTATGTACATGGTGTGATTCCTGCAAAACTTACTAATTGTGCTTGGCTTAGACAGCAATGACAGTAAAACATTGCCCGAAGGAAAGATATTGAGTTTGAAATTATTTTACTTAAGCATAATTGCCCTGGTTTCAGCTGGGAGAGAGTTAATTTTCTTCTCAGGATCTGGTGCAGTGCTGGGTTTTGGATTTAGTGTGAGAATAATGCTAACACACTGATGTTTTAATGGTTGCTGAGCAGTGCTCCCTCTAAGTCAAGGACTTCTCAGTTTCCCATGCTCTGCCAGGGAGGAGGTGCACAAGAAGTGGGGAGGCAGCATGGCCAGGACAGCTGACCCGAACCGGCCACAGGAATACTCCATGCCATAGAGCACCATGCCCAGTCTGTAAATGAGGGGGAGTTGGCCAGAATGTGCCAATTGCTGCTGAGGCATGGGCTGGGTATTGGTCAGCAGATGGCAAGCAGAAGTATGGTGCATCACTTCTTGTCTTTTAGTCCTCCCTCCCTCTCCTTTTCATTACTTCCAGTACCTGTGATAAGAATCTGCGATGATCTTCAAAGGTGCATTTTCTGCCAAAAAATCCCTCCCAGTAGTGAAAAAAAATGGAAGAAACAGGAGGGAAGTAAAAATAGGGCGGTGACACAAAATGGAAGACTTGTAATAGCAAAGTGATGACCCTAAAATATTTTCTCTCATCTATATGCTAAACATTTGGATTGCATTTTGAGTTAACAAATTCTTGGAAGCCTCTATTCAACTGTAAAAATAAGCACCACAGATAAGCACCACTAGCAGCCAAGCTAGTCCATTTAAGTAAGCATGGAAATGAGACTATTTCAGCAGGTAGATAAATATTGTAAATATTTATGCTTGTAAGAATAATAATGTAAAAAACCCACAGGAATCGACTACAGACATTTCAGGCATCCCCCCATACGTGTGTTTTCACCTGTGATCTATAGTGGATGTTAATAGCAAGAATGTATTGAATCTGAATTGTTACTACTATCCTTATTCCAGATCTCAAATAACAAAGGAGACCTGAATTACCTGGTTGATATCAGACTGTTGGAGAACACTGCAGGCTGAAATTGCTACCTTCCTAGAAGCAGGTTTTATTGACAATACTGAAAACATGGAACTAAACATATTCTTAGCAAATGTTCCTCTTATGCCTTCTAAGAGGAATTCAGAGTCCTGCCTTTATAGAGCTCTAGAAAGCCATCATAGAACCCCTCAGTTATATTGGCTGAAACTTCATCCACCTCACTGGCATGGGTTTGCCCTGTTGGACACTGTATTGAACATGAATGAAGCCCAAAGAGATGTCAGTCAAGCAACTTTTGCTTTTAGAGTTGAAGGTAGATTTTTTTTTACCCTGAGAGCTGGATTTGGCTGAAGAGATGAGAATTTTTAAGAGAACTTGCACACTTAAAATAACATATTCTGTTAACTAAAGTTCTCATACAAAAAGTCAGATGGGCTTTGGCAGTAAGTTCAGACAGTCTGTGTTGTCCTGAAGAGCACATCCTGTTCTCTGCACTGAGATATCTGACGTGTCTGGACTCGTATCTCAAAAGCTACTGTATTAGTGTCAAAAGAATGCAGGACACTTTCTTACTTTTTGTAGGAGATGGAAATGAGAGAAAATAATTGAACTCTTCTAGTATATACTATGTGTGACTGAAGTCTGGAAAATAGCTGGAAAGGTCTTGTAGCTATAAATAATGAAACTAAATGATCTGATCTTTTTATTATTAAGCAAAATATCCATCCATTTTCAGTATCCAGATGCTGAACTTCATCTCCAAAATACCCCTAAGACATTACAAAAGCCACAGGAAGAATCACATGGAAAAGAAACTTAAAGAAGAAATATGTGAAAAGACAGTCAGCACTAAAATAATAGAAAAGAAAAGGGAAAATAAAAATTTAAAAGAACTGAGAATTGCACTGGTGCTATTACAGTATGTGACATTCATATGGAAGATTAAAAGAACAGATGGCACAGAGAATGCATGCAAAGCCTTTCAACAGACATTTATTTGTGCCCCTGGAGACTATTGATATTTTTTTCCTTATCCCCTACCACTGAGAAGGGTAGGGATATTGGTAGTTGTCTTCTCTATCCAGTAGAGCTATCAGTACTAGAGACAGGCAGAAACTGATTAAGATCATGGTCTGGTTTTCAAGTATTCAACTCTCGAACCACGATTGGCAGGGGGATTTTTCTATTCAGTGGTGTATGGAGTTTAGGAACACTGACAAAGTGTGAAACTTAAATCTGGGTTTGGACTCTGACGGCAGTGTTTGGGGAGTGAATAGGGTGTGTACACTCATAGTTTGGTTCAGACTCCTCTACTCAATACAGATACATATGGAGATACAACGTCTAACAATATAAAACTGTTCATAAACTATATATCTTCAATATTTTTTGAAATTAGAGAAATGTATGTGCTATATGAAGAAGGGACAGAGGGATCCTAGTGCAACAGCTGTCCCTCTCAAGAAATGGAACATATAAATACTTTCCCAGGTATCTAATGCACTCACTGGTCAATGCATGGCATGGGACAGCCTGAGGTGACAGGAGACGTCTAGTCTGCAGTGCTTGGGTTTTAGCAAGACGATTTAATTCATGTTGAAAAAAGTATTATTTATAAATATATCTTTATGCTATGTTAAGCAACAGTCATAACCTGCCTCCTC